>CM070042.1:13892905-13907210 GCA_036250615.1 Ptychadena robeensis
TATATATCTTAAAATAAAATAGTTGTGGCAGTTACCAATAAACCACAATGTGTTAAAAACTCTTCAATGTCTCATTGTTGATTTCCAGCTAATCAAGGAGAAGCTGTTAGATCTCCTGGGCAGGGACAACGAGGAAGGAGGACATACTGAGGATCTAGTAAGTTACCGCTCATGTATTAATATTGGAAGAATGTCAGAATGAAAGAGTTGCAAGAATAAATGTTGTATAAAAAATTGAGAAAAAATCATAAAATATACACTCTTGGAGGGAAAAGGTCTGCTTTAAATAAAGCGAAAAAGGTTATATATATTCTTGGAAACACTTCTTTGAAATCCCCCTTCCTAAGTGCTGCAGTACCAGAGATATCTGTAATCCTGCCTAACCTTTACTTGACTGTCAGAACAGATTTACTTATTTATCTTGGAGTCCAGCCTAAGGTATGCTTTCAGACATTTCCAAAATTATGCACACTGAAAGTTCATTCACGGACATTAGACCTTGTTTTACTGAAGTTACGAAAAGCCAGTTTAAGTAATTAAAGCCCCCCATGCACAGTTCAACTTTTGTACAAAGGACTTTAGATTCAATTGTGGCGTCCAATCGTAAAAAAACTGGTGTGCGAACGTCCATCATATGTTGCCATCATTACGTGTTCAAAAATATACGAGTAAACAGGGCGAGATTTGCCCACTCTTCTTTGCAGAAACACTCCACATCTGTCAGATTGCGAAGACATCTCCTGTGCACAGGCCTCTTCAGATCACCCCACAGATTTTCAATCGGATTTAGATCTGGGCTCTGGCTGGGCCATTCCAAAACGTCTCTTGAAGCCATTCCCTTGTTGATGTGAATGTATGCTTTGGGTAGTTGTCATGCTGAAAGATGAAGTTCCTCTTCATGTTCAGTTTTCTAGTAGAAGCCTGAAGGTTTTGTGACAATATTGGCTGGTATTGGGAACTGTTCATAATTCTTAAGTATGGCCCCAGTTCCAGGTGAAGACAAACAGCCCCAAAGCACCACCATGCTTCACTGTGGGTATGGTGCTCTTTGGGTGATGTGGTGAAAAACATTTCTGAAATTATTTATCTTTGTCTCATTTTTTTGTACAGCAGAGGAACCTGACATTTTACCAGGAGTGTGTGGACTTTTTGTATCCACTGTACATCGAGTCATGTATGGGGGGCTTAAGTGTATGCATACTGACAGACTTGGCACTGCATTGACTAGAGTAGGATTAGAAGCTTTGTCTTTTAAAATTGATAAACTTAATATACTCTCTATTTAATTGTCATTGTTATGGCCAAGATGTAAGGGAAATAGGGACCAAAAATTACAGACATGTCTGATCACCTCCTGTTCGAGAGATTCTTAGATTTCGATCATTTATTGTCAATGGAATGGCTTGTGACTTTATTGATTGATCGACTTTTTAGTGATTTCCTCTCACAGCCTGTTGTGTCTACTACACAGGAAGTGAAGGCACATGTCTTTCATGGTGTAAAGACACCAAAAATTGGCCAAGGCTTATCTAAAACAGAAACATTTTCTTTAGGCTTAAGCTGGCCATACACCGTTCCATGAAGAAACAGATTAGAGCAACATCGGACGCCGTGCGCGGTCACGGCAACAGATGTTGCTCTAATGTGTGTTTTCATTTAGACTATCCATGGTTCCTTCCAACAGGATCAATGCTCAAAGGAACTCCACCAAATAGGTTTCCAACATGTTGGAAATCCTTGGTCGAAATCCATTGCATTGAATGGGGACTGCAAATGGCCGGGCTGCCAGCTGAGCTCCACACACAGGCTGTGATCAGCTAGCTGCTGTGAGTGTGAAGGGGGCGGGGTCAGCACATCTCCCTGCCAGGAGAGGGGGGCGTGCAGGCTGGCTGACTGCTTCTCCAGCTGGTGATAAGCAGAGACCAGGGGGACTGGGGAAACCGGGTCCCCATCGTACGGAAATTGATGTGCCCATGTGGTACACATTGATTACTGTTCGATTGACCTGCGATCAATCATTAATATTAATCAATAATTGTTCGCCGATCGATTGCACAGGAATCTATCCATGTATGCCCAGCATTTAAAGCTGGCTTTACACCTTTAGATCTCTCTGTCAGATATGCTTTAGATCTACCAACAACTCTGTAGTGCCGGGTCCTCTGCAATTGAACACAGGTAGACTTGATTGTTTAGAAAGTTCCTTAACATGGTTTTGGAAAATAAAAATGTGAGATCTAAAGGAAATTTGACAAATCTAAAAGGTGTATGGGGGCCCTTATTATGTTATGGATAAGGAATGGTATTTCAAAATGAATAAAGGCTCATTTACACCATTAAAAAAACACACAGGAAACGAACAATAATCGCATCCGACCAGCAGACACAATATTAGGCTTTCCCCTGATAATACTGCCAAAGGGGACTTATCTAAACGACCTGCAAGCGCCTGCACAAGTTTGCAGGCAGACATTTCCTGGGCTGCTGTGGGAGCACCCAGTTGTTTCCCAAGCTGGTATCATGTGTAAATTTAGCCTTGACCTTTCCTGAGGAACCCCAAAGGTCATATGACCTAAACACAAAATTGGGTTACTTTGATTGAGCTGTACATTGTAGATTGTATTGTTAATAGAGACTACATTCATATTAGCAGACTGATTAACATAACATGCCATAGAGACAAATAACATCGAGCTAGTGCAGACACAGCATACACTAATTGGCTTAGATGTCTTGGTGTTGTCTATACATTACTTCTGGTACTACCACCAGCATATGCTGCACTAACACACATTGACTTCCTTCAGTTGTACCAATAGGAAACAAGATTGAGAAAGATGGAGAGAATGGCAAAAATGCAATACATACTGTATGTGTATTTTCTTTTGACATCTTTGCAAGGCAGAGATTTGATGATACCAATATACAACAATCCTTGTGTTAGTGACCTTTGCACCATAACAGAACCTCTAAATGTATATTTGAACCCTATATATCATTTTACGATATTACATAACCATATGTATTTCTTTTCCCTTCAGAGTACCTGTGACAACATGCCAAACCATTCAGAAACCATTAGCCACACTGTGACGGTGCCATTGCAGGCCACACTGGGGACACTGGAGGAAATCGCCTGCTGACATTTTGATAGCACTCTTTATTTTGTGCCAAAAGTGTAGCGGACACAGCATGGTGGTCAGAGAGGGACGCCCCGGCACATCCTGGGAAAGGGAGCAGGGGACCGACATGAAAAGAGATACTGCCAACTGTACACAGCCCTGCATGCCTGCAGTGTATACAGCACTGATCCTCATATGATGTGTGAGGAGACCCCCGCACAGACACAACGCACACCCTATTGCTCTCCGTACAGCTCCGTGTGCTACGCGGGTTGAACAAGAAGTTTTTCTATATAAAAAGAAAAAAAAAAAGAAAACTATGAAATAAAAATTCATACAATGGCAAAATGGTATTGCGTCTTTGTTTATGATGAGAAAATGACAGCATATATGTATCCTCGACACAAACCAGGCATTATCTTGTTCCAGTTGTCTAGATATTGTAGAGATAATGCCTTGGACGACTAAAGTGCTTTAAGTAATGAACATACCATTAAGCTGATGAACTGAATTCTTATGAATATTTCTTAAGAGAGAAAAAAGAAAGAAGTCCTTCAATTTATGCCAAGCATGCATGTCACGGCAACAATGTACAGTGGTGTGCAAAACTATTTGCCCCTTCCTGATTTCTTATTCTTTTGCATGTTTGTCACACTTAAATGTTTCAGCTCATCAAAAACCGTTAACTATTAGTCAAAGATGACATAATTGAACACAAAATGCAGTTTTTAAATGATGGTTTTTATTATTTAGGGAGAAGAAAAAAACTCCAACCTACATGTTGCCCGGTGTGTAAAAGTAACTCTGCCCCTGCCTCCTGAACCTTAATAACTGGTGTGGGCCCCCTCTTTCCCCCACTTTCTCCCTTAGCAGCCCATCTAACTGCAATCTCAGTGTTTGCGCTTAGTGTTGAGCTCGAATATTCGAATGGCGAATATTTTCGCGAATATCGGGCAATTCGAGAATTCGCCATATCTCGAATATGTCGGCGGATATTCGCAATTCCGAATATTCGCAATACGGCCATGTATTTGCGAATAATATTTCAGCATGCGAAAATAAACATAGCATGTGACCTCTTCATTTTAAAGATTTTTTGTGATGCGAAATGATTTTCGCAATACATGGTCATAACGCGAATATTGAATTTCCGATATAGAATCGAATATTAGTAGAATTTTCGCGAAATATCAACGAATTCGAATATTGCAGATGCCGCTATCCTATTTGCGATAACTTTTTGCTGGTGTGGCCTCTCGGATGAGTTGTCTCTGCGCTATGGCTTGGGTAATTTTGGTCGGTCACTCCTAGGAAGGTTCACCACTGTTCCATGTTTTTGCCATTTGTGGATAATGGTTCTCGCTTGGGTTCGCTGGAGTCCCAAAGTTTAGAAATGGCTTATTAAACCTTACCAGACTAATAGATCTCAATACTTTGGTTCTCATTTGGTTCCTGAATTTCTTTGGATCTTGATGTCTAGCTTTTGAGGTGCTTTTGATTCTACTTCTTTGTGACAGGAAGCTCTTATTTAAGTGATTTCTTGATGAAACAGGGTGTGGCAGAGTAATCAGGCACGGGGATGACTACAGAATTTAACAGGTGTTTGTAGTGATGGCCCGAACTGCCCCAAGCGGACCAGTCGGGCCGCCGAACAAGCTCTGTTCGCCCTCTTCTGCCCGGCGGACAGTATGGGTGTGCGACCCGCCTGTTCGCCGGACAAGAAGGAGCCCTCTATTCTTCCTGCGGTGGGATCATAAGCAGCGAGATACCGCAGCAAGGAAGAATCTTTCACTGAAGACCGGGTAGAGAACCCGGTCTTTCATGAAACATCTCGGCCTCCGCAAACAGGATGGTCACATCCGGTTAGCATACCAGGAACTATGCGTTCCAGGATGCGTTCCAAGGTGCCGGATGTGACGTCACTGACGTCACATTCCGGGTTTTACGATTCAAACTCCCCGCTCTAGAGTGGGGATTGAATTTGTCCGCGAACGGGCGGACGGTTTAAGAGTCCGCTCCGCCCGTTCGCGGACGGACATGGCCGGAGTTCGGCCATCACTACTCAGGTGTGATAAACCACAGTTATTTTTTCACAAGGGGGGCAATTACTTTTTCACACAGGACCATGTAGATTTGGAGGGGTTTTTTTCTCCCTTAATAATGTAAACCTTCATTTAAAACTGCATTTTGTGTTCAATTATGTTATCTTTGACTAATAGTTAACGGTTTTTGATGAGCTGAGACATTTAAGTGTGACAAACGTGCAAAAGAATAAGAAATCGGGAAATAGTTTTGCACACCACTGTACTATTCAAGAATTAAATAAACACTTTAACACAATGTTCCGCTAAATTGTAAAGCCAACTGAAACCGACAATACTCAAATACAAGCTGAATTGTTATATTTAAAAAATCTTCATTTAGTGACATAAAAAAGTCCTCATCAAGGTGCTATTCAGTTTCAACGAGGCGTGCAGTCCTACCCCATCCGAGGACCCAAAAAGAAACTCATTTAAACACCAGGAAATATAGAGAAAAGAAAGGAAGGGGAGAAAAGGGAAAAAGCCTAAAAAAATATGCACCGAAGTGAAATCATTATTATATCATGGTAAGTAGAATATTTTCAAAGCCCCTTACACAATATAAAATATATAACCACGGATCCCATATCTTTTTTAAACTTCCCCAGGGTATCTGCTATAGCTTCCATTTCATGCAATACCCTAGTACAAACCAAGGCTGTCCTAAGTACTGGGGTTCTTCAGGCTTTAACAAGCTCTTGTTTAGCCACTGTGTGTTAACAAAATGTGTTTGCAATTCCCTGGGGGCGTAGGTGAAGTAAGCCAACCCAGGGGTCAGGTGGTACAATCGTCCCAGTTAATGTGGGTAGCATCTGAAAAATGGCTTTCCAAAAGGATACTGGTACTGGACAATGCCACCATGTATGCATGTGTAGCACTGACACCCGTGGGTGCTGCTATGTAGTGATGGGAATCGGGTAGGAGAAATGACCAAGGATAAATGTTGCAGTTGAACTTGAAGGGAATTTGATTTACACACGTTGTCATGGGAGAGAGGGTCTAGGGACAAGGCTGTTCGAGCACCCTGAGGTCTTAGCACCACACTTGGCAGCTTCTTCCAACACACGAGCGATCGCGGTCTTGACTGCCCCAGTACCTCACTAGGCAGCTTCTTCTACACACAAGCAAAATCACAGTCTTAAGCTAACCTCTTGGGGACTTTGAAGTAGACTTCACTCTCACTGACCAGTCTACTTCTAGAATGTGCAACAGAGTTCCCCTTTAGCTTCCTCAGGCCGCTCTTGACAGACTTCCTCAGGAATCCTCTACTCTGTTCCTCAGATCAGAAACCAGGATCTCCTTCCTAGACGAATCTCCAGACCTCACACTCTTCTAGCCGGCTCCGTCCAGTCTATCACCTCAATTCACCCCCAGGGCCCCCAGCAGGGGAGCTCCCTGGAGATAAGACTCCACAATACACCTTTCCGCTACATTTTATAACCTTTGCCCCTCCCAGATTCTAGAAGGTGCCAAACTCTTGGCCCCTAGTATCTAGGCAGAACAGCATGAAAAGATACATTCACAGAAACTGGGCAAAGAGCCAGGAGAGTTACTAACAGACAACAACTTTGCACCCGTCTGTGACAACCTTGCTCCTTTCCCTCCTAAATCTTTAACACTTTAGTCCCCTGATTCTGACAGGGGCTACACATGACTACCTGTTCAGCCCCTAAAACAGGTAATCAAGAGGGTAGTCAGGGGTTTGTGCAGCAATCCGGGAAGATACTGCATATAATTGGAGCAAACACTGTTGGAAAAGAAGTCCACATCTCCTCCCAGTCCTCATCTTGCACCCTCTGCCTCCTCTGTCCATTTTAACACTTATTGTGGGGGAACCTTCCTGGCTCATTTCTATCTGTGTATATACCAGGGTCAAGATGCCTGATGCTGTGGATCCTTCATACATTTTTGTTCAAAATTAGTTAATTTGCCAGTTACCATAGGTACTGACATGTTTTGTTTTTAAAAAGGGGGGTTATCAGTAAATATCTAAATATTTCCCTACAAAAACTGTACCCCCTTGGTAGAATAACCCACTGACATATGTAGAAGGGTGAACTAGCCTGAAAGGCAGGAGGAAAAGCTGGATTATGTAAGCATGAGTATGGGAAGGTAACAAAAGGCCAGGCCCTTCTTGAATCACACTCTATCCCATATTTGTTAGGAATGTGAAATGATGGGGTTACATATTCTCCCCCTACACTTTGCCGGTAGCCATAGTACCTTATTTTTTATCATCAAGCTTAGTTCCCGTACTTCCATGTACACCCATGTCTTTCTTTGCGTGGTAGCAGGTGTTAGTCAACTGCAAAGCCCCGGAGCATGGCATCATCACCAAAGTTGCTGGAGATGTAGAGAAGAGCTGTAGGGACATTTGGAAAAAAACATTGCTCTTGCACATGTAGTTTTTGCATAAATTAAGTTGACTTTTTAACTTGATTTATGCAAATCCATCTCCATAAACTAGAACAATGCTTTTTTCTTCACAATGTTCCCACAACCTCTCTCTACGTCTCCAGCAATTTTAGTAAAGTAACCCCATGCTCAGGGGCTTTGCAATTAACTTACATATCAGCTTGTTGGAATAACTCAAAACAAAAGCACATTTGCCGTTTGTTTCTGTGCCTCAGCTGCTGTATTGTGACCCCAATAGGGGGGCTAGGCTTATATTGGAGTCACTCAGATTTTTTTTTGTAAAATTAGGTCACTTGGCTTATATTTGGGTGGGCTTATACATGCGTAAATATGCTATTATTCTTGCTATTCGTTATTTTATAACAAATAAAATGGTATCCACCACTATTAATTAAGATTTGTTATTAACGTATGATAATGCCCCTGTATAAGGCAGCACTAAAATTGCTGGAGGAATAGAGAAAGGTCATGGGAACATTTAAAAAAAAAGGTATTACATTTTTGCATAAATTAGGTTTAAAGTATAGTTGAAATTTTGGCATGTGCTACACCTTTGTGCAATTTTGGTGATCATAGTGTGTTCAGAGGCTTGCAGTCAGGAAAGCAACATTTCGAAGCAACAAGGCAGATAAAGACAAAAATGCTTATGCATTTTATCAGCTATAAAGCGGGGTTCATCAGCTATAAAGGGTTAAAAGTGGCCATACACATTTAGATTTGCCATAGATTTTGCCACCAAACTCTGCCTCAAATCTGATGCTTAAAAGCTATATTCAGCCATATATATCCCGGGAAATCGGTTTAAGAAAGTAATCCAAAGTCATGCCCGGCACACAAAGGGTGTCTGGCCGATTCTCGGCAGGGAGATAGGCAGCACATCTAAGCGCGCGTGCCCATTTTAATATTGATCATCGGCATTTGCAAGGATGTATTTTAGGAATCTTTCATGTTACGTGAAGAAAATACAAAAATGACAAGACAATTGATTGTATTTCTCGCTGCTGAAAAAAAGAAAGCTACATTAGTATTAGTAAGTAAATACATGGATGAAAAGGCAAATACTGGATGAAAAGCCCTTGTAAAGAAACATGGCCGCCACATAGGAAATCTTCATTGAGAAGAACATAGGAGCTCTTCATAAGTTTCAAGATATATGGTCTATAAGAGAAAAAGAAAGATTTAGATGTGGATTGGCCAACTTGCAAAATAAATAAATAAATAAATAGGGACAGCAGAGGAAGTCTACCATTACACACACAAAAATTATCGTATATAGTGATGAGCGGCATAGTCAATATTCGAATTCGTGATATTTCACGAATAATTCTACTAATATTCGATTCTATATTCGGAAATTCGAATATTCGCGGTATGACCATGCATTGCGAAAATCATATTCGCATTGCGAAAATCATATTCGCATCGCAAAAATCTTTAAAATGAATGGTCACATGCTATGTTTATTTTCGCAATGCGAATATTATTTTCACGATACATGGCCATATTGCGAATATTCGGAATTGCGAATATACGCCAACATATTCGAGATATTGGCGAATTCTGGAATTGCCGATATTCGCGAAAAATATTCGCCATTCGAATATTCGAGCTCAACACTAATCGTATATACTCGAATATAAGCCAAGGTACCTAATTTTATCTACAAAAAGTGGGAAAACGTATTGACTCGAGTATAAGCCGAGGGTAGGAAATGCAGAGTCAGATAGCGGAGTTTTCTAAATGAGAGAAATATAGAGAAAGCACCATTGCCTCTAGGAATTAATCAAACCGGATTAATCTTAGTGCCACAACCTCAATAAATGTAAAGCTGGCCATAAGGCTGCCATACACGGCACGGATTCGTGCCGGATTATGGCGCGATGGATTCCGGGCGCGTGCACGCGGATCCATCGTGCCGGAATCCCCTGCAGCCCACCTTGCCCGTCCGATCGCATCCGATGGATCAGGGGCACAGAATCGGATCCGAGGAAGAACCAACCTGTTGGTCTTTTCGGTCCGATTCTGCTCTGATCAGGGGGCGTTGCGGTCCGGGAGGCGATCCATCGGACACGGATCCCTCCCGGATCCAGCCGTACAAGGTGGGCTGACACGATCGGATTCCCTAATTGGCTAATCGTTCTCATCTGTGGATGCCGACGGAATCGCCGGAATCCATCGGGTGCTGAATCGATCAGCCAGGGAATCCGTGCCGTGTATGGCTAGCTTTACACCTTCAGATTTCTCTGTCAGATTTCCTTCAGATCAGATCAGATCTACCAACAACCATGTAGTATAGTGTCCTCCCTGATAGAATACATAGTGATTGGAAGGTGTAGAAAGGTCCTCATATTACATGGTTTTGGTAAAACAAAATCTGATCTGAAGGAAATCTGACAGGAAATCTGAAGGAAATCTGAAGGTGTATGGCCAGCTTAAGAGAACACAGGATTATTATTATTATTTGAATTGAATTGTATGTGAACTAGTAACTGGCCACCAGGTGGCAGTGTGGAGTTTGTGGACATCGATCAGCTGTGAGTCGGCAATCATGGAGAGCTCAGAGAAGATATGCAGTGAAGAGGGGAGCTGCCTGCCTGAAATTCAGCACGGTAATTTAGCTTAGGTGAGTGGACAGTCGGCTAACTCGAGTATAAGCTGAGGGGAGCATTTTCTGCCCATTTTTTTGGACTGAAAAACTCGGCTTATACTTGAGTATATACGGTATGTCTTAATATTCAGGAATGTGGGAATGTCCTGATAAATTCGTGACTAGACAATTAGTGTTGGGATAGGGGCCATCCTTATGAATTATTTCATATGCTTACTAAATCACTATATGTTCTATCAGGGAGGCCACTATGCTACATAGTTGTTGGTCGATTCAAAGGGAATTGTTTGGAGTGATCTAAAGGTGTATGGTGGGTTTCACACTTTGCATACTACTTATTCTTCACCCTACACTCCTAAACCTGGGGTAGGCAAACTAAGGCCCAGGGGCCGGAACCCGGCCCGTTTAGCTTTCTTTTCCAGCCCTTTGTCACCTTGTTGAAGATGCTCCCCTCCACTTGTTCTCTGCAATGAGCGCACATTATGTCTAGAGGTGTCCAAACATATCCTTGGGGATGATGCTGTGGCGTGATTATGACACTGTGGGCTCATAGTGACAACAGGTAGCCTCTGAGAATTATCTATACTCATTACAATCAATGAGTATCTAAATAAAAAAAAAATAACCCCGTCACACGTTGCAGCCATCATTAGTAATGCCATAGAATTGGCACACATATAGAGGGGGCTCGGCCAATATAGGCTCCTGGTTCAGCCCCTTTATCAAAGCTAAGAAGCCAATGTGACCAATGAGTCAAAAAGTTTGCCCACCCCTGTTGTAAAGCAAGCCATACACGTGTCGGATTCCATGGCCAATTGATCACTCACCCGATCGATTCCGGCGATTCTGCCGGGAATCGCAGGTGTGATCAATCGGCCAATTAAAAGTATCCATCGCTGCATACCACCTTGTCCAACGGATTCCGGGACGATTCCGTGTCCGATTGTCCACCTCACAAATGGCAACTCCCCCTAATCTGGGCAGAATCAGTCTGATGGAACCAACATGTTGGTTCTCTGTCGGATCCGATTCTGGGCCCCTGAACGATCGGACCTGATCGATTGGACAAGGTGGGCTGCATGCGATTCCGGCACGATCGTTTGGCGTGCACGCGCCCGGAATCGATCGTGCCGTAATCCGGTGGGAATCCGACACGTGTATGGGGGCCTTAACAGGCATACTGGTACAACATGCTACTGATCCCTGACTGTTACACTTCTGACCCACTTCCTCCTTCCCCCTGTATAAGATAGGCTGTGTGTTACGTTAACATAAAAGCATTGGTAAAGTTTTGCCAAGTTTCCAAGGTGTGAGCCAAAGCTGTATATAAAAGTTAAATAAGCTAAGAAAGATGATGGATAGTTGCGCACAACCTTCAGCAGTGATTACACAGCTATAGTGATACCAGTGGCCAGAAAGGCCCTCAGTTGGTGTATGGGGCCTGAGCAAGGATCACAGAGTAAAATGGAGTCAGTATGAGGGGTGGGTGTTTAAGTTGTGTGTAGGTGTGCAGCTCTCAAAATGGAGGAGTGTGGCCCCCAGTAACAGACAAATAAGAACAAGGACAGAGGCGCACAACCTAGTAAAACAAATGGTTAAATAATGTGGAATAGGATAAGATAAAACAAATTGAAACAAAATGAGACAAAACAACAGACAAGATACTCACATTGAGAGAGGTTTACAAGGGTGGATCTCTCAGGGCCATGTGTTTTTAAGGAGGACCTTACTTCCTGGTTGGGGATGAGATCACTTCCTGCTTACAGATACTGGGGGGCTCAATAGGAACAATGGGACACGTTTCAAGCAGATGCTCTTTTTCAACCATATAAAAGTTAAATGACTGGCTTAAGTTTGCAAGGAGCTACTGGTGATCAAGAACAACTGAACAGAAGAGCAAATATTTTGGCAAAAATATCAACAGTATGTATTCTGGATGTGCAGTAGGCACTCCTCCTGGAGTTCAGCTTTAAAAGTATAACTAAGAAAACTAACCAAAAGTAACCGACAACTAAAAATAGCAACAGTCCTGAATGCCCCTCGCCTAGTCTCTACAGATTCGGCCATGTTAATTCTGGTCACTACCTACAAATGTCACTGGCTTGTCTGAAAAGATCAGGGGTGCCAATACTAGATTGTTACCATGGTGACACATGCACAAGGAGGACTTGTGTGACCCCAAAGGCAAGACATAAGGGATTGTGTGGCATTTATTAGGACAAGCTGTTTTTGTCTGCACTTCATAATATACATTTACCGAGAGGTTACGTTATAAATGTGAGGTATAAAAATATTTATCACTGCTGGGAAAATCAACAACAAAGATACCTTTCATCTGGGCGTATCATGTGTTCTGTGGTTCCCAATTGCATACCCTTTTCTGCATTTACTGGTTTTCTCTGACAATTTACATGTTGGTTTGGGCTATATCACATTGTAAGAAATATGCCTCCTGGAAATGATAATTCATAAAATATGAAAATATTCCCCTAGCATCTATATTTCCCACCTCGGTTCTTTTAGGTGATTTGATGGCGAAAAGAAAAAACACACCGTTGTAGGTAAACCAACAAAATATATATTATACACACATGGGACACAACAAGGGTAACATCAAAAGCCAAATTAATGCATTACATCACATCAACCAATAATAAATCGATCACACCACAATAACACACCCCATATACCTCAACACAATCATATGGTATACATTACCAAGGGTCAAAGTCTGGTTGTCTCTCTGACCCTTCTGACTTGGCCTGGTGTCTCTACTGACTGGGTCTCTGTTCTGCCTCGTTGGCCTTGCTGCTCTCTGGTAGTGATGGCCGAACATTGGCCTGGACTGTCCGCGAACGGGCAGGTCGGACTTTTAAAGAAGTCCGCCGTCCGCCTGTTCGCGGACACATTCTCTAGGCGGGGAATTTGAATCGGAAAAAACGGATGTGACGTCAGTGACGTCACATCCGGTCCCTGGAACGCATCCTGGAACACATAGTTCCTGGTTACGGGAGCCGGATGTGACGTCACTGACGTCACTTCCTGTTCCGAGCCGGTATTTTCACTACAAGACCGGCTTCATACCCAGTCTTGTAGTGAAAAGACTCTTCCTCCGGCATGATCTCGCAGGTTCTGATCCTGCCGGAGGAAGAATATAGATCATCTTCTCGCAGGCGAACGGGGTGGGTCGAACACCCGTACTGTCCGCCGGCGAAAGGATGGGCGAACATGCTTGTTCGTGGCCGAACTGTCCGCCTTGCGGACAGTTCGGCCATCACTACTCTCTGGTTGGCCCAGGCTGTTCTGTCTCTGTGTTTGGCCTACCCTCTTTTTATACCCAAAATCCCTTTGAAGTTCATATATCTATAATCTAGATTCTACTTACATAAATATGTGAACTCCTAAATTTGGATTTTCCAAAGATGTTGCCCAAAACTTCAAAAGGGGTTTTTCCTGTTTTCCTGGATCATAAACAATGTGTTGTAAACTTTCCATGCATACTAAATACTCTTTTGTTTTAAGGACTTTTCTCAGGTATTTCTCAGGTATATGCGAAACACATCAAAGCCATGGCACCTGGTCAGGACGGACCAGTTTTACAACCCCACAAAAACATTCGATTAACCATCCATGATGATCCTATATTAAACAAATACAATTCTACAAATACAATTATAATAACCAACAAATACAATTATAATAACCAAAAAATACAACTATAATATTCTACAACATGTTGCTGTAGAATGGTTCTCACCCAAAAAGTAATTGTGAATGTTTTCTTTACTCTAAAACTACAACCCCTACATTTATTCCATTGTTATATGTAATAACTTATTTCATTATTGCATACAAACCTTGGGGGGTATTTTTAAAGTGTATTTTTTATTAGCTTCTTTTGCCAGGCCTGTTTTAACCCTTTAGGAATGAATGAGTCAATGTGACCTTCAAATAAAATCAGTTCATCCTTACATATAGAATTTTTATCCATACTCCATTGGATACAATTCTATTTGCTGTATTTTTTGGACTATAAGACACACTTTTTCACCCCCAAAATCGGGGGGGGGGGGGGGGGG
>CM070042.1:13995947-14010420 GCA_036250615.1 Ptychadena robeensis
ATCTCTCTATCCCATATCCTCTATCCCCATCTCTATCTATCCCCTCTCTCATCTATCTCTCTCTCTCTTCCTATCTCTCCTCTCTATCCTATCTATTCCCTATCTATTATTCTATTCCATATCTATCTATTCCATATCTATCTATTCCATATCTATCTATTCCATATCTATCAATCAATCTATCAATCAATCTATCAATCAATCTATCAATCATCCAGGCCAACTAACAACCAGACCTATCCAAAGACAGTAGGCAATAATAACAGACTGAGTAATATATACTTCTGCCAACTCTACAAAGTCACAGACTGTAAGTTTTAGTGTCATTCTGCAGACCATGATAAGGGGAAAGCCTCCAAAACTTGGTGGTGGTTGTCTTTAATTTGTTTTCGAGTCAATATACATTTCTTGTACATTTTATAAATATAATACACACAGAGGATGCACCATTAATGTTAATGTTCCATCCTGTCCATTGGTAGATACAGTGAGTGAGTGTTAAAGATACTCACTTGTCTATTTTCATTGGATCTGGAATATTTTGTGGTTGTACTTTCAAACTATTAACACAAAAAAATCCAGTAATGTGAATGCAACCATGAATATTATGAAAAAACTGTACTACTTGTACAACAAACTTCTATTATTTTAAGGCTTGGAGGAACAGATTATTCATAAAAGGAATTCTGTATCAACAGATTCATGGTTTTACAATGGAATGCTTTTACATAGAATTCATTCCTCCACAATAAATTTGATGATGTGCAAGTGCGGTAAAAGCATTTTTTTCAGAGTAAAAAACTGCAAAGATACATGAAGCTGAAAAACATGAAAGTGAAGCTGTAATGATTAGGGGTATCATTCCGGTTTACATCCTGAGCACAATGTGTAATGTGGAGAGAGAGAGAACTTCACATATCTTAGACCAGTGCAATTGCTTGTAATTTTTTTTAAGGATAATCCCCCCCCCCCCCCCCCCCCCCCATCAGGGAGCCCATACCACATGTGGTAAGGGTAATCTAAACAGGTCAATGGTGCGGCCCCCAAGATTCTCTGGTGTCATCTCTAGCACAGGCACAGTGTGGTGAGTGTAAAACAACCTTACCCCAATCTACACTCAGGGTAATTGCTAGGGTGGTTGAACCCTCTTGTAAAATACAGAAACGATTCCTACATACAAGTAATTCTTAATATATAAAGAGCATTTCTTTTTATCTGCTTGTCTCCTATTTACTACTTTTATTCAATGTTCCTCTGTATTCCTGTACCAGTGCTGCTCCAAACTTCCTGAATGGGGAGCACACCCTCCTGTCTATATAAAAGCTCCTTCACTGGATTACATGTCCTAAGAGCACTTGCATGAGTTTAAAACTGGCAAAATTAATTTTGTCCTCAGAATTTCTATATTTTTCATATCGCCTATATATCGCCTATAATATATTTATTATCACAATCGGAATTTCGACTTGAAAAAAAATACCCTAACTTTCACATATAAATGTGTATGGGGGATTTTTTTTAAACACGGATCTTGTAGTCCAAGTTTCAAAATAAAAAAACCCCATACATATTTATATGAAATTATTAAAGAAAATATTACATATAAAATAGAATAGAGTATAGGAAGGATATTGACCCCTAACTCATTCCTATAAGGGTTAACCTCTACCCAGCAATAGCAGCTAATTTAACAAAATATACTGTATATTTTAAAAAAATTATTACACATAAAAAGTGAATGATGGACAAAATGGTATACGTGGTGGCCCGATGGCCGAGTGGACATTTTGGATGTTCAGTTTGCCTCTCATACTGTCAGGTTGGACAGTACAGCCAAATTTTTCCCACCTGAGTGTTCGTGGTCCCTCTTTTCCAGATATACTAGACCCTATGCCAACAGGGAGTCTGGTATGCTCCGAAAAAAAGGGGTTACCCAAAACAGCATCCCCTCCAGAGCACACATTTTTTAACCTTTTCTTTGCTGTAAAAAGAATCTAAAACTGTATTTTAGTTTTACCATTGATCCCACTCTGGCGTGACCCTGTCTGGGTAGTTGCACTCTTTTCACACTTTTTTTTTTGTGTGCAGCTACAATTATGACCTAAAGGTTTGAGAATGTCACCCTCCATTGAAGTCAATTTATCTGGGTAGGCGGGTAGCTGCGATCATACAAACGGCAGGCATTTGCAGAAGTTCTGACTGCCAGTTTACAAACAGCCTCTGCCTATGTTCTTCCATCACTTGTATTAATTGATTTATTATTACATATAAAAGGGGATATATTTAAATGTGTTTTTTGTTAACAAACGGCCATTGTTGGGTATGTTTTCACCCTTTATGCCATTAATGTATGTATTGTGTACATGTTATTAGCGGTTGGGATTTTATAACACGCTTTTACTAATGCATAAGAGGTCAGGGGGACCACTTTACCGCTGGGGACAGGGATCCAGTTCTATTCATTGTAAAATAAATTTTTTTTTTTAAATGATTTAATATACAAGTGTATTTATTTATAGACAGACTTAAAGCGGTTGTAAACTAAAAAAAAAATCCCCAGCATACATGACATTGACATAATACACACCTGTCAGCAGTATACATCTGTGAAAACTGCTACACAGAGAAAAAAAAAAAAAGTACTTACAATCTTTACTTCCGCATTCCCTAAGGCACCATCTTAAGTACTGGCACCTGAAGCCACTTCCGCCCATTCTGTTGGACATCACTAAGGTGCCCCTCCCCTGCAGACATATTTACCAATCCCAAAGGGTTTGGTATGGGAAGACACTGCTGGTCCTTCCAGAGATCCATGTGCTGCATATGTGTGTTGCAGTTTGCATAGGAGACATGAGTGAAGCTGAAGGAGGACACTGTAGGAGACAGGAGTGATTGAGACTGAAGTGAAACAGAAGGACGGGGATGACACTAGGTGTCAGGGAGGGATGGAATTTGACGTGAAGTTGAAGGACAGAAATGACACTAGGTGTCAGGGAGGGATGGAATTTGATGTGAAGTTGAAGGACAGGGATGACACTAGGTGAAAGGGAGGGATGGAATTTGATGTGAAGCAGAAGGATGAAGATGTGGAGGTGATAGGGGGGTGACATGGATTTGGTGGGCACACAGGTAGGATGAGGATGAGGTTAGGTAGATAGGAGGTGATGGTGGAGGACACAGGAGGATTAGGGGTGCTGCACTGACAAAACACATCCCATGTGACTGTCATTGTTTCTCTGCCCTTACACAGGTCCTGTGTCCTCCATCCTCCTGGTTTTATCATGAACACTTTGACAGCTGGCAGCACAAGCTCCTCTCTCCTCACTCTGTCAGCAGAAGAACCCCCCCCCTCCCTCCCAAGCTGGAGAGGGAGGGGGAGGGGGGATTTCTTCTGCTGACAGAGCGAGGAGCTGCAGGTGGCAGTACATCCGCTGTGACAGTTATGTCACAGAGGACAGGCAGAGCACGTGATAGGGCGCAGAGGGATGCATTTCCCGGGAGCCCTTTCAGCTAGGACAAGCGCCCCAGGCGCGACGTCACAGCGTGGGAGGGGCTACCTCGGAAAACTGGCCCCTCCTGCTTTCAGATTTTAAATTTTATTTTTAAGCAGTGTTTGCAGTAGCGATCGGCAGCCTGATGCCGATAGTGGAAAGTGACCTACATGGTAGGTCCGCTTTAAGTCAAATTTTCCCAGGAAAACCTTGGCTTTGGCCGATAAATACTTGCTGCACATGAACGTGTGAAACCATGATCTGGTGATGTGCATGTGGTAGTAGATACCTACCAGTCTCCAATAGCTAATGTAGTCACCATAACACATGAAGTGCATGTTGTACATATTGGAGGCTACCTTTGCTATAAAAATTTTCTTTAAATGAAAATAAATTCAAAAAAGATACTCTTAAAATGTCTGAAAACAGTATATCTACAGGCAGATTAATCTCAAATTATCATTTCACAGAATATATTTTAGGATTTTTGCTCAATTACTTAGACAAACAGCTTTTACACTAAGCTCCTAAAATAGCAAAAATTACTCCTGGCTGAAAGCTTTCTATTTTTGTTTTTAAAAAAAAAGTTAAATATGGAAGACACTTGAGAAACCGCCAATTCTGAAAACATTCTGCAATAAAACAAGTTCCATACGGCCACTGAAACAAAAGCCAACGTAAACTGTTCTCTGGGGATATCCAATGTCGATGGAAAGGATTGGAAGGCTTTTTGATATCCAGATCAGAAACTTTATAAAGCTAACCATACACGTTTCGGATTCCATGTCCAATCGATTCATCATCCGATCGATTCCGGCGATTCTGCCGGGAATCGCAGGTGTGATCAATCGGCCAATTAAGAGTATCCATCGCAGCATACCACCTTGTCCAACGGATTCCAGGACAGATCCGTGTCCGATTGTCCACCTCACAACTGGCAACTCCCCCTGATCCGGACGGAATCGCATGAGAAAGACCAACATGTTGGTTCTCCGTCGGATCTGATTCTGAGCCCCCGATCAATCGGACGCGAACGATCGGACCAGGTGGGCTGCATGCGATTCCGGCACGATCGTTTGGCGTGCACGCGCCCGGAATCGATCGTGCCGGAATCCGGTGCGAATCCGACACGTGTATGGGGGCCTTAAAGGAGCATAGGTAGGCTGTTGAAAAGCCCACTTACATGGCAAAATAGTAGTAGTAGAAGGAATAAAAAACAAACATTTGATGTTTTTAATGGTTCTTCTGCATTTTAAATAATTAAATGGTTTGTGAAGAAGCGGTTGCACCATTCCTGTGCACTTTAGTACCCTCTCTATATTTAACCCACATCCCTGGTGAATATTTACAAACCTGATTTACATACAATTAGTGCTTTGTAAATGAGTTTCTGCCTAATTTAACTGAAATTTTTTCCCCTTGGTTATAACAGAGATGGAAGCGCCGGAGGAATAATGTCATTTAGCCAGGTCTCTAAATAATAATATTTTTTTTCTGAACAGGATTTGTGCGTCATTTTCTCTTAACAAACTGGAAATGTTGTAAATATCTATAACCAGCCTCCAATATAAGCTCCTACAATACAAAAGACAAATATGTCTAGAATTTTAACAATGACCCTTGCAAACAATGAAGGTTCCTCAATTACAGAGCTTTAGTTAATTGGCTGCATGTGCATTCAATTTGTTTGCCGTTATGAATGATCCCTAAAGCCGGGCATACACGGCTTGATGAAGAAACAGATTAGAGCAACATTGGGCGCCGTGCACGCTCACGGCACCTGATGTTGCTCTAATCTGTTACAAGATTTAAGCCGTCCAGTTCCTTTTGAGCAGGAATTGTTGGAAAACCTTGGTCGAAATCCATTACTTTGAATGGGGACTGCGGGTCCCCATCTAATGTAATCGTTGGGCTTCCAGATGACACCATCCTAGCTATAAAACTAGTATGCAAGAAATTTTATTTTAATTTCTAGGTCTGCAACTTGGAACCACTGTAGTCATTCAATAGGGTGGGGAGCTGGATCCTCAGGGTCCTCTTGTTAAAAAGGAACCCTGCATACTCAATGAGCCCCCATCCTCTCCCCCACAACGCCTTCCCCATATTGTAGGCAAGAGACCCCCTTACTTTAACAAGAGGCCTCCCCCTTGTAGAGGTATTGCGCCCCCCTTCCTGTCCTTCGAGGCTTGCCAGAAAGTGTCTGGTATGCTCTGCGCTTTTTGTGGACCCCCTTTTCCAGAGAATACCAGACCCTATGCCAGCACTGGGTCTAGTATGCTCTGGGTTGGGATGCTCCATGCTCTTTATGGTCCCCCTTTTCCAGAGCATGCCAGACCCTTTTCTGGGGGGGGCTCCCAATTTTTTTATATGTTCTTTTTTATAATTTTTTTTGTTCCTTATTGGACAGGGTAGACTTTTCTGCTGGCCTGTGCTTCTAGATCAGGGTTGGGCAAACTTTTTGACTCGTGGGCCGCACTGGCTTCTTACATTTTATAAAAGGGCCGGACAAAGAGTCTGTAATGCCTGATCCTACATAGGTCTGTCAATTCCATGCATCGCTAATAATGGAGGTGATGTGTGATAGATGTGTGACAAGTACGTTATCTTTTTCAATTTCCTGCACTTAAATACATTTTATTTATTGAAATGAGCAGAGATAATTTCTAAGACTGCCTGGATAAAATTAGAAGTAGAATGAATATATTTAGGAGAGAGAACTACCATTATTTTAATACTACAATAAATAATAGTAGCCCCTTCTGTTCTACAAAATAAAAATATATATATATGTGAGAGAGGGTAACCATTGTTTCTTTAATAATATTTATTAATACTATAAGCTTTGTACCGCTCTCTGCTGACTCAGGGTCACCTGAGGTGTGGCCTTTCTCCCACAGGATCCAACAGACCTCTACTCCCTGCTCTCTCCTACAAATACCTAGCTCCTCCCTAGTTTGGGCATTATAATACCTCTGTCCCAAAGGCTGGTCACTCCGAAATTGTATGTCACAGTTACATAAACTAGAACTTTCTGGCATGTTTCTTTAACCTTTACAAACACCTAACAATGACTCATCATGCACCTCAACATGATCTTACCATCCCTCAACAGAGCACAGTTAACCCTTCACACACCCAAACCTGGCAACCCATACAGTTAATACATGGTCCACTTTCCCACAGGCTCATACGCCCATCAGATAAAACTCAGTCAAGGTGATCTATTATGATAATTTCAGCTGAATATCTGAGGGGCAAACACTTATCAGGGAAGGTCCTGGAATGATCAGCCAGAAACAATTTTTACATTTTTTAAGAAATATAAAATAGTTGGGCTCAACTGTCAATGTCCATCCTGCCCGATGCCATCATTCTTCTATGTGGAAGGATTCAGCATGTTACCACTTGCTCATCCGTACCCACTAAATAAAACAGAATGAACATTGTACAGCACTCGTTTCTTCTCTTGTTGTTGGAAAAGATAAAAAAAAAGTTTTCCTAAGTACCAAAATTCAAAGTGTAAGGTAAAGTGTAAATATGTAGACACAATAAAAGTCAGCATCCATGCCTTCACAGAACAGCACGCATCAAAGAGTACTCTGTAAACAAAGATATCACACATGGACAGTGGTGTGCTGAACTGTGATTCAACCATTCCCATGTACACTTTGGTTAATTAACACAACTGTCTGTTGATTTGGAGTAATGAACGCAAATGCAAAACAGCCTATTTTCCAGTGTTAAGGCTGCCATACACCCACAGACGGGTGCAGACAGACTCCGATGAGCTCCGGTATGCAGCGTGATGACGTCATCACACTGCATTCCCGGGCTGACTCCATCAGCTGAGCACCCTATGTGTGCCGGCCATTAGCTTCAATGAAGACGCCGGTCTTCATTGAAATTAATGGCATCGGCTGGCATCGGCCAGAGAACATCGGACATGTCCGTTCTCTGGCCAGCCGAGCTGTGGGGCGACAGGGATCTGGGATCCCATGTGGGCACATGCCGATAAGCGGCCGATTTTTCCGCCGACCGACGGTGGGAGCACGCACGCCCGTCAGTCAGTCAGCGGCAAAGTCGGCCGCTAATTGGCGTGTGCATGCCAGGCTTTAGTTTTTGGTGAGAAGTGTTCATTGTGGGGACTCATTAGTGCCTGTAGGTTTTATTTCTCATGTAGAAGTTTTCATTACTGGTGATGTTTAAAGCTGCTTCAATTCAGTACCTGGCCTGCAAGTGAGGAGTGGATGTCAAAGTGACATACGCGGAGATGTGCCTCTCAATCACTGGCCTGTCATTCTGGATTTTTTTTAGCAGCAGATAGAAATGCTTTATTCCAATCCCTTCTGGAGACCCAATGTGTATGTACAGGATAAATGTACAATAGTATGCTTCAGATAAACCTGACGCCATGTTAGGGAAGCACTGATCCTTTGTCAGGCTGGAAGCTCCCGCTGACAGCTTTTCAGATTAACACATCTCCCTGGTGATTGATATCCACTTAAACAGAGTGTAAGGGAGTCTCTAGACCTCATTACAGACCATATCCAAACAGCAAGGACGAAGACACTGCCAAATCACCGCTGTGACCTCCAGAAAAAGAACAGCTCATGGAATACAGATAGGACCAGATCCCAGTGCAGATAGAAAAATCACTACTGCTGGAAACTGTTCAGGGCAAAAAAATAATAATACTGTATATGGAAGTTAAAAAAACGTAAAAAAAGATATAAAACATATACTGCATAAAAGAGCTTGTCATTTGTTACAGCTTTCCCTCCTTTATTCTAGCAATAGTAGAGTGTTGTGACATGTTAGTTATCGATAAATACAGAACGTTTGGTGCTCAAATGACTCTTTATTGGCCAAATGAAGTCAATAACCCTCTGGGCACACTTTTTTTTTTTTTTAAATCAACGATGCCCAAGGGGTGAACCCATAAAGATCAACTGGTCTGCCAATAGGGAGGGACGCCATCGCTCCCTCCGGACAGGCAAGTATGCCCATGGCTATGGTATTGTTAGTTAACAAACTCACCCCAAAATAACTTTGGCTAAACGCTCAGGAGGTTCGAGAAAGCAAGGATTAAGGCTATGTTTTGACAGCGTTATTGGCTCCGTACACATTACCTGTCTGCAGCAGCGGCTGTTCTCATGGTGTTCTGCCGATCCATCGGCTGGAAGGTCAACCTCCATCCGGTGGAGCGGAAGAACGCAGTGGGAACAGCCGCTGCTGTAGACAGGTAATGTGATAATGTCTCAGATTCCTTTATCAGGCTTAAGCAGGGTACAGACGGCTCGATATTTGAGCCGTCCGATGTACCCTGCAGCAGCGTGATGACGTCATCACATTGCTGTCAGATGTCGATGGAGCTGGGGAGATGGCTCAGCTAAACCAGTGGTCTCTAGGCAAAGCATCGGACATCGGCCGTATTTACAGTCATGTCCGATAAGGCTGTTTTCATATGGGATTGATTCGTCCCGCTCGAAAACAGCGATGGGCGCATATTATATGGGCCAGATAGATGGTCGTGAGCCGAGAAGCAGCCATCGATTTGGCCCATATCTGTACCCTGCTTAGGAATGGATCTGACACATCCTGAAAGCTTGCTTCTTTAATAACCTAAGTAAGCAAATAAAGTACATCACTTGAACTCCAGCTTTTTTACCTTCTGCTCCTGATAGTCGATAGTAAAACATTTATGCAAAAGTTATTGGTAATAAAAAATTAAAATTATGGTAAAGCACATACAATTTTACATTTTAGGTCAGCACCTCTTTAGACACCGGCTCTGTGCTCTTCTAGTCTCCAGAGGCTCCTCTGAGATCTGGTGGGTTGTCAACCTATCTTCCCCAGGGCTCACATAGTATCCAGAACATCTAAAACAACCATACATAGAAGAAAATGAAAAAATATTTAAAAATTTTTTTTTGTGCAGAATACACATCCTAATTAATGCAAATGATATTATTTTCTGATTTTAGTAAATAGTCCATGCAACAGCATAATTATTGAGTCTTCAACCTTTAGAGTGTAACATGGGTGGCTCTCCCATCTGCCACTGTGCGAGTTGGGCTCTAGCAGCCCGGCAGCACTTTCATCTTGATCTGCCACTTGCACTCTGCTGAGAAACAATGAACTACAGATGGGAGATCCACCGGTGGGTAGATCTTGCATCCAGGGCCGCCGTCAGGGGGGGACAGGGGGGGACAGGGAGGACTCCCGTCCCGGGCCCGGTCAGCTAGCACTGTGTACGATGTTCTGCCGGCAGTCCGGGCGCTGATAGGCTGCTGCACCGATTAGGCTGCACACCGAGGGGGGGGGGGGGGGGGGGGGGTATGTGGGTTGATATTTCTCTGCTAGACCACCCTGGGTGGTCACCATAAGCAGGCATTTCCCCCCACCCCCTGATTTAAGTAGGGGAAGTGCTTCTTTTGGTGAAAAAAATACTGTAGTTTGAATGCTACTGAACAGACCTCCTAATAATAATGTTAAAAAAATTTACATTCCCAGTTTTAAAATATTTCACACAACTGAGTTACAAAACATTTTATAGGTTGTAAAGATCTGAAATGGTCCATTGTGAATAGTGAATTAGCAGCATTAGGGCTTGTTCGCACTAGCGTGATTAGTTGCAACGCGATCCCAAAAAAACAAAACCAAGCCAGATTGGCCCTTGATTCCTCCATTCATTGTCTATGGACACAATTTTTGATCATGTCCATTCATGTCTATGGGCGTGACCCCCTGTGATGTTACCCCCCATTCCCGTGATCAAAACCCCAGTAAGCTGTGATTCAGATCATGGGTGGCCGTTTGCTTATTGGGCGGGCAGGCCCATGAAAATGAATGGGCATGACTACCTTTGATCGTCTAGTGGAAACAAGCCCTAAAGCTAGCCATACATGTGTCGACTCGTGAGCGATTGCCCATCCGATCGATTCCAGTAAAGCCACAGGCGTCGATCCATCGCCCAATCAAGTCTGTGCCTACCACCTTAGGCCACTGATTCCTGGACGATTCTGTTCCCGATCGATCGCTTCACAAATGTCAACTCCCCTTGATGTGTGCTCAATCGATCAGAAAAGACCAACAGGTTGGTTCTCTGGCCGATCCGATTTGGGGCCAAGTCGATGCACGCGCCCGGTGATCGATCGGCGTGCACGCGCCCGGTGATCGATCGGCTAGGAATCATGTGGGAAATCGACCCGTGTATGGCTACCTTAAGGGTATGTTTCCATCATACCTCGGGACCCCCTCCGCTAAGCGTATTGCTTGGCGAGGATACCGATATAGCAAATAGATTCTGCCTGCTGGGCAGATGCTGTGTCTTCATGGTGCCGAGCCGTTGTGCCAATGCAAGGCTCAACGTAGTTGAGTACTTTGAGCCTCTGCATCGTCAGATGTGTTAACAGAGCATACGCCGAGCAGGTAAAGTCTATGTGCTACGTTGGGATCCCTGCCAAGCAATACGCTTATCGTAGAGGGTCCCGACGTATGTGGAAACAAAGGGAGTTACTTACTGAAAGCAAAAGCTATTTTAAAAACATCTTGACAAGTCAAGTTACATATTTACAAGACACAATTCTTACATCCTTACTTGTGAGAATTTGACGGGTTTCTGCTTAAAATGTTGTCAAGGATGTCAAACATAGAGGAACAACATCCATGAAGGTTATGGAGAGAAGGGATTAAAGCGATAGAAATCCCTCCAATCAAGCAGTGCATAGCACAATAAAGCCTTCTTATAACAGAAGGCATTTGCATGACCCCCTCCATCCCAAATCCCAAACGTTAAGGGAAAAATCCTTACTTCAGGACAGTGGGTGGGGCCATTCCTTTACACACAACCCAAATGCTGAAAATCCAGAACCGCTGGCGTACAGTGCAAATATAGACTTATGGTACAGAGACATTTATTCCACAATGCATACATATTTGAATGTTGTCTAAAGAGCTGCTATTGAATGTGCCACCCACCCTCATAGATCCTTTGCTTGAGAATGCTCCAAAGGTTGGAATGCTCAATAGGATTTAATTAAAAGGATGATATGGGGGGGGGCACACTGTGTGTACTAGCTACAGGTGGCTCGCTTTGACCACGACAGAAGGCTTAACAATGCAACCGACCAAACTTGAGTTCCAGATGGTGGAGAAGCAGAGGAATAGGAAAGATCTTCTTGCTGCTCCGTGCTACAAGCTTGAGTTAAGCCACCCATACACGTTCTGATTATTCTCCAGACCGATTTTTCATCCGATCGGGTCACCCAATTTTCACCTAAAATGTTATGGTCGGCTGGCACGAAAAATCGGAATTCACATTATTACCGATCAGCCTGACATTATTTATTAACAGCAGATCGACCAAAATTTACGGACAGGTCCGAAGCGGTCCCGGACGATGTTTCGGCCGATTTTAAGAAAGGGTACATAATTCCACATCCGATTAATCTCCCGATCGATTAATCTCCCGACCACGTTGGTCGGTTAGGCAAAATGCATACGAAAAATCGGAACGTGTATGGGGGGGCTTTACAGAAGGTGAAGAGGCAGAAGTAAGAACTGCCAGTTGGTGGATCTTCTCTCTGACAGCTTCGCCCACCTCTGCCAGCCAAGCTAAGTCCTTTGCCCGCTGAATGGGTTTCAAAGGAGCGTCCACATATTTAATGCTGCCTCTTTGATGCATAAATATGGTGCATATTTAGGGCCCTTTTACACAAAATGAGTTGTGTTAAGCTGGCCATACACCTTCAGATTTCTCTGTCAGATTTCCTTCAGATCAGATTTTGTTTTACCAAAACCATGTAATATGAGGACCTTTCTACACCTTCCAATCACTATGTATTCTAACAGGGAGGACACTATACTACATGGTTGTTGGTAGATCTGATCTGATCTGATGGAAATTGTATGGAGGAATCTCAAGGTGTATGGCCAGCTTTACAGTTACTGCAACACAGCGTGTTAGCATCTACACTAGAGATGGTCGAGTTTTTTAATTCGACCATTTCAAGTTAATTGCAAAGCCCCTGAACATGGTATCAACACCAAACTTACTGGAGATGTACAGAAGGGCTGGGGGTATACTACAAAGTTTTTCACAAATTAAGTTCAAAATCAAGTAAAAAAATTTTTCTAAACTTAACTTATGCAAAAACGACATGTGTTAAGGTACCCATACACGTTGCGATTTTTCACGGACCGATTCGATTTCGACTCCCGATTTTGGCTTTACTGTTTATTTTTAATCGGCCGGTTAGATTAGGAATCTTTTAAAAGTCTCTTTTAAATATGGCCAACCGACTGACAATTACGGGCATCATCATTCGGGACCCGACTGACTTTTCGGGCGATTTTTCTAAAAACAGCATCGGTCGGATACATTTGCATGTTATGAATCCCGAACGATCGACCTACCCGACCGACCAGATGGCTGAAATCGCACGAAAAAATCGCAACGGGTATGGGTACCTTTAGAGCATAATTTGTTTTTTCAAATGTTCCTATAACTCTTCTCTACATCTCCAGCAATGTTGGGGATGATACCTTGTTCAGAGGCTTTGCAATCAGCTCACAAAGTAAGCAAGTCGAAAAATTCTCTAATCAACACATGGTAGGTAAGTTTCACACTTGTGTGTGTTGCATCTGCCCTGCTTCACTATATTCACCCAGGGTGAATGTTTCCCATACACAATAAAGCAGCGCATGCAGTAACACTTCTATTGTGTACCAGCAATATGTGCGTTATGCCGGCCATACACATGCCGATAAACGGCCGGATTTTAATCTGGCCGACGGGCGTGCGCGCTCTCGCCGTCGGTCAGGTTAAAATCCGGCCGTTTATCGGCATGTCCCCACATGGGGCGACAGATCCCTGTCGCCCCACTTCTCGGCCGGCCAGAGATCCGACATGTTGGAAAATCCCTGGCCGGCCGAAGCCGATGGAAGCCGATGGCCATAAGCAGCAATGAAGACGAGCGTCTCCATCGCTGCTTATGGCCGGCACACAAAGGGTGCCTGGCCGATTGTGGGGCCCCAGAATGCAATGCGAGGCTAACGTGATGACGTCATTACGTTAGCCTCCCGGAGCGATATCGGAGGACGATATCGCTCCGGCTCTGGCTGTGTATGGCTAGCATAAGTGTTAATGCTAACTCATGAGTTGTCTGTACACAATGCAACGTATCTATTGGATCCTAATAAGTCACATGCTGACCACTTTGTGGTCATAGGGTACAAAACCAATAAATTAAAGAAAAAAATTTAATGTTTGTTGATCGGAATTATTTATGAAATAAAGAACAGTATTGAGAAAAGGTTAGATGGCAGCAGTGGGTCTGAGGGATTGCGTACTCATCAAACACACAAGGAAAGATAGACAGACAGACAGACTAGGGCCATTTTTCATATAGTGCAGTACTTAAATAGAGAAGGGGATGAATATACTTGTACCAATGGGAGGGCTACTGCTCACTTCCTCTTTTAGAGGCATGACAGGAAATGAGAACAAATTTTCCCAAAAGTAAGAAAATATCCTTTCTTCTTTTCAGTCTGTCCTCAGAACCCATGTGATCAGTGGCGGTTTTAGGCATGGGCAACCTGGGCAGTTGCCCAGGGCGGCATCATGTCGGGGGCGGCATGTGGGCATCAGAAATGTTTTTCCGATGCCCAGATGTCTTCTCCCCTATCCACAGGCTCGTCTGGGGAGAGAGTAAAGAAACCTCCCCAGGAGTGGAGATGTTTGCTGGAGGGAGGCGGGGATGTGGATAGGGGGTGATATAGACACAGGTAATACACAGTTTTTTTTAAAAGCAATGAAAAATGTTATACCTTAATTAGGGGTGTAGCTATAAATGACTGGGCCCCATAGCAAAAATGTTTATGCCCCCCATGCCAACCTCTCACCCCAATCCCTCCACTTGCAGGAGTGGTGGGCCCCCTTGTGAATATGGGCCCCAAAGCACTGCTATGGCTGCTATAGT
>CM070042.1:14010520-14025741 GCA_036250615.1 Ptychadena robeensis
CGCGTTTCGCACTTTAGCTTCATCAGGAGATATCTAACATTCAGTTTATATCCCACAGACGGTGACATAGATTGTATGGAAAGGGACCAACAGCCACTCCCCCATGGTTCCAGTGAGGGTAATGGAAGGCCCCGGTAGGCCACCCCCATACACGGGGAGAGAAGGAAGGGATAACGGGGGACCCAGATCAGGCCACAACGCCATTAATATACATCCACTAGGAAATTTGCCCATAGTTTCTATCTTTATTGGTGTCCTTGTGTGTTTCCACAGACAAGACAATGGTCTAGCAGACATCCTGAATAAAATAATGTTTGAAACACACAATTATGTAAAAACAAATTTGCACTATAAGACACACCTGACCATAAGATGCACCCAGTTTTTAGGACAGGAAAACAAGAAAAAAATAAATATAGACAACAATTGGGTTAATGCAATGAATTCAATTAATGCAATATCAAATTCAGCCAGTAGGTTTCACCAACAGCACCTGTGCACAGAGCAGCTGATAAACAAAAAATGTAAGTACCAAAGGAGGAAACCAAGAAAGCCCGTGGAAGGGTCAGAAGCTGGGAAATATGAGAAATATGACAAGCACAGGAACAATGGAGCGAGGACATGAAGGCCTTATTACTAAGGGAACCTTTTAGGGAGACATGAGGAGGAGGAGCACATCACATTCTTGGAGCCAAAAAATTTCCCACATCTTACCAATACCCCACCCAGTAAACGAGGCCCATTAAGTACTGTGTTTCAATGGTGTGCTGCTTAAACACATTAACACGCTGTTTAACACATGCAAAACCCGCCCACACCCGCATTGGCGACGTCCATGACACCCAGTGAAGATCAGGCAGTTTTTTTTGAGACATTCCCAGTCTCCACACAGTCTCTCCAACAATAGCTGTGTGCCATTTCTCAGTATAGGCCTTTGTAAATTGACCACAAGGAAACATCCCTGAAGAGTTACAGAATGGCCACTTATAGTCTCCACCAGGAAGCACAAGTGACAGGGTGACATTGCAGAATAGCAAACAGAAGACAGAGACTCATCCTTCTTACCTCCGAACATAGCCTATAACAACCTATTATGGGATTATCAGGCATAGCTTTTTTATTAAAGGCTATATACAAAAAAAATGGTTTACATGTCAAAAGCTATATATTTAGCTATTGATCCACTTTTTAAATTCTTTCTTTGTTACATTGGAAATGTATTTTAAGATTGCGGTGATAGTACTTCTGCAATATGTATATGTAGCAAAGTCATTTAACCTCCTGGGCGTTACGCCGTGATGTGCTGGAGGTCCCATGCACAACCCACCTCCATGCACAACCCCGGCGTCACCATAGACGCCAGAGTTGTGCTGGGAAAAGGCGACACCCCCTTCATTACAAGGAGGCTTATTGCGTTGCCTACCCCGCCCCCTTTGCGTCCCCAGTGACGGAATTGGGGGCAGACCCGGAAGCGTTGGCGTACACGCCGATATACAGAATCGCCAGCTGACAGGTAAGTTTCCCCAGAGTTAACTTAGGCTGAGTATCATGATGGATGGGACACCTTTAGAACTTTTATTCTATAATTCTTCATCTGTATTCCTATATGGTAGTGGTTCCCAAACTGGGGTTACGGTGGTGTTCCAGAGGAGGCTCATCTAGAGGGGCAGCCAAGGTGGAGCCCTCTACATCACCTAGAGAGAGAGATCTGCAGAACTCAGCTGCCTATTAGCTCTTCACACTGTCAGTTCTTCTCTTCCTCTGGGGCTTGCACAGTCTACCCACCCTCCCCTACCACTGCCAGCCAATAAGACAAGCCTGAGAACTGGTTATACAGGAAGACAACCATGGGGAACTAGCTGCAGACAGTTAGTGCATGTAATGTCTGTGTGTTTGTCTGTGTGTGTTTGTCATTCATATGAATGATGAATGTTTCTGTATAATTGGTGTGTATGTATGATGCATGTCTTTGCACAATTTTGACCCGTGTGTTAGAGCCATACTTTTATTGTAGTATACCCCCAACCCTTCTCTACATCTCCAGTAAGTTTGGTGATGATGCGGGGCTTTGCAATTAACTCAAAATCATCGAAATGAAAATTCGACCATCTCTAATGGACATCCTAGTAGTAATGCTACAGAATTTGTTACCTTACTTACCTAGCTCTTACCTATGTAGTTTGAAGGGGGGGGGGGGTCAATAATCTTCCTGTTCTTAATAGAAACGGGGGGCCACACTAAGGAAACTTTGAGAACCACTTCTATAAGGGGAGCACCGCTTTCTTTTTATAGAAGGGATCCATCCTTGGACTATATCCCTAGAGCAGTCGCATGCTAAATAGTAATTTGCGGTGCCCACTGCCCACACAGCTATAAACAGGGTTTTAAAAAGTTCCAATAACAAGGGTATCCAACACCAAAAAGGGAGCTTCTGGTGCACATACCCTGTTTCCCCGAAAATAAGGTATCCTCCGAAAACAAGGCACCCTTACATTTTTGCTTTACGCTGAAATAGAAAGCATTCCCCCAAAAATAAGGCACCCCCTCGAAAATAAGGCATCCCGAAGATACGGTACTGTAACTCTGGACAGGGGGAGGGATCAGAGGGGGCAATCTAAATGACACAGGAGGATCAGAAGGGGTTACTAAAATGGTAATCCCTCACTCTGAGTCTCCTGTGTCATTTTAAGTGATGCCCCCCACCCTGATACCCCAGTGCCATATTCTTCTTCATGGAAAATAAGAGGTAGAGCATCTTTGGGAGTAAAAATTTATACAAGACACTGTTTTATTTTCAGAGAAACACGATATTAAGGCTGTTTTCTGAACAACAAATGCAGCGAGTGTGCAGAAACCCATAAAAGCAATACAAGTAGAAATGTATATATACAGGGCTTTTTTCTCAGAGAAAAGGCGGTGAAACTCACCCCCCTCCCCTGGCCACGCCCCTACCCACCCTTAGGACTGCCCCCTAAAACCACCCCTTTATGTCGGGTGTCCGCTCCATAAATAGCTCCCCATCGTGGGAGCAGGGGCGAATGCGCCCGCCAGCGCAGGCAGGCACACCGCCTCCCTCCCTCAGGACGGCTAGAACTCCACCCCCTATTCCACGCTGAAGAGAAAGATCTCTCCAGCATGGACGGGGGAGGAGACGCCCCGTCATAGGGCCACCACCCATCAACAATGGGAAGTTGCCACTCCTTTCTTGCTGCACATTGTGAGGGAGGGGAAGAGCGGAGGAACAAAATCACCCGCCCGTGGCGCGCCCGTAACCAGTGCCGAATGGCCAACACTTCCCCCCACTAAACACACATGGGTGCCCCCTGGCGGGCCACCCACGACGCACTGCAGCCAGTGCCCTTATTTTGGGGCCAGGCTTTAAAAAGGTGGCGGAACTCCGTCCCAGAAAAAAAGCCCTGTATATATACAATTTTCTATTTCTACATTAGGGTTTATTAACCCTTCAAGACAAAATGTTATTAAAAATGACAGATCTGTATCATCCCAGCTATCTGTGCTGAAGAAAAAACATGCCCAGCATGCTGCTAATCCAGATAATCTCTGGATGGTCAACAAATATTGTTCAAAAAAAGGTCAACGAATATAGAAAGCTGATCCCTGCTTATCTATAATTTAAATCTTCTTTCTATCATTGACAGCAATGTTTTATTTAGCCAGGTTCACATCATCTAGAACAGTGGTAGGCAACTGAGGTGATATGGAGGGCCACAAGTGCGACCCTCGGCATCACTAAAAGGCCGCACATAACATTGATCCAGACCCTTGCTTCATCGACATCTCAGCAGGCAGTGGACCAGATCCAGACAGGCAGTGAAAACCCGACAGCCCCCCGCCCCCCTGCCCTTGGGTGCAGCGCACATATCTAGACTTGGTTTCCTGATCAACATTGACAATTTTACTGATATAGGGCCGCCAAAGTTGATTAGGAAAGACCACTTCATTTACAGTTTTTTGGGGCCGCATGTGGAGGACCAAGGGGGGCCGCCAAACAACACTCAAGGGGCCGTAGGTTGGGCACCTAGGATCTAGAACAACATTTAGTAACAACACGTAAGAAATATTTACTAGGAATGTAACATTTCCCCTTTGTTTTTCAGACTCTCCACCTCATAAGTAAAAACATACACCAGACATGAGATATGGTTGTGTACACAGAATGGCATGGAAGCTTACAAGTAATTCTACAGAAATCAACCTAAAGCGAAAATGTCAAGATATATCTTTTGCCCAATGTTACAGCGTAACAACTCATTGGCCTCTGGCGCTAATGGTTTTCAGAAGACCTGCCTTAAAAATCAATTGAAACATTTTGAAGTGTGCGTGTGTTTGTGAACTACACAGCACTCTACAATTGTATATGAACAACCAGAGTTTGTCTACTTGTTTTCACGTAACAGATATAATAGCGCCACAAGATCGGAGCAGAGAGATGAATTATAGCTCAACTGAATATAGCACATTGTTTCATTTTCAATGTTGTAGTGAACAACAGAAGGTAAGAAAAAAAATCATCATCAGGAAACTAGTTTCAGCAATAACTGTATTATTATTATCATTTATTTATATAGCACCAACATATTACGCAGCTCTGTACAATACATTAGAGTGGAGATACAAACACACAATAACACACAGGTACAGGTATGACACAGAAGGAGTAGAGGACCCTGTCCTGATGGGCTTACAATCTAATAGGTTGGGGAACAAGGTATACAATAGGTGGGGGGGGGGGGGGGGGGGGGGGGGGGGGGGGACTGGCATGCATTATTATTAACTGGATACAATAAGACTACTGGTAAGCCAATATGTTTTGCCTTCATTTATTCTCAACTCATTAAAGGACTAGTTGATCCAGATGTTGGGTCTCCTGTATATCTGCCGCCTTCTCTGTGTGTCTTCTTTTATCCTCCAGCATGAATTGTGAATACGGATTTCACCATGAAAGACTCAAACTGCCACCTAATGTTTTGAATGACTCATTGTGGAAAGAAGACTGAAGAAGTCATATAGTCAGGGGTGCACATAAGTGGTACTTTGGTACTCAAAAAGGAGCCAAAAACTAGCTCTGCGTACCTTCATTATTGTCACACAGCTCATATGCGTACTAACAACTTGGAGGCGCTCCGTGTCTGGGCGGCCGCAGCTAAATGTTACATGTATACAATTTATGTCACTTGGAAAACTGCAGGGAAACAAGAATAACTATGAAAGGTTGTAGTTAGGGGGTTGACACTGGGAATCTAAATTAATAATCCAAAAAAAAAGATCAGACTTGGGTGTTGAAGATCGGGGGGATGAAAGTCAGAGTAGGCATATGTAAGAGTAAACACTGACAAGAGAAAAGCACTGTGTGACAGTTGGAATATGACTATGAAACTGACATTTGCACTGCAGGTAGTCTCAGGGGTTAGTTACTAAGCAAGAAAATGTCAGGGTTGCACGTCTGGGGTATTCTATCTGGGGGTTCAAACAGTGTTGTACTGTGAGAGTTGCATGTGACCCAAAGCCAGCTGGTGACCTGTGGACGGAGACAGCTATTTGGAGGATCAATCAAAAACAAGGAGGTCCATCTGCAGCAGAATCTACCATGCAGGAGGCTGATGCAGAGGACAGTGAGGGAGACCACCCTTTATATGGGGTGAGTTCCGAACACCATCTCCTGGTACTCATCTGAGGAGCTCACTAAAAACGTAACGTGCACCCCTGCATATAGTTTAGGTAATAGCAGCTAATCACCAAGTAATTCAGTTCAGTTTGTTTTCCATTGACTATTAGCCTACCACAATAAGATTATGTTTGAGTAAACCATTTTTACTAATTAAAAATTGGGAAGTCCACTTAAAGTCAAATAAGCCTGCCAGTTTCCATTCCTCATGAACGGTCATTCCCTAAAGCTCGAGATTAATGAGAATTCTCAGTCATACCTTCCAAAGAATAGATCTGAGAAATGAGCAGGAGCTACATGGGACCAGGAAGACAGGATGATTCCGTGATACTAAGGGAACCCAAGCAGCTCACACCACTATGCTTAGATGTGGCCAGGGAAAATAGGGCCCCTGCAGGCTTGTACTTGCATGCCCCATGGGCAATTGTGGTGGATTGGCAATCCCTAGGCACCAGCAGAACCCCTAGTAGTTTTCAAGTCTGTACCACATGGTTCGGACCACATGCCACCCCACTGGAAACATAGGGTTGTTAAGGCAGTGGCTCCTCGTAACTGGGTTTTAACAAAACAGTGCTCTCTGGAAGCCCACACGCCGGACTATTGTTGTGCATGCTATTGCGCTTTCTGGCAGCCCACATGCTGGACTAGATTGTTGTGCATGCTATTGCGCTTTCTGGCAGCCCACACGCCGGACTATTGTTGTGCATGCTATTGCGCTTTCTGGCAGCCCACAAGCCAGACTAGATTGTTGTGCATGCTATTGCGCTTTCTGGCAGCCCACATGCCGGACTATTGTTGTGCATGCTATTGCGCTTTCTGGCAGCCCACAAGCCAGACTAGATTGATGTGGGTCATAGGCCTTGGAGTGGACAGCATGTCCTACTCCAACAGACCCAACCTCACAGAGCCACTTCCTGGAGACAGAACCCTACCTTATATACCCAGATAGTCCAGGGGAACCATGGTCAGGAATCTTAAAGGGAACACTGCCTTTAATCTGCAAATTCATCTCACAACAGGACTCCCTATTATATGCATGAAATTGCTGTGGTGCCATATTTTCTACAAACTGCACAATATTGTTTGGATGTGTGGGTACGAAGAGGCACTGGTTGTAGTGGTAAGCGCTTGGTCAGGGTTCCTTGTGGTAGGTCTTACCTGGGTTGGACCATCCTCCATTCTTTAATAAATGATAAATGCAGCCTGAAGATGTTTCGGCATTTGAAAGCGGAATAACTTAAGGGGGAAAACAAAATCGGTCACCCGAATACCTCCTCTCTCATCTTCAGGCTTTAAAAACTTTTATCCAGCCTGCTGGTGCCTTTATCCCTGCATTCCTTTCTTTTTATTTTGTGAGCGCTGCCTTTGGCGTATACTCAAAACATTGTATGCCGCTGGCTTATTCTTGGTAATATAGGATGAAAGAATGGAGTTCATACATATGTAACCCTGGTACATTCGTACATCATCAGAAGCTGTCCAAGAGACTGGCTGTCAAGAAGAGCAAAGGATGTTCTAGATGATGGATACTGGATCTTTGAAGAGGACATGTTAAGGAGTAAGGGCTTGTTTCCATTACGTCGGGAGCCCTCCGCTAAGCGTACACGCTTAGCGGGGGTCCCCGACGTAGCAGATAGACTTACCTGCTCGGCGGACGGGTCTGTCTTCATTGCGCCGACCCGATCCGCCGGTGTCAGGCTGAACGTAGTCGAGTACGTTCAGCCTGTACACCGGCGGATGTCTAAACAGACCATCCGCCGGCAGGCTGAGTCTATGGGATACGTCGGGACCCCTGCTTAGCATATACGCTTAGCAGAGGGCTCCCGACGTACAATGGAAACAAAGCCTTAGGGCTTGTTTCCACTACGTTTTTCAGTCCGTCACGGTCCCTCCATAAAACACACCCATGATGCGTTGGGGGCACGCGTTAAGCATCCGTCAGGCATCCGTTAAGCTTCTGTCAGGGCATATGTAACTTTTTTTTTTATGGGAAAAATAGTCTGTTACTGACGGATGCCCATCCGTCGGTAATGGATGCCCATCCGTCAGTAAAGGATTCAATGCATTGTCTTTTGATGGATGCGCCAAAATCAACGTAGTGGTCTACGTTGATTTTAACGCAATTTAGCACAAAGTAGCAGACCAACGCATGTGGAGACAGCATCATGGATCACAATGGTCTACGTCAACATCCTTCCATTTGACGTACGTCAAACGGAGGGATTTTGACGCAGTGGAAACCCAGCCTTAAGCTAGGCATACACGGCTCGATTTTTGTATCGATCGATTGCTGTGCATGTTTGTGGCGATTGTGCTCGAATCAATACAAAAATTGAGGGGGCACCAGCTTCTTCAAGAGGGATCAATTAATTTCACTAGAAGAAACTCGATCAAACGAAAAACCAACATGTTGGTAAATCCTGCTCGTCTTGCGTTACCAAAGTATCGAACAGGATCGAGGGCACAGAAGTGCTTTAAATCGAGGAAGCTCGAGCGCAGCACCAAGACGTCATCGCGCTGCGCTCAAGGGCTCCTCCATTGCATGGGCATTGACAATATGACTTACTATGCCAAATCCAAAAGAAATAAGGTTGTTCCATTACGTCCAGATAAGTAGGAGTCCTGTTTACTCATCAGACACTGCCACAAACACAATGAAGACCTGCTTTGCCTGCAAGTTGTAATCCACGGTAAATTATAGTTTGCAAAGTAGTGTTTAGCTAGAATATCTGACATTCGAGAATTCGCAATATTTCGCAAAAGTGCACACGGATATCAACATTGTTTACCGGCATACATCGTGCATATTTGTACACATTACGAATGGATACGCACAATACACAATGCTCGTACTGGCTAAGATCACAGAATGAAGAAGAAGAGCTAAAAAACTGGTTTGCGAATACTTGTCAACAGCCATGTGTGATGTAATACAATAGAATACAGTCGAATAGAATTTTACGAATTTCGAATGTTCATTAATTTATTCGAGAAATTAAGCAAACTTGAATATGCCATATGCTGCTCAACACTATTGCTAAGCATGATAGATTGTATTTAGTGACAGAGAACAAAGCAAAGCCATGGACAGTAATATAGATATATATATATATTGTAGGGGATCAGCTCAAAAGCTAGCCATACACGTGTCGGATTCCATGGCCAGTCGATCACCCATCCGATCGATTCCGGCGTTTCTGCCGGGAATCGCAGGTGTGATCAATCGGCCAATTAAGAGTATCCATCGCTGCATACCACCTTGTCCAACGGATTCCGGGACGATTCCGTGTCCGATTGTCCACCTCACAAATGGCAACTCCCCCTGATCTGGGCAGAATCGGATCAGAAAGACCAACATGTTGGTTCTCTGTCGGATCCGATTCTGGGCCCCTGAACGATCGGACCTGATCGATTGGACAAGGTGGGCTGCATGCGATTCCGGCACGATCGTTTCGCGTGCACGCGCCCGGAATCGATCGTGCCGGAATCCGGTGGGAATCCGACACGTGTATGGGGGCCTAAACGGTGCTCCAAACAGCATTAATCCACACGATTATTGACCTTTTAGGGCTCCTGCCCGTGTTTATTTGCACACAAACACAGTCCAAACACAAACTCACCCTCACAGGGGTTAATATAAGCCAAATGAACGTTCTGGAAATGCCAAGCCTCCTGGCTTTACCCCGTCTAACATAAATTGTCCTTCCTTGGTTTGGCTTCTCAGCAGCAACAGGCCTGGGCCTCACACGCTCTGTGAGCCCCCTGTAGCAGCGGCCCCATAACCACAGACGGGCCCCCACACTCTTTGTGTGCCCCCTCTGTCTCCAACTACCATGAGAAGCCTTGTCTCCAACTACATTGGGAGCTGTGTCCACTCTGTCAGCAGCCCAACACTATGGTCTGAGCTCCTTTTGTGGAGACACACCTGGCTCCATTCACCTGCAACCCAGGTGTTTAACCATTTAGTGGACCCTGGGGGAATAGAGAGGCCCACCCAATTCCATCCTGTCTGTCCCAGAGTCCGGGAGCCCTTTAAGAAATACAAAACAAAACACTCAGCAACCGAACGGTGCTGGGCAAATGAATCCCGGACTCCTTCCAGGACACCACATATAGGTCCATCCACACAGTGACAGATGACCAGTCTGTCACAATATATTAGTATACTATACTTATATATACATTCTGCATATTAATAAACTGTTATGAGTGATTGCGATCCATAAAAAATATTGTCATAAAAGGGAGCATATGTACTGTATTATTAATAATTCCTAAATTAAAGCACTGCTTTGTTTCATCAGCATTACTCCCTTTACCATCAAGACGTTAAAACAATTATAATAAATGGAAGTCTGAAGTGAATTGCGTAATGACAGTCCAAAAATCAATAGCTAGACCATTAAATCAACTTTTTACCAGTAGAACCTACAGTCTAATCTTTTTTACCTGGGCCAATTGACTGGGGTATGTGGTTAATGGATCATATTAGAAGGGCTGTGGACTGGGAATGCTGGCTGTTCAATCACTTTACATTAAGAAGGTACAACTGCACATTATACAATCACCCAGTGTATGAGACACATATGGATAACTTTAAATATATGGTTAAAATTTTAATAATTTTTTTTTCCTGGATTCAATGTCTTGTATTATCCATAAAAAAAGTAGAAAAAGAAAAAAAAAATGTATCATGACCCCACAACCAATCTTGTGGACTCTGTGCTCTCTGTCTCTGTGTCTAGCAATGCCCCAACCTTCAATGTTAATTACAGAGCTAACCCAACTCCCCTTCCACTAATAAATCTATATATTAATATATGTATATATTTGGAGACCTGCTTCATATGGTAGGCTTTTAGCAGGCAAAGAAGGCTCAGGTATAGTGAACCAAAGCATTTAATTGTTATAGCAAGATAAACAAATCACAAAGTATAGCAATGAATTAAACAAAGAAAACTTACAGTTCACTTCCTTAGCAAAAAAGGTCTCTGTGTCAGATAAGGATTGTCAATAAAATCTTCAGGGGGTTTTACACAGGGTTCCCCATGACCCCAGAGGAACACTTTGTACTGACTTTCCTACAGACCTCCTTGGTGTGTCCTCTCTCTCTTTCTCTCCTCTCAACTAAGTTCTGCTCACCTTATCCTCAGGTGTGAGCTGATGGGTAGGTCTAACCCAGCAAAGCAATCCAACCAAGACTTGACAACCAGAAGCACCCTTCCAGCTCTGCTTCTGGTCAATGCCAGACCCAATCCACAAATTGTCTTTGATTAGAAAAGTCCACAATGAGCACAGGACAATTCTGGAGATGCAACTACGTGTAGTGTCTAAAGCCCCCCATACACCTTTAGATCATTCCATACAATTAACTTTAGATCTACCAACAATTATGTAGTGTAGTGGATTTCTGATAGAATACATGGTGATTGGAAGGATTAGAAAGGTCCTCCTATTACATGGTTTTGGTAAAAAAAAAGTTGATTATACAGAAATTACATGGTAAGGTTGTAAGGTGTATGGGGGGCCTTAATCCCGGGAGCAATATACCTCCCATCTACACCAATTTTAGACAGCATGAGTGACCATTTAAACCTCACTTTTTTACAATATATATATATAGGCAAACAAATATTATACTAATATAGGCCATACCTGTCAAGTTTGGGCATTTAAAAATCGGGGGACGTACAGGAAGTGGCGTCAATGATGTAACTTCCGGTATATGGATCGTGGTTCTTCCGCGTTCCACGTACCGAAGTGACATCACTGACGTCACTCCCAGCGTCTGCCGGCCTTTTAGTTGATCTAGCAGGGAGAGGGCGTTACTCTCCCTGCTTATGTCCCACCTCGTTTGTGCTGATAATGTGCGGGGCGGGACATTACCAGGGAGAGTAACGCCCCCTCCCTGCTAGATCAGCTCGATTTCAAGAATCCGGGAAATATCCGGGATTTCTTGAAATCGGGATTTGGCCGGGAAAGCCACATAAAAACGTGACTTTCCCGGCCAAAACGGGAGGCTTGACAGGTCTGATATAGACATGAAGGGTAACAATTTCTCTGAGTATTTTCTGAGTATTTTGTTACTTCTTGGGCACCAGATGTTGCTCTAATCTGTTGCTTCATTTGAGCCATCCATTGTTTTCTTCAAGCAGGATCAACGGATCCTGCTAGAAGGAACTCGACCAAATGGGTTTTCAACATGTTGGTCATAAGTCATTACTTCTTTGAATGGGGACTACAGATCTCCATTCAAAGTAATGGCCAGGCTGCCAGCTGAACTGCACACAGGCAGCTGTGATCAGCTAGCTGCAGGGGCCAGGGCCAGCACGTCTCTGTCCGAGTGGAGGGAGGGGGCGTGCAGGTCTCTCTCTCTGCTTCTACCCAGCCACCTGTCTCTGGCTGGGGAGAAGCAGAGACCCAGGGGACCATGGGGAAACCGGGTCCCCATCGAAAGAGAATTGATGTGCATATTGATTCCCGTTGGATTGACCGGCGATCAATCAGTGTGGTGACATCACCACACTGTGATTGATTGCCAGTCCATTGCATGGGAATCTACCTGTGTATGCCCAGCTTTATTCACATGCTTTTGTCTTCAGATTATAGTGTCAGATGACCAAAGGTCCTACAATCTGCCCTACAAAGGGTAAAATGGTAACATAGGTGTTACCATACCTCAAAGGGTCAACTACTCTGTTTCAGAGAACTAGTGTTGAGCGAGAATATTCAAAATCGCTAGATGCAATATCATTGTTTTCATTGAGTTCATAGTCTCGAATATTTGCGATTCTGGGAAAAGTACCATGCACTACGTTCTATATATAGATTGTGGGTCTAACATTGATCTCTGGCACCACAAGAATGATCGATGTAAGACCCCATCAATACTCACTGGATGTCCTCTTCTTCTCCACGGCACGGAGGATCAGGATAGATGTGGCTTTCCCCGGAAAATCCAGCCGCATCTTTTATTAAAACATTTTTGATTTTCATTAATTTTGGAAAATATTTCCATTTAAAATGTTGGAATTTCAAAGTGAAAAATATTTTGACCAAAAAATAAATAAATGCCTGCCCCACAATAGATAGAATCACAAATAGATGTGCACCATCTTTGGCAATCGATCTCTGGACGAGGATGAGGCACTTTGGATGGGAATCAAGTGTCCCCGTTCAAAGTAGTGGCAATGGAACAGGCATTTACCAACATGTCGGATCCCTGTTGGCAGGGTCGGCACCAGGAGTGGGCAGACACATCTCACAGGTTGGGCTGCATAGGTAGGGGGCCCTAATCGAGCGTGCACACAGACCTGGCTGGGCAGGCCTGGCCCCCCATGGCCCACCCATTGCGCCGGAACTGCCTGTTCGATCGTCATTTTCTTGAAGCAGGATGGATCACTCCAGGGGGCCGTGTACATGGCAATGGATCATTTGGGAATTGAATGCTAAATTGACCTGTGTATGGGCATGGCGTTTTTCTTGAGTTCTGATTGAAAAAAAAATACAATAGCATATACAATAGTGCTGAAAAGGAGTTTGAGTGAACAATTTTCATCAGATCTACCAACAACTATGTAGTATAGTGACCTCCCTGATAGAATACATAGTGATTGGAAGGTGTAGAAAGGTCCTCATGTTACATGGTTTTGGTAGAAGAAAAGTTGATTGTACAGAAATTGCATGGTAATTGTATGTGGTGTATGGGGGGCTTAACATTTAAAAAAGATCATCAGTTTTAATCTTTATGATCACTGAAAACTAATTTATACAATGATCTGCTCCGCTTGATATCCTCAAAGCCACACCACAGGACCAGTAGCATTTAATTGTACAGCAGAACTATACAGACAGTTCTCTTTTAAAACACAATTAAACCACTATACACTAGAGACAGCAGCAACTGAAGTTAATGGTTGAAAGCTGACGCTGTGGCTTGTTTTCTAACCACAGAAATTACCATGATGTCAATATTAATGAATCTAAGTCCAATGATCAGTTAACATTAGCTCTCTGAAATCAAAGTGTTATTAAACACAATCTACAGCTAACATTAGCTCGCTGGAATTACAGCTTTCTTAAAGAATGTTCCATTGTAATTTATGCATATTTTTTTTTTCAAAAGCTATCGTAAAACAGCCGGAAGCAAAAAAAAAAGACCATTATTCGATAGTTATAAAAAAACAGCACTCCAGTTAAATATACGAAGATAAAAATGAATAGTTCATTAAAAGATAAAAGGTCCATATTGGAGGCTAGCCGTGAAGCCCCCCATAGACAGGCAGACTCCTCCATACAACTTTCATGAGACTTACCAACAACTATGTAGTATAGTGGCCTCCCTGATAGAATACATAGTGATTGGAAGGTTTAGAAAGGTCCTCCTATTACATGGTTTTGGTAGAAGAAAAGTTGGTTGTACAGAAGTTGCATGGAGGAGTCTGCCTGTCTATGGGGGGCTTGAGACTTTCAGCAAGCCATCGCAGCTAAAACAGAGTTCCAACACAAAAAGATCTGCAGCAGTGAAGATTTCAGGGGTATCCAAACTTTTTGCAAAGAGGACCATGTTATGTGAAGTGAAATACGTGGGTGACCAACCATTCAATATGACATTCTGTAAACCAGATATCTTCCTTTATTCAAACCATTAGCTATTCACTGCCATGCCACTGAGTTTGCCAGGCATGCTGGGACTTGCAATTCTCTCAAATGTTTCACCTAACCCCAGATGTCCTGACCATTCCCCTATCTATGACTAAAGCTGTCCATACACCTTTAGATCTCTCTGTCAGATATCCTTTAGATCTACCAACAACTATGTAGTATAGGGTCATCTGAGATTGAACACAGATAGATTGTTTAGAAAGTCCCTAATATAACATGGTTTGGTAAAACAAAATGAGATCTATGGGGGCCCTTATGGATATGGATATTATCTGCATGGTAAAGCAGCCATAGAGAGGCACAGTGCAACCGTTGACTGCACCCATTTACTGTGATGGTTGAAGGGAGTCATTTTGCTGCACTTAAATCCTTAAGCTATGTGATCGAAAAAGAAACAAAACTGGTTGAGAAATTTAGCGTCTCACCCCCTCTAGTAGTGAAATGGCGTCACCCCGTTGTGGATCGCCTCTGCATATGATTGAATTTATGATAGAAGTTGTGGACCAGTGAAAAGCTGAACACTGGCCACATTTGGCCCCCAGGTGATCTTAAGAAAAATTGATTATTCTGCCATAATTAAGCTAAGTAAAGTCAAATTCGGGACAGTAAAGATCCAAACCAAAAGGTACATTTGAGTAGCAGGATTAAAATTATTATAATAGGTTAAACAGGTCAAAATAACTCTGGAGAGGTTGCCCACCAAAAAAAAGGGACCCTCCCTGACCTTAAGGACTCCAGTAGGAAGAATTATATATGTGTGAGCCAAGAGTGCTTAACATATCTATATCATTGTTTATAATGGGGGCAGGGACACTTCTTCTACATCAAGGCACAAGGAATGTCCCGCGCGGCCCCCCGCGCCCCCCCCCCC
>CM070042.1:14027513-14038487 GCA_036250615.1 Ptychadena robeensis
TGGTGGTAGGTCCGCTTTAAGCTGGATTACCTTGCACTGACCTACAGTTTTTGTTACGCCAGAAGGACAATGGATATGAATGGATAGATACATGGATAGAGAATCCATCTTTAAATGTCTCCAAGAATCAAAGGCACATTTATTAGGAGTTCTGTGTCATCAAAATGTATTCTAATGCACAGTATGTGGTGGATTATCCTATAAATCCCTGTTATTTTCTCGGCTAGAATACAGAGACACATAATTCTCTGCTCCTAGGTATTTCACAAGCCTGTAGTGAAGGTACCCGAGTAATTCCATACATATGTAAAGTGTGATTGGCCATACTGGTAAGACCCTTTTCAAAATAACCAATGTTTCAGATCTTTATAAATAGCATTGTTGTAATATAGACAGAGTACATTTGTAATTAAAGTGAATAACATTTGCCCTTAAAGTATTAATGTTGGTAAGGTAAGTGTGGCAGACTGTTCGTCTGTCTCGGTGTACCCATCAGGTGGGGTATCATGGAAGGAATCCAGGAATATGTTGGCCAACAACAATAGGTTGTTGTGCAGTTTTGTTTAGTTTTTGGGATTCTGGGATGGGGGCAAGGAACTATGTGGGCCTTTCCATTCCATACAGGAACTACACCTGATGGACATCAGGGAGGTAGCTGGATGTTTCTTAACAAAAGAGACTGAAGCCATTCAGTGAGTGCCCCCCAAGGAAGTGGGAGACAGTGCTGCTATGTGCAGTGAATACAGGGCCCCATGCTGATGGCTGCCAGGAGGCAGGCCATTAGGGTTTCTAGAGAAAGGAAACATTGTTTGATTGGTGCCAAGCCAGGAGGCTTGGCATTTTCAGGACATTCGTTTGGCTTATGTTAACACCTGTGAGGGGGATTTTGTGTTTGGACTTTGTGTTTTGGACTGTTTGTGTTTAGGGCAGGAGCCCTAAAAGGTAAACAATTGTTGTCAATTGCTGTTTTGGATAGACTGTTTGGAGATAATCCCCCACAAAAGGTTAAGTATGCCTAAAGCAGTTGCCAGACTGTGCTACATTCATAAATCAGCCAAGGTAACATATACAAAATATTCACGTGAACCTGCCTGGTACATTAAATTACAAGGGCTCTATTTTTTACAAACATTATAATGCTTTATTTACATTTACCATTGACTACCCTGGGCATTTATTTAAACAATAGTGTTGATTTCGCCAAGATCTGGAATATAGTGCTATATCTTCATATTCATTAATATTCAAGTTTATTCACGATCAGTACCTAGAACTACAGATATCCGCTATGAAGGTAATGAATGACTGGAGATCACAAATTCTCAAATTTACTAATTTATTGAGTAGAATAGGCAAAAAAACTATTTTGCAAATACGAATATTGCCTATGCTGTTCATCACTATTAAATAACCTTATTGTAGAACAGCCGATCCTCATCAATTTTCCTACTGATGCACGGGAGCACCATGCCGACCAGACCTCTTTGATTCTACCCAAATACGGAATCCTCTACTCTGATTACCTGATATACTTATACTAGGCTGTCTATTTGGTCGCCGCTGTCCCTGGAAGATGGGGGCCTCCCGTTCCACCTACCGTTCTGCCTGAGATGGGACACCCCGCTAACTGCCTGCCATGACATTCTGCCACTGACTTGCAAAGAGTATGCCAGCGATCATTCCCCCTGAGGAAGTCATTCAAAATCACAAAACGCGCGTTGGGGTATTCATGATCCCCCTCTGGCATCGCAAGAGGCATTGTCCACGGCACCCTTTGTGTGGTTAGCAAACTGTTGATTCCGCAGCAGTCATTTTATTGCTTTGGTCTAGTACCAAGCCACTTGTTTGCACTGTATTTTCTGTATTGTGCTTTTTGTACTCTATCATTACTGCTGTGTTATTTATTGTTGCACACAGCCTATTGCTGTACTTTTTCTGATGTTCTGAATAAAATTGTGCATTACTCCTACATACCCTTTTTATTGCATATATTGTTCCACCCATCTGACCTTTAAAGTCCCCAAGCCTCTGTACCAACAGGGGAAAATTATCTTAGTCTGAGGTGATTCACACCTCACCCTGAGTCAGTTATTTACACTAGTGTTTTGGGATGCCGGTCATTTGGTGGTAGGGATCGAGAGACCTTCAATTTTTGTATATTCTTATTGTAGAATTAAAGACTTGGCAGTCAAAAAGAATTAGAAATTTCTCATGTGTTGGATTCTTCTCTTTGTAGCTTCCATTTCCTCCGCCTATAGAACTACATAGTCATCATAGGTAGGCAAAAAATGCTGATCATGCACAAGGGGCTTGGATTATATTTAGTTCATGGTCAATGGGGAGGGGGTCTAATTAGAAGAGTAGATAAAATCATTACTGCATCTCAATTCAGTCAGTGGGTCTACTGTGATGCTGCGTTCTCCTCTGTGCAGCTTTATATTTTGTCTACTGCATTCATTGTATGGATTATATTATGTGCAACTCATATTAATAGCTTGTATTGTAAATAAATTCAGCCTTGTATCAACAAGGAGGTTAATGAGTCATTCACAACACTAGGTGGCAGTATGTCAATGTTACAAATATCAAGAACACACAGAACCAGGAAGTAAGTGTGAGGACCCGGCACTGTGCTTGCTCTTCCCTGGTTTTTTTCAACAGTCACCAGCAGGTGGCTCCCTGCAAGTGTGGGCTGGGTTGAGGTCACCTGTCTGGTAAGCTGGAAGGCTATATAGGTGTGCCTCACCCGGACATGCTGGCTGAGCATTTTTACTCCTCTGAATCTAAAGCCTGAACCCTGAACACCTGAACCTGAACACTGTACTATTTTTGCTCCTGTTTCTGTAAATGCACAATAAACCCTTTTGGTTCACCCAATCTCCGTCTGGTTGTCAGTGTGTGCTGCCTGTCTGGTCGCTCCTTCTGCTCTGGATCCTGATAAAAAGACATGAAATGGCTGTACAGTAAACAGGACAACTCTATGTAGCAATGGTAAGTACATACATGAAGCCAATACATACATGAAGCAAAATTCTAAAAAGAAAGCATATATTCGGGTATGCAGGGTATTATAATACATTATAATCGATAAGACTCTGGACTCCACTGCTCCAATAAATAAATACATCACATTAGATAGGTCAAGCGACTATATGCCCAATACCTTACAAATTGAAGATAAAACTTCCATTTACTAATAGGAATGTTACTAATTACCTGCCAACCTCCAACATTTTGTGTAACCCATCTTCCACCATAGTCATATTCGTTTTGCATTTTTCTTTAAGTGTGCCAAGTTTTTTCCGTTACACATTCTTCTTCTAATTTTAAAATGTGAAATTTCAGAAAAGCTGTAATGTATGGAAATTATGATCGCAGCCTGAAAGACTTTAATGATGATGAAACGCTTCTGGGAGACTTGCCACTAAGAGATAAATGTAAAGATTATGCCACCGAACAAATGTTTTCTGTCCCATCTCTATTCTGGACAGATGTCAACATCATCTTCATTCCAGAAGAACCACTACTGTGCACGTTTACCCTATGCTCTTTTATTTAATGTCCATTAGTTATTCGTTTTCATTCAGTATGCAGAGCGAACCTTATGATACCAGCCAACCTCTCCCCCCTGAGTAATGTGATGATGTCACATCGGAGGGGGGGCTGCAGGACATTCAAGTGTAAATTGGGTTAACTTCAAAGAGCACATATGGAAAGCACCCCAGTGTGATTTCCAGATGTGCTCTTTGAAGTTAACCCCCTTTCAGAGGGTGCCAAAGGGCATTGTATTGGATACAGTGATAACATACAATTTAAAGTAAAACAAAACACATTTCCAATTGTAATAAAAATGTTATTATAAACAAAACAACATAAATATGAATACACACTGTTTTAAAATATTTCATACCAAATAAGTATTTAAGAGATTTTATCATTCAAATTCATGTATCATACTCATGTATCAACAAGAAGAACTCTGATGAACAAATACAGTATATGATGTCAAGGAGTGTATTGTGTCCAAAGTAGTAAAGGGATGAGTATGTGAAAGAGAACGTCCATACCCTACTAGAAGGAGTTGAGCTAAGGGTGAAAATTGTGTTAATTGTAAGCCTGGATGGACAGACATTAACCCCCTAGTGCTTCTGATGGCGCCATCTCACCCAGCACTTTCCTGTCAGTATTGCAGTGGACGAGATGGAGATGTCAGGCAAAGATCAGAGGCCGGGCAGCATGTACTCACTGTTCTGTGCTATCCCGGTGGATCTGATCCTCTTAGCTGGCTTCTTTACTGAAGCTGATGTCACCCCTCTCCCCCCTGAGTGATGTGATGATGTTACATCGGAGAGGGGGCGCAGGACATTCAAGTGTAAATTGGGTTAACTTCAAAGAGCACATATGGAAAGCACCCCCAGTGTGATTTCCAGATGTGCTCTTTGAAGTTAACCCCCTTTCAGAGGGTGCCAAAGGGCATTGTATTGGATACAGTGATAACATACAATTTAAAGTAAAACAAAACACATTTCCAATTGTAATAAACATGTTATTATAAACAAAACAACATAAATATGAATACACACTGTTTTGAAATATTTCATACCAAATAAGTATTTAAGAGATTTTATCATTAAAATTATTTTTTTTTACCTTTTTTTAATTACCTTTTATTAATTTTTTATGTACTTTTTTTTTATAATAATTGTGTTTCAAACTTTAATATATTAAGGATGTCGATTAGTCCCTTGCACGGACATATTTTGGGAAGTTACAGGCCTACAACATTAAAAAATTCAATTTAAGTCTATGGTGCACTTTTGGTACAGAAATCTGGACCTTGCAAGAGCCCTAGGGAGGTTGAATAAGTAAAACACCTCCCGTATATCTATTGAATCTGTGCATTCTTCTGGTGCTCATGCAGTTGAGATTTAATGGACATGTGGGCTAGACAGACCTCAGAACTGGACTTGATAAGAGGAATTTGATTGGATTCCCAAATAAACATTCCCAGAACTCAAATGACTAAAAACCAGCAAAAGAACATGACATTCGCCACAAAACAACAATACTAATTTCTTAAGAGTAGGAATACATGAGAAACTGTGGCCCCATACACCTACATCCAGCACTGTTACAACACACATCCATATCCAGGAGTAGTGATGGCCGAACTGCCCGCAAGGCGGACAGTTCGGCCGCGAACAAGCATGTTCGCCCTCCTTCCCGCCAGTGGACAGTACGGGTGTTCGACCCGCCCTGTCCGACGGCGTGAAGGAGCCCTCTATTCTTCCTCCGGTGGGATCATACGCGGCGAGATCCCGCCGCAGGAAGAATGTTTCCACTGAAGACCGGGTAGAGAACCCGGTCTTTCAGTGGAAAGCCGGCTCGCACACCCGGATGTGACGTCAGTGATGTCACATCCGGTAAGCACACCAGGAACTATGCGTTCCAGGTGCCGGATGTGACGTCACTGACGTCACATCCGGGTTTTCAGATTCTAATTCCCCGCCTAGCAGCGGGGAATTTGAATCTGTCCGCGAACGGGCGGACGGCGGACTTTTTTAAAAGTCCGCTCCGCCCGTCCGCGGACGAACATGCCCGAGGTTCGGCCATCACTATCCAGGAGTGCACATAAGTGGTGCTCTGGTACTCAGGGGCCAAAAACTAGCTCTGCGTACCTGCATTATTGTTACACAGCTCATATGCGTACTAACAACTTGGAGGCGCTCCGTGTCTGGGCGGCCGCAGCTAAATGTTACATGTATACAATTTATGTCACTTGGATAACTGCTGGATAAATATGAAAGGTTGCAGTTAGGGGGGTGAAATTGGACATGTAAATTACTAATCCAAAAAAAAGATTGGACCTCTAAGGGTGTTGGAGATCTGGGGATGAAAGTCAGAGTAGGTATATGTAAGGGGAAAATCTAACAAGAGAAAAGCACTGTGTGACAGCTGGAATGTAACTATGAAATTATAACATTTGGACTGCTGGTAGTCCCAGGGTTAGTTACTAAGTCAGAAAATTGCAGGGTTACACTACTGAGGTATAAGATCTGGGGGTTTAAACAAATAAATAAGTGTTTGATCCCCTATCAACCAGAAAGATTCCAGACTTTTAGAGTTCTTCACTATATGTGTGTGAAAAACTGAGATTAAAATCACCCTCTGTAAGGGATGGGAGTGCTATCATTCTTTTCTTGTTACAGTACCTGTATAAAAGACATGGCCAAGACTAAAGATCTGTCCAAGAATGTCAGGAAAAGTCAGTCTGTACACCTATACAAGGCTGGAATGGGCTTTAAGACTATCACCAACCAGCTTGGCGAGTGGATGACAACAGTTAGTGCAAACATTTTTAAATGAAAGAAACAAAAATTAACTGATAATGTCCCTAAAGCTAGCCACACATGGTTCAATTTTAGCGTTCAATTGGCGTTTTTCGATGAAAATTTTGATCGATTGCCCACATAGCACGATCATTGATCAATTTTTGTTTCATGATCGGACAGGTTGGAAAATTTTGGTTGATTGTACAATTATCGAACTACAATGATACTGGATGTGTGTGGCTACTTCCCTTTAACACATCACTTAAATCATAAGATGAATTCAATCGACGATTTTTGATTACTTCGATGAACTTTTCAGTCGAAATTGAACAATAATCATACTCCCCATGGGGTGTACATCAATTAAATTAAAATCGATTTTTTCATCAAACTACAAGATCTAATCTAACGTCAATTGAAAGCTAAAATTGAACCATGTGTGGCTAGCTTTATTCCGGGACTCTATGGAAGATCTCACCATGTGCAGTTGCAACGAACATGACAACTGATGAAGCGGCGTAGAACTACATGTGATACACTTGGCAATGATCTTAGGGCTGCACCGACCATAGCAGTATGCCAATGAACTAGCACTGGAACATCTGAATGAACCAGAGGAATACAGAGTGAAAGTGCTGTGGTCAGATGAGAAAGATAATGGGTGGTTGCGCAAAACCTTCAGCAGTGATTACACAGTGATATCAGTGGCCAGACTGATATCGTGGGAAACAGCTGATATGTCGCATAAGAGTATACAGTATGTTGATCACAATAGGTAGTACATAAATAGTTACATATGAGTATAAATTTCATACAGATATTGTAGGATAGGGATTCAGCTCGGGAATCTACCCCAACGCGCGTTTCATGATGTACTTCTTCAGTGGGTATATTCGATTGTGTATATTAGCATGCGAGTGGTGTTGGCCAAGTCCCGTAGGGATTACCCTTCGAGGGGAATGAGTGGCCAAACCAGCCCGTCATAGGCGGGGTACCGTCTCAATCTCGTGGAGAGCTGTCATTTGTTCTAGTCGTTCGTACACAGAACACTCAGCATACCGGTATATTACCTACTAGATATCTAAAAGGAATCTCTTTACCTAACCCCAGATGTAACTATTTATGTACTACCTATTGTGATCAACATACTGTATACTCTTATGCGACATATCAGCTGTTTCCCACGATACAATGTACTCCACTTCGTGCAGATTTACTTTTTAATTAAAATTGCATCATTGCACTTATTGTTTAATGTTCATCTCCTTACTGTATAATACTTTATATGTAATACTAAATCTGTGGCCTTAAAAGTCCCCTCGCCCTCGGGCTCATACCCCCAGGGAAATCTAGGTGCTGAGGCTATTATACACTCACTACCTCCATTCTTTAAAGATACTCACATTGAGAGAGGTTTACAAGGGTGGATCTCTCAGGGCCATGTGTTTTCCAGGAGGACCTCACTTCCTGGTTGGGGATGAGATCACTTCCTGCTTACAGATGCTGGGGGGCTCAATAGGAACAATGGGACGCGTTTCGAGCAGACGCTCTTTTTCAACCATAGGGAGCAAGTTGTGCTCTTTTACATTAAATCAACTTGCTATGTTTAAAGAAGGAGAAATGCTGCCTAAAGCTAGCCATACACGTGTCGGATTCCATGGCCGATTGATCACTGATCCGATCGATTCCGGCGATCTCAGCGGGAATCGGAGCTCCGATCAATCGGCCAATTAAGAGTATCCGATCGCTGCATACCACCTTGTCCCACGGATTCCTGGACGATTCCGTGTCCGATCGCTTACTTCCGAAATGGCAACTCCCCCTGATGTGTGCAGAGCTGGATCAGAAAGACCAACATGTTGGTTCTCTGTCGGATCCGATTCTGAGCCCCCGATCAATCGGACGCGAACGATCGGACAAGGTGGGCTGCACGCGATTCTGGCACGATCGTTTCGCGTGCACGCGCCCGGAATCGATCGTCCTGGAATCCGGTCGGAATCCGACCCGTGTATGGGGGCCTTAAGACCATAAGAACACCATCTCCACCATCAAATATGAAGGTGGACACATCATGCATAAGGGGTGTTTTTCTAAGGGCACAGCACACCTTCATCGCATAGAAGATATGATAGACGCCACCACGTCAAGACTTGCATGAGCATCTTCTTCCCTCAGACAGGCCATTGAAAAGGGGTCATGGAATGGTATTCCAGCATGACAATAACCAAAATCACACAGCAAGGCAACAGAGAAGCACATGGTCCTGGAATGGCCTAGCCAGACTGCAGACCTTAATCCCACAGTAAATCTGCCGAGGGAGCTGAAGGCTGAGATACCACTGACTTGAAAAGGATCTGCAAAGAGAAGTGATACAAAATCCCTCCTGAGATGCTGCAAACCTGGTGGCCAACTACAAAAAATGTCTAAGATTGCCAACAAGGGTCTTGCCAAAAGTCATCTTTTGCGAAGGAATCAAATATGCTGTCTCCTACAGCTACAATAAACCTCCCATAACAATTATAGACTGGTCATTTCTTTGTGGCAAATGTATAAAATCAGCAGGGGATCAAATAATTACTTCCCTTAAGGCCCCCATACACGTGTCGGATTCGCACCAGATTCCGGCACGATCGATTCCGAGCACGTGCACGCCAAACGATCGTGCTGGAATCGCATGCAGCCCACCTGGTCCGATCGATCACGTCCGATCGTTCAGGGGCTCAGAATCGGATCCGACAGAGAACCAACATGTTGGTCTTTCTCATGCGATTCTGTCCGGATCAGGGGGAGTTGCCAGTTGTGAGGTGGACAATCGGACACAGATCCGTCCCGGAATCCGTTGGACAAGGTGGTATGCTGCGATGGATACTCTTAATTGGCCGATTGATCACACCTGCGATTCCCGGCAGAATCGCCGGAATCGATCGGATGATCAATCGATTGGACATGGAATCCGACACGTGTATGGCTAGCTTTACTGTATTTCCATTACTGAAGACACTGTTGCAAACATCAACATGCTCCATCAAAACATTTCCCCCATTTTATCTAAATTGTGACTTTAGAAGCTACAAAGATAGAGATAATCTAAAGCAGTGGTGGGCAACTGATTTGATATGGAGGGCCACAAGTGCGGCCCCTGGCTTTACTAAAGGGCCGCACATAACGTTTTCCATCTATACTGACTTTTTTTAATGGAGAAATGACAGCATGCATAGCTAGAAGACATTATTTTAAATGTTTAAATAACAAAACTTGTTTTTATTGACACTTCAAGCATTAAAAGAACACTGCAGTATGGTAATGCACATTTTGTGTCATGTGGCTTTCATGTATGGCAGTGTGCTCAGCGCCTGAGCGAGTCCCTTGCCTCTCCTACTCTTCCCGCTCTAAGAAAATCCCGGGTGAGGACTGGTGGATAGGTGAGTTCCTATGCCCTGTGCATTAGCAGTTAGGTTTTGGGGGTCCCAAGTGGTTGACCAAGGAGGGCCGCTGAACAACACCAAAAGGGCCGCATGTGGCCCCAGGGCCACAGCTTGGGCATCTGGGATCTAAAGAAAGATCTTCACAAAATGTATGGTTTTGCCTTTTAAAATTCTGGAAATCATTAGAAGGAAAATAGTTTTTCATTTTTTTTCCAACCCAAAAAAGGATGCAACGTACAGTCATTCATTATATTTAGGATGGGATGTCAGGTGGAGCTGGATCGGGGGAACAGCACATTCAAAATGACAGATCTGCATTAAAAATTATAGACACATAGCTTATTATAGAATCAGAGCAGCTTAGGCCTAATTCTTGGATGACGGTGCTTGTCAACCTCAATATTTCACAGAGCTTGACTGAACAGAAACTGGCATGACCTCTCCAGGTTTGGATCTTTCTTCATTCGTTTTTTTACTTTTAAGAAATGAGAAATTGTATACTTTTATGTATTCCAAATATCTATTTGATTGAGCAGAAACAATTGCATGCATTTCTTGTAGTATTTTGGGTAGTAACCTTTAAAAAATAAAATAAAAAAATTTGACATTCCTCGAATCCCCTAAGGAATTAATTTACCTCAGTACACACTTATACCATTGCAAGGTCTGTACATTTAGGGATTTCCATCTGACATTCAATATTCAAGGCTGAAAATGTGAAAACCTTCAACATTTACTCCCCTGTATATTCCCAGGATTCATTTTAGAAGAATATTTGAGGAAACACGCAGTCTTGATCTTTGGCTTTAGAGATCTCTCGGGGTAAGCAATCTAAGAATTTTCTCAAGGCGGTATACACTTTCTTAAGAGCAAAGCAGGGTATCTTCCAAAATGGGATGAATAGTGTCAGATAGTGATGGTGCGAACCCGGAATTAGATGTTCGCGAACGGCGAACGCGAACCTCCACAAATGTCTGCGAACCCGGCGAACCCCATAGACTTCAATGGGCAGGCGAACATTAAAAAACAAAGGGACCCTTTCTGGCCACAATAGTGTTGGAAAAGTTATTTCAAGGGGACTAACACCTGGACAATGACATGACAGATGGGGATCCATGGCAAAACTCCCCAAAAAAAAATTTCACGCAATAAATCCACACGAAGGATTTCTACAATGATAGTCAATGGAATTTGAACATAAGAGGGGAGCTGGAGAG
>CM070042.1:14062662-14074901 GCA_036250615.1 Ptychadena robeensis
AAAAAAATAGCCCTAAAAGGGGCTTTTGGGGTCTTTTTAGGACTCTGTCCTGACAGCAGATGAGGAAGAGAGCAATGAGGAAGAGTACACTGTAGAACAATACTGCCTAGCTAATGGTTCCCTATGCAGTGCAGCAGCTCTCTGATCTGACTCTCTCCTTCTCCAGCAGCATGTGAAATGGCGTCCTCTACTTGCTATGCTATAGGGGGTGGGATGGTCCGTGAGGTGGGGGGTGCTCATTGGCTGGATTATGTCTGCTGACTGTGACTCACAGGGTCAAAGTTTAACCAATGTAAAAAGATAGGGGGCGGGTCGAACTCGCCATATGTTCGCGAAAATGCGTGAACGCGAACATGCGATGTTCGCCAGCGAACAGTTCGGTCCATCACTAATTATTACATGGCTGTCAAACTGCTTGTGTATGTGTGTAAAGGCAACCATGGCCACCACTGTTATTCAAGTAACCAATTTTGTAGCATCAGCAAGTAACAGATGTGTTTCTTTTGCCAAATATTCTCTGTATAAAATACAATAACAGCTTATTGCAAATTAAACAAAATATACACTGTATAAACACATGCAAACACCATTGGAAGACTCATTAAAAATAAATAAATAAATAGGAACTTCCATCTCAATTAGCATGATAGCAAACTTTCCAATTTACCAGTCTAATTGGCCATTATACCGTCACTATCTTTAGAATCCAGTTTATCTTTATTGATTTGGTACAGTTCTGTCTCAATTACCTGGATAATAATAGGAGCCCATGGAGCTAAAACAAAAGCCTGGCATACACACACCGATTAGCAGCCGATTTTTCCGCTGACCGACGGGCGTGCACGCTCGCGCCGTCAGTCGGCCGCTAATCGGCGTGTGCCCACATGGGGCGACAGATCCCTGTCGCCCCACAGCTCAGCCGGCCAGAGAACGTACATGTCCGATGTTCTCTGGCCGATGCCATTAACTTCAATGAAGACCAGCGTCTTCATTGAAGATAATGGCCGGCACACAAAGGGTGCCCGGCCGATTAAAGCAGCCCCAGAATGCACCGTGATGACGTCATCTCGGTGCATTCCAGAGCTCATCGGAGCTCGTCTGTCTGCACCCGTCTGTGGGTGTATGGCAGGAAAAACGTAAAAAAAAATTGTCAATGCAAACATGGGCTGACTGTCAATATGTAATTCATCTAGCCAAATCAAACACTTGATAGCAGGTGCGGAAAAGTGATGTTCAAGAGCTTACACTTTGCTTTAATCTACAAAATGGGGGCTAGAGTATTGGCATTGCCTATATATATATATACATTCACATTGGACTCCAATATGGAGAGAAGAGATACCAAAGAACACTATAGCCTTTACTTTGAGAGGCCAATCATTCATGTAATATAGATCCCTGGAACTCCATATTGGTCCCATAAGACTCCTTGTAAATCATTGTGAAGTTAATACTCTGCCAAACCATGGGTAACAAATGATTAGAGAAGGTTGAATTTGTTTTAAAAAAAAATCAACCATTTCGATGATTTCAAGTTAATTGCAAAGCCCCTGAACATGGTATTATCACCAAACTTGCTGGAGATGTAGAGGAGGGTTGGGGGTACACTACAAAGAAAAAAGTATTGTTCGAACACAAATAGCTTTTGCACAAATTAAGTTCAAATCAAGTAAAAAATGTTACTTGATTTTTAACTTAATTTATTCAAAGACTACATGTGCTAGAGCATAACTTTGTTTTTCAAATGTTCTCAAAACCCTTCTCTACATCTCCAGCAAGTTTGGTGATGATACAATTATCAGAGGCTTTACAATCAGCTCACAAACTTAGGTGGAAAATTCAACCATCTCTACAAATGATCACTCCAACCACAGCCGATTGACCAAGTGACTATAATCTTGGCCGATGAGACACTGGGATCTACAAAGCCCTCTGTTCCTCAAGGAAATCCCACTTTGATGATTATAATTCCTATTTTACTCAGTATTACTCATTAGATACCTATGCACTGATTTCATATTACTCAATTAACTGCGGGCGGAGCAGGCTGGCTAGGTTTTATAGTCACATATCTGGCAGTCCTACACCTCCTTAAAGCCCCCCATAGACAGGCAGACTCCTCCATACAACTTTCATGAGACCTACCAACAACTATGTATATATAGTGACCTCCCTGATAGAATACATAGTGATTGGAAGGTGTAGAAAGGTCCTCCTATTACATGGTTTTGGTAGAAGAAAAGTTGGTTGTACAGAAGTTGCATGGAGGAGTCTGCCTGTCTATGGGGGGCTTTAGCTTTGGAATAATACAAAGTTTTAAGGGCTATGGATGGCCTTTTTCCTGCCAAAGAAATCTCTGGAGTGCTGCTCTTAGAAGCTTGACATCTTTATGTTTAAGGAGTAGGGGGATGGTCTGTAAAGCCCCCCATACACCTTCAGATTCCTCCATACAACTTTCATGAGACCTACCAACAACTATGTAGTATAGTGACCTCCCTGATAGAATACATAGTGATTGGAAGGTGTAGAAAGGTCCTCCTATTACATGGTTTTGGTAGAAGAAAAGTTGGTTGTACATAAGTTGCATGGAGGAGTCTGCCTGTCTATGGGGGGCTTAAGGAATAGAGCAGTTGGGCGAAAGGGACCATTTTATAAAGGTGGATTCCCCTAAACAGGGAAAGAGGGAGATTGCGCCAAGAATTTAACTTAGTGACCACTTTGTTCAGTAATTGGATGTAGTTTAGATACAGGATGGTGTTTGCCAATTTTTATAGCTAGATATGTGATATATTGGGTCACAACCTGGAAGGTAGTGAGTGGTTGTTAGCTAGTCTGCATGATTTTGGGGTCGGTAGAAGCAGTTCACTCTTAAGCCCCCCATAGACAGGCAGACTCCTCCATACAACTTTCATGAGACTTACCAACAACTATGTAGTATAGTGACCTCCCTGATAGAATACATAGTGATTGGAAGGTGTAGAAAGGTCCTCCTATTACATGGTTTTGGTAGAAGAAAAGTTGGTTGTACAGAAGTTGCATGGAGGAGTCTGCCTGTCTATGGTGGGCTTTACTGGTGTTAATTATAAAGCCCGCTTGTGTACCAAAGTCTGTGATAAGTTGTGTGTATAGGGGAATGTTTTTGATGGATCAGAGGAATAAAATAGAATGTCATCCGCTAAAAAGGCAAATCGCAAAGAGAGGTCCATAAAGGTAATGCCAGTGATGGCTGGGTGTGTCTCAATCCACCTCAACAAGGCTAGGCTAGGTTGAACAAGAGGGGAGACAGAGGACAACCCTGTCTGGTACCTTTCTCGTCTGGTACCTTTCTCCAACCTAAAAAAATTCGACAAAAAGCCTGGGGTTTAAGCTTTTGCAGATGACAATTGGTACATTGCCTTTAGGTCAGTGTTTTTCAACCTTTGTTGGGCAAAGGCACACTTGTTTCATGAAAAAAATCGTAGGGGCACTTCCGGTCCCAGCCGGAAGTACGTCATCAGCAGGTGCCCCGCTGGAACGAAGATGTGTACCAGCAGAGCAAAAACACCGCCCCTGGTCTGTGGGGACGCGTGTTGCTAAGCAACCGCATTCCGCACACAGCCGGTCCGTGTATAACACGGATCGGCTGTATAAGTCTTACAGTGCCGATCCATGTTATACACGGATCAGCACAGTGAGGATGCGGTTGCTTAGCCCTCCTATCTAGCTGCCTCTTATAGTATAAGACTTATACTATAGGAGGCAGCTAGATAGGAGGGCCGAGGGTGGGGTCAAAAACCCACGGCACACCAGGCAACAGTGTGCCGCGGAACAGTGGTTGAAAAACACTGCATTAGGTGATGCAGTATATGGCCCAAGAAGCCTTTTTTGGTAAGGATGCAAAAAAGACAGCCAATATCAATTTTGTCAAAAGCTTTTTCCGCGTCTATGGCCAACAGAGCCACATCAGATTGGGGATGGGTTTTTGCAAAATCCAGGGCTTACAATGTTTTACATATGTTCGTGACTGCACTTCTGCCTTGAAAAAAGCCCACCTGGGTGGAGTGGATGAGAAGTAATGCCAACCTCTTTGCCACAATTTTTGAGAGGATTTTCAGGTCCTTTTCTGTTTTTGGAATGAGTTTAATGTATGCCTCATTGGCTGTGGGGAAGAGCACCCCTTCTCGCCACAAATGACGGTAAAGGTTGAATAGAGGTTCAAGCAAATCACTTTTAAGAAATTTGTAAAATTCAGAGGTGTAACCATCAGGTCCAGGTGCCTTAGTATCTGAGAGACCTGCTATAGTGTTTGAGATTTCTTATATAGTAATTGGTGCATTAAGGTTTGCAAATTGGTCCCCAGTAAGTTGGGGCAGGGATATTTGGTTCAGCAGAGCTGATTGGGATGGTGATGTGGTGGCATCTCCTGTATACAATTAACTGTAGTAGTTCTCAAGGATGGCGTTTGTGGCGTGGGGGTTGGTTTCTATCTGGTTAACGTTTGTATGCAGGGCCAGCATGTGCTTGGAAGGATCGTACTAAATTGGCGAGGAGCTTTCCAGATTTATTACCATATTTATGAAAGTGGGAATCCCAGCATGATGAGAGAGTTTTTCCTTATTCTCAAGCCAGTGGTCTAAGTTTTGTTTGGCCTCCTGGACTGTGGTGAGCAGAGCAGGAGATGGGCATGAGCGAATTGCTTTTGGGCCTCTCGAAGAGTAGGGAATGCTTGTTGGTATTGCATATTCATGTTTAGAGGCTAAAAAGGAGATAGCCACTCCCCTCAGATCACCCAGATGTTGTATGTTGATGCTGGTATAGTCTTTGAGAGCCAGGCGGAGTGAAAGTCAGGGTCCTTACATAGCTGAGTTGGGAACTAATTATGTTCTTATTGGCTGTAAAAAACTACTTAAAGACAATATACATTATTGGCCTGTAAAGTCTACATGCATGCCACAGGCAATTGCAGCGGATCTCAAAGTAATCCACCAGGATTCTCCACTCTACCTCCACAACCCCCACACACATATGCCTGGCATCATCAATGTAAAAAGCAGGCGTCGCCTCCATAACATGCAGGTCAATGACGTTGCTGACCTGGAAGAAAGCAGCGCATCCACTCTTACTCAGATGCGCTGTGGGCTTGTCGGGGATAGGTGCCTATTCCCGAACGTAGCTCAGGGTGTTTGCAGGGCAAGCACACTTACCCTGAGCTGCATTCGGGGTAAACGCTCAGGAGGTTTATAGTTTAAGTTAATTAAACTCCTCCTAGATAGTGTTGAACAGCATATGGTATATTCTAATTCGCGTAATTTCGCGAATATACAAAGAAATATTCTAAATTCATGAAATTCGATTTGTCTGTATTCTATTGCCTTTCATTGCACGTGCCCGCAAAGATTCGCAAATATTTTTTTTACAGCTTCTTTTCCTCATTCTGTGATCTTAGCCAGCACGAGCAATGTGTGTATTGTGCATATCCGTTCGCAATGCACACACATATGCGCGATGTATGCCGGTAAACAATGTTGAAGCATAATATGCTGAATATCCGCCATTGCGAATATCTGCGTGCACATTTGCGAAATATTGCGAATTCTCGAATGACGGATATTCGTCGTATATGTTCAAATTTCAAATATTCTCGCTCAACACTACTCCTACAACAGGTATGTCCAAAGTCAGTCCTGGGGGCCAAATGCGGCCTGTGTTCAAGTTTGTACTGGCCTGCAACCTCTGTCATAAAATCAATGATGACCACAACACCAAAAACATTCCAACCAGTGCCGTCTCAAAAACCTCAGCTGCAATGTCAGTGTGTAAGTTCTAGCAAGGGCTTTGGCTTTAACCCCCAATGTAAATGGTACAGTCAGAGGTTTACACAAGGCTGTGCCTGTTTATGGCTGCTGCATCATGCATGTTATACCTTCTATCCAAATGGCACATTAAGGTAAGCAATGCTGGGAAATGTTGTCACAGATTTTTCATATGCTATAGATAGGGGAATGGTCAGGACTTCAGGGGTTAGGTGAAATGTGGCTGGGCAGCTGAGAGAATTGCAAGTCCCAGCATTCTTAGAGGTAGTGTTTCTATATTTTTTAGCGAATGTCGTCAATTTGAGAACATCTCGTATATTCTAAAGCTAGCCATACACGTTCGGATTCCATGGCTGCTCGATCACCTATCCGATCGATTCCGGCGATTCTGCCGGGAATCGCAGGTGTGATCGATCGGCCAATTAAGAGAATCCGATCGCTGCATACCACCTTGTGATTGTCCACCTCACAAATGGCAACTCCCCCTGATGTGTGCAGAATCGGATCAAAAAGACCAACATGTTGGTTCTCTGTCAGATCCGATTCTGGGCCCCTGATCAATCGGACGTGATCGATTGGACAAGGTGGGCTGCACACGATTCCGGCACGATCGTTTCGCGTGCACGCGCCCGGAATCGATCGTGCCGGAATCCGACCCGTGTATGGGGGCCTTAAAATGTTTTCACTAGCATGATCCCTCGCCATATGCAATTATCATAAATTGTGTTTTCTAGCAGCGATTATTCACAATTTTGCAATTTCAGAAAACAAATCAAATTCACAAATATAAATTGGATATTAGTAGAGTTACCAATTCACAAAATTTAGTAAATTCAAATATTGCATGACGAATGCTTTACAGTAATAATGCATTGAAGGAAGATACCTGCCCCGTGTTATAGTTCAGTTGCATGTAATGCTAATGGTTCAAAGAATGTCAGGCTAAATGCTCAGTCCCTGATAAATTTCACTTCATATAACCTGGCCTTCTTTGCAAAAAGTTTGGACAACTCTGTCCTAGAATATTGCTTATGAAACATGGAAAAGGGGAAGGGTGGAGGACCATACATCTTTTTCACAAAGATAAAGTGCCGCGTCCCTTAAGGAAATATACGAACAAAAATTTAAGAGAAAGGGTTCACTGAGTCCCAGCCACCTGAAAAGGGTCTGGCAAGGAGTCGGGACTTTTTAGGCACACAAAAAAATGTAAGACATTATTGTTTAAAAATCGTTATATGATTTTATCCAAAGAAGCATTTTTACAATAATTCAATCATAAAATCGTCAAAGTCAACTGTCATAGTCAGTGAATACATATGGATGGAATGTCATTTGGACTCCTTGCCAGACCCTTTTCAGGTGGCACTCAGTGAACCCTTTCTCCTAAATTTTTGTTCGTATATTGCTTATAAAAGAATAACAATCAATCAGTCAACCATAAGACTTCTAAAATAAACCAGATCTATAAAGTTCAAACAACATCACAGTCCTCCCACATGACATAGCGACCTATTAATACAGGGCTCCTTTACTATGGATCTGCAAGGAAGAAAAAACATTTAAACATTAACCATTTGCCAGTTGAAGAGCCCAAAGGGAAACCAAATGCATGTTTTCATGTTGATTCATGAATGAGTGATGCTCTAAAGGTCCCCATACACATGTCGGATTCCCACCGGATTCCGGCACGATCGATTCCGGGCGCGTGCACGCGAAACGATCGTGCCGGAATCGCATGCAGCCCACCTTGTCCGATCGATCAGGTCCGATCGTTCAGGGGCCCAGAATCGGATCCGACAGAGAACCAACATGTTGGTCTTTCTGATCCGATTCTGCACAGATCAGGGGGAGTTGCCATTTGTGAGGTGGACAATCGGACACGGAATCGTCCCGGAATCCGTTGGACAAGGTGGTATGCAGCGATGGAGACTCTTAATTGGCCGATTGATCACACCTGCGATTCCCGGCAGAATCGCCGGAATCGATCGGATGGGTGATCAATTGGCCATGGAATCCTGCACGTGTATGGCTAGCTTAAGACTCCCATTTGAGAAGACCTGGAATTTCAACATGTTTCTAGACAATTAGACGTGAGATACAAGAAGCTCCAACACAGACCCTTGAGATTGCACAGGTAAATGAAAGCCATTCTTAACAATCGTGAGCTCTTCCTACACGATTTTCCCAGAGAGCATTAAGTATTTCAGACATTTTATACACAGTTCACAGAATTCAGCACCTATAAAAAGAAATGGTTGCTCAGACACTTAAGTGGATGCTTCTAGGATATAAGTAGATATGTCTGGCTCCATCAAGAGAAAAATATTTCTATGGTATGATAGTTATTCAAAGGCCGACAGTAATCTAAAGTAAACTTTGGATTAAAGGTATATAAAGACCTTCAAAACTATAGTTCATTTGGAAGCCTATCTAGCAAAATACAATTATTACAGGAATATTCAACACTACCCTGACATCACGACTTAGTAAAAATCACATGCTTCATAAGAGAATGACACAATATTTTATTGAAATTATAAGCAAGTATAGATTTAAATAGCATGCATTAAAACCCTTATGCATATGAGACTAGGAAGTATTTAAAGAAAAAATGAAGTTTGAGTGCTGAACTGAACCTTGCCTTAAGACCAGGGGTGGGCAAACATTTTGACTTGTGGGCCACATTGACTTTTGGAAGGAGCTGGACCAGGAGCCTGTAATGGCCGACCCACCATAGGTGTACCAATTCCATGCTTTGCCGGCATCACTTATGATGGCAGTGATGTTAATAGGCAATGTGTGACAGGGATGTTGTTATCTTTTTAAATTTCCAGCACTGAAAAAGAAATGCTCATTCATTAATTGGAATGAGCAGAGATAATTAGTAGAGACTGCCTGTTGTCACCATGAGGATGCACCCAAAGTGTTATCATCTGAATCTCTAGTGTTTAAAATGAATGAATGTGGCATTTATCAATCTTCTCAGTACACCTACTGAAAATGATAGAATACATATGACATTACCAAAGTGATCCTTATGTAAAACAAATATTTCAGCATACAGTAAGCTGGAGATCAATCATCAATACAGTCCAAGTTTAAGTGGTGTGGGGGTTCAGCTTCAAACAGTGCTCCAAAAACATGAATCCACAAGACTCATATCTTTTCAGGGCTCCCTGCCCATATTTATTTGCAAACAATCCAAACAAAAAGGTCCTGAAAAAATGCAGAGGCACCTGGCTTTGCACCCTTCAATATAAATCATTGTGCTCAGCTTCCCAGCAGCAACTGGTCTGGGCCCCACACTCCTTGTGAGCCTCCTGTCTCTTGCTTGGTCAGAATCACTGGCACTGTAGTCTCTGATCCTGGGGACACACCCAGTGCCATTCAACCTATTAACCCTTTGAGTTTACCTGGATGAATAAGAAGGCACACCAGTTCCATCCCTCCTATCCCAGAGTCCAGGGACCCTGTAACAAAAACACTACACAACTTAACGTTGCTGGGCAATAATATGCCAGACATCTCCCAGGATGAACCACTCAATGAGATCACAGCCTAAAATGGAGGGGAAATATGCCTTTCTGGCAGGATCCATCCTAGTGGTCCTGTTCAGTGATCATAGTCATGGTTTGTCCCACTTTTACTGCACCAATACTACATTGACCAGATGGCCAATGCTAGAAACACTATGACATTTTCAGTAATGATAGATATTGTAATTAAGTTTGCAGTGAACCATCCACTATATCACTATAACTCCTAAAAAGTGGGTTTGATACTGTGTCTGCAAGTGTAAATCAAACCAACAAGACTCCTTAAGGCATTATGCATTATTTTTTGTCAGAATGTTGTGCCCATATAACATAGCTACAGAAGACAAACTGAGACTGGGGCAGAAACTAAAAGGTGCAGTGTGACCAGCCTACCTCAACACACCTAGAGACCATGGATTAAAAAATGGGAGGCTATTAGAGATGGGTGATTTTTTTTCAATTAAATCAGCATAGTCTCTAGAGACTGTGGCATTTTTATGAGTTAATTGCAAATCCCCTGAACCCCTGGTATCATCAAATAAAGTTCAAAGTTAGGTTGAAATTTCAACTCAACTTAATTTATACATGTGCTAGAACAAAACTTTTCATTTTGTAGTGTTACCACAATTTTGGTGGTGATACCATGTTTAGTTGCTTTGCAATTTACTTACAAACTCATCAAATCAAAGTTACATGAGTGCATTCTGCAAGGAGTGTGGCAATACAGGTATGGACACAGAAGGTGTAAACAGTAGTTTCCTAAGAAATGATCCCATTAGCAATAATCCACAGGTAAAGCTAGCCATACACGTGTCGGATTCCATTGCCGATTGATGACTTATCCGATCGATTCCGGCGATCTCAGCGGGAATCGGAGCTCCGATCAATCGGCCAATTAATATCCGATCGCTGCATACCACCTTGTCCCACGGATTCCTGGACGATTCCGTGTCCGATCGCTTACTTCCGAAATGGCAACTCCCCCTGATCTGTGCAGAATCGGATCAGAAAGACCAACATGTTGGTTCTCTGTCGGATCCGATTCTGAGCCCCCGATCAATCGGACGCGAACGATCGGACAAGGTGGGCTGCACGCGATTCCGGCACGATCATTTCGCGTGCACGTGCCCGGAATCGATCGTCCCGGAATCCGGTCGGAATCCGACCCGTGTATGGGGGCCTTAAAGATGGATAATTAAATGCACCAGTTTCAATATTGGTACACAAATCACATGCAGACTGCATTGACAATTGAACTTGATAGCTACAAAGTTTAATTGGCTCAGTTGCAAAATCTATACAATTCACTTTCTTACATTAAATCCTATGCATTACTTGGGTAACTACAGCCACAAACTGTGCATGTGTTTTGAGATATTTTCCTACCCCGAGATATTTTCCTACCCTTCCAATTGCACATGCACAGATAGCCCTACTTTTCCAGAGTTACAGGGTTAATCTTACAGGTTTTGGGTGTTTAGGTTAGGGGCTTTGGTAGGGTTAAGGTTAGGTGGAGTGGGGTTTGACTGTAGGGGTGAGCTTTAGGGTTTGGGGGGCTAAGGTTAGGGGGATTAAAACTAAACTAACTTCCGTAATCTCCTTACCCTAACCCACCCCAAACTTAACATCGGAAACCTGTAAGATTAACCCTGTATCTGCGGAAAAGTAGGTCTATCTGTGCATGCACAGTTGTAAGGGTAGAAAAATATCATGGTTAAGAAAATATTATAGAACACAGGCAGCATTCAAAATGGCAGCTAGGAAGGTAGTTTGAATCCTATAATACACAGAAACGACACGCAAAAAGGATACAGAGAAACAATAAGAATGTGTGCACCCCATAATCTCTGTCTACCTAATTTAACTGGCTATGTGGAAGTCTAGTCCTGGTGGTGCACATGTATAACCATTATAAACTTAGCACAGGTTTGACGCACGTATCTTGTTAAAAATTTGTAGTGACAGCCAATACATTCAACACTAGTGATGATCACGAATATTCGGATTTCCGAATATTAATCGGGAATATCGGCAATTCGGAAATTCGCGAAGATGGTGAATATATTGCCGAATATTCGCAATTCCGGATATTCGGTATTTATTTTCCATTACACACACCTCTCAATGCAAGTGGACGAATGGGAAGGCTGCAACAAGAGCTTAGCAACACTCCCTGCGACCATCAACAGTTTTTAAATCCAATATTGGGGTGATGCGAATATTCGGAATATTGCGAAAATCGGCACTTTAGAAAATTCGCGAAAATCACTTAGATGGCGTCCAAAATTCAAAATTTTTTTTCAACACGCCCCTCAATGCAAGTTAAACATATATTCGCGAATATATAGAATTCGCGAAATTCGCATAAAACTGCTGATATTCGCAATAAGAAGAATATTGCCGAATGTGAATATTTTCCGAATGTTTTCCCAAAAATTCGCGGCATGCCGCGAATACGAACGTTGCCTATGCCGCTCATCACTATTCAACACTATGTTGCAGATGGCACAATCATTCAAAGTTTGTAACATAACGATCCAAAGTTAGGGGAAAGCATATTATGAATTTTGGGCCTTGTATAGAAACCAGTCTTTGTTGCTGATTCCATCAAATTACTCTTAAGCTAGCCATACATGGTTCAATTGACATCAAATTGATCATCAATTCGATCGAAGTTTTCGATCATTTAATCGTATGTCGATTGTAATTGAATCGAAGTACACACCACATTGAGTATGCAATCAAAGCCCGACTTTGATTGAATTTAATCGTTTTTAAACGTAGAGTAATCAAAAAGCGATTGTCACAGAGTGATCAAAAAGGGACCAATGATGTTCACAGAGGGAGGTCACATAGGTCATATCTTTGCGTTTTAATCCAGTACATTATAATCGTGGCAAAAGGACACTGG
>CM070042.1:14090908-14103997 GCA_036250615.1 Ptychadena robeensis
ATTTTATTAAAAGAAAAAAATAATAATAATACAGTTAATTTTATAATTAAAGGATTAATTTCAGAAAAAAAAATAGTTTAAGGCTATGTTTCCGCACAGGTGATCAGCTGCGGGGCAGACCCGATTGACCAGGCAATCTTTACATAGGATTTTTTTTTAAATAGCCCCCATAAAAATAAAAAAAAAACACGTCCATAGAACGTGTTAATGGACGTGCAATAAAAATATCACATCCATTCATGTCTACGGGTGTGCGTCTGATTGCGGTAATTCATTGAAGTGGGGACAAGCAAATTCAACTAAATGGACACGATCAACAGCGATTTGTATATGTTGGTGTGCTTTGTGTATTTCTTCACCATCAGTACATTACCCCATTATGCAACTTTGTGAGTAAACCCCATGAGTGCTGCTGTCTCTCTTAAAAGGTGAAAGGTCTCATCTCCACACCCTTTCTCTAGTTTCCCATAGGTGGATTTAGTGGGCAGGGCTTACTGTGTTTTTCCCACTACCCTGTTCTCTGCATGCTTTATGTGCGTCACAATGAGGATACCACTATTTTTAAGATTATTATCTGGTTTCCAAAGGGATTGTGTGCACATGAAGTGAATTTATGTTCTTTATGATTACTGAGGATTATATGTTGTAGAGGATCCCAAGGGTGGATCCTGTATGGGAAGTATATCTTCCCATATTATGGGCTGTAGACCCGGCCATATTCTGGGTAAGGAGTCTGGAAAAATATAGGGGCAACCACGGTTGCTTAGTTTTTAGTTTAGTTTTTCAGGTCCCGGACTCTGCAGTGGGAGGGAAGGAACTGGGTGGGCCTTCCCACTCCACCCGGGGTACACTCCAGGATTTGATGATGATTTTCCGCCAAACAGGAAGGCTGGTCGAAAAAGCTCTGATGTCAGAGAGGGGGTGGAGGAGCTGAGGCCAGGTGTGCACCCTGGGTGTGTGGAATCCAACTCTCTCTCTCTCTGGAGAAAGGTTTTCGTTTGGAAGGCCTGGGAGGGCTTGAGGACTGTTTGCCTGAGTGTCATGGTGTGAGCTGTAACCACTGACCCCAAAGTAAATATGTGTTTGGATACTGCATGCAACACTGCTATATATGCTGCAAGACTTAAAGCGGACCTACCACCAGGAATCTATGTTTTCATGAATGGCACTAGAAGTGCCAATAATAGGGAGGAATGCAGTGAAAAAACCCAAAAACTTACCTGCAATGAGCAATTTAAGAATATAATCCGGCAGCTCTTCTCACTTCCTGGTTCATTGTAGGCAGAAATAGGCAGCACGTCACAGGAAGCAGTGATCTGCTTTGAAAATTCCCATAGAAGATCACTGAACGCCCCCAGTGGCCACCCACGATATTGCACCCCCAGTTTCATGTGTTGCCTTCAGCAAACCAGAAAGTGAGGTAAGCTGTGTGGTAATCTTGTCAAATTGCTCATTACAGGAACGTTTTTGAGTTTTTTTACTGCATTCCTCCCTATTATTGGCACTTCTAGTACCATTCATAAAAACATAGATTTCTGGTGGTAGGTCCACTCTAAGGATCCACTATACAAGGAAGAAAAAAATGACAATTTGTTAATTTTATGAGTTAGAAATGACAGAAGTATTTTTGTTAATATCTGTCTGTTCCCATGTAGGCTAACCAAATAGTATATTATGAAAACAATAAGGTCCACTCGCCTACCAAATATATATATTTAATAGATTCCTTAAACCCTTTCTACAAGTACAAGTAACGTTTTTGAGTTTGTTTTTTTTACTGCATTCCTCCCTATTACTGGCACTTCTAGTGCCACTCATAAAAACATAGATTTCTGGTGGTAGGTCCACTTTAATTTGTGTTTTCTGGTGAAATAAACCTGAGTTTTTGTTCATCATATGGCTGTGCTGGTGATCCCTTTCCCCTGAACTTTACAATGTAAATAAAGGGTTTTTGTGACTAAGGCTTAACTTTAATTAGAATGAAAAGTGAATGAAGTGGAAAACAATGTGTAACTCTCATCATGTCTAAACGAGGGATTAATAGAGAAAGCCAAGAAGGAAACTAAGCAGAGTCCGGCATTAATCCAATCTGACTGGGGAGAAAAACCTTTAATAATGTGAGAAGAAAAAAAATTAAATTGTGCTGTTTCCAAGTTCAGCAACATGTCATTAATCATCACTCCCCGCTGAGTCCTGACTCGCAGAGATGTATCACCTGCCACAAGCCAACCTCTTATTTTTTTTTATTTTCATCAAACAAATATCTAGCATTTCCCCTGCAGGTTAAGATATTGGGCTTGAGTTGTTCAATTATTTAAGAAAAAAGAAATACTGTCTATAATATGTAGAAGAACTCTTTTGCGTCTTTTATTTTGAATTTGGAAATGGGTTCCATCTCAGAAGTTGGTCTAGATAAAAAGCGAAACAACTCAAATGACAGCTGTTGCAGCAAACTGGTGGTATAATTTTAAGAATTACCTAAAATTACTTTCTGATGTCGGAAATCTTTACAGCAAATGCCCGTTCTGCTGCTCCTTGTAGGATTCTACATCTCAAAGCGTCTTGACAACTCTGCTGAAAGAATCCTCCCAATCAATTATGAGCAGCATCAAGATGTCAAGAGTCATGAAAATCACAAACAATGCACAACATTTCTGAGTTTTCCAGCTACATTACCAAAAGCTACACTCAACGTTATCTCTAAAGTTAAACATAAAGAATTCTTAAGAGTGTCATCCCAGCCCTAAGGGAATAGGCCCCCATCCCAAATGAAATTAGAAGCAACCAACGGGGGGGGAGGGGCCACAGTTTAATGGCCTATCTGCTTACCTAATTTGGCGAGGGGACTTTGGCGGGGGCCCACCTATATTTACAACAATACCTCTGATTGAGGATTTAACGAAAATAGGTCATAGAATGTCAAAAAACAAATCAAAAGAATCTTGATACACACAAAGATGGGTGCATATGTGAGACTGCCACAGTGGAGGTGGGGCTCACATATACAGACTCAGTTCGTAACCGTTCAATCTTCATGGAACAAAGTCCTTGGCATAGGATTTCATCAGTTAAAATGTTCATCTTTAATTCCAAATTTTAAAACAGAAAGGAAGAATTCAAAGAATGGACCCAACGGTCGGGTCATCAATCAGGCAGCGGCCATATTCAAAGCTTGTGTTCAATGGGTTGAATCAGAGTAATGCAGGCACATCGACGTACGTTTCGCACTTCTTCTGGATTGGTGTCATTCTAAGTAGGACCTGAGGAAATATGGGTGGTGGGCCACTGTAGGGGTCACAGGAGGAACAGGGGGCGATCCACTGTGGGGTGATCATTGAGGTTACAACGGTTACACAACGGTTACAACGGGAACGGTGTCCATCTATGTAGTTCAGTCCGTTTCTGATGTCAGCCCTCGTCCTACTGTTAAACATATATTGGTACGAGAATGAGCATGGAAAGAGTGAAAAATGCCTGTGGTAACATTCGTTTTACGACGTTATCCATTCTAGGCGCAGGAAATTTCAGAGCAATTACTAAGCCCCTGACAAAATCAAACTCGAAATACATAGCGATAGATAAAACATACAACAAAACACACCTTCTGCTTTTATCAGAGGAGTCTTCTGTGACCCAGAAACACACCTGGTATACTAGGCCATGTTACTGCACACTGTCACATAGCAACCTGACAAACCAATGTGGGTCATGTCCTATAGTTTAGAAACACTGGCTATATTTTGCTTTCCTAGTTCTTTCAGGAATCAGGAATAGCCACCACAGAGTAGGACACCAATTTGAAAATCAGAAGGGAGGTGGGCGAAAATTGCATAAAGGTTGAAATATATCCACGTCTCTACTACTAAAATCGTTGTTTTAACAGAAGGTGTTAAATAACAAAAGCCAGCCTCCAAATGGTGGCACCTGTCTGTCAGTGTATACTGGAAAAACAACCTATGGGCGCTTTAAACTGGTCAGTGTGTATAAATCACCTTAGAACTGGCCTGTAGCATTTGGAATGCAATGTAATAAGCGGAAGGCACCTACATGAACTTGGATGAGCAGGTGACCAGAAGGTCAGGGGCCAGAGAAAGGTAATGAAAATATTTGGTGTTTATGCTATAGGAGGAAGGAGAGGATGGTGAAGGGGGCACGTGGGGCCCAGCAGTTGGAGTGTGGGGTTACAGTTAGGGAGTAGGGTCACTCGCAGGGTGAAGCAAGAAGGGTCAATCTCCCACCCACCCTGTTGTTGTGCTGGTCAATGGGGTACGGTTGTGGGGGGGGGATTTGTTCCCGTGGGAATCGGAGGAGTTGGTGGGTGGTCCTGGGTTGAACAGTTTTCTTATGTGTTTTATGTGTGTTTTCTTGCAGATGTCGTAGACGGTTGGCGGGTTGGGTCTTTGGAGGTACACAGTTGGAGTCAATGTTGGTGGGAACCATCTGGTGTTGGCACGGGTTAGGCAGAGGGAGCTGACCAATATGAGTGAGGGTCTCGTGGCTGCCTAGTTTGTCCTCGAGTCGTGGGGTGGCGGCTGAGGGCCTACATACTAAGGCAGCAGGCACTGGTGACCCGTACTGATGTGATTACTGATGACGATTGGGACCTTTGAAGACTCAGAACCAGGGATATTACAACTGAATTGTGTTGATAATTGATTTGATGTTATGTTAAATAAAAGGCCGCTATGGCCATTTAAATCCATCCTTGTAGTGTAGCATGTTTGTTATAGAGGGGGTAAGAAAAGGTACAAACAAGCATAATACGGTAAAACTAGACTAAGGTCTATACACATATATCCAAGTCAAGTGAAGCAACGTAATAATCCGAAAAAAGTTTGAATATAATGAAGGTTTTAATTACATCACACGATATGAGAAGAGATCCAGTACAATCATGTATATGTATCTTTTTTCTCAATAAACTTATTACATAATCAAACATATACAAAATCAAACCTGTACAAAAGCCTCAACGCGTTTCACGGTGTTATACCGCTTCTTCAGGAGGAGTAACAGAAAAAGAGTTTTATTGTAGAGAGAAACATAATGACTGTAAGTAAATGGTTTAGACCAAAATCAATGATTATAAATCAAATATTAATTATATAAGGTATTGTTTTAACTTACTTAGTGTGAATCCTTAGGTATAGGGCCCGCCCGGGGGCAAGGCTGCGAGGAGCGAGAGGGGGGGGCGCCGAGGGGGGAAAAAGGTGACAGGGGAGAGACGAGGCCCAGCGGTGGGTTTGGGTTATGGTAAAGGAAAGTGAGCGGTAAACATTAGGCACTAGGAAGCAAAACCACCCCGAGTCAGTTGTGGTAGCGCTCACTGTGATGCAGAGTCTCAATAATAAAACAAAGAAAAACACGTCAATAAAAAGTGCGGCAATGGGTCCAAATCTGAAACCATTGCAGCCACCTCATGCAACTTTTGTGTTCATGGCCACATCGTCTTTAAATTTGATAAAGGGGCCAGACCAAAGGCTTAAAATGGCTGACCTGCCATAGTGTGGGCAATTCCATGCATATCATTAGAATGATGCTGGCGATGTGTTAAAGGTGACATATTTAAGGGACGTGTTATGTTTTTCAACTTTCCTGCACTTGCTCATTCATTGCAATAAGCAGAGATTATTATAGAGACTGCCATGAAGATGCACGCACCGTGTCATGATCACACCACTGCATCATCCCCAAGGCATTGCTTGCAAGTACAAGAGGATGGAGCATCATTTCAACAAGGGACACAAGGCCAGAAAAAGAAAAGCTAAATGGGCCAATCAGGCCTTAGTTTGCCACCCCCTGAGCTAGAGGCTTGATTACACACCATTGGCGAGTTACATCTTATATAGGATATGGAGTCTAAACACTTTTCCTACAAGGTTTCTGCTCTTTCAGTAATTGGGTGTGGAGATCTTCTTCAATTTACATGGTGGATATTAAGTTAGAAGTCGGTTGAAAAGATTGACAATATCTTAAAATTGATTATGTATCAATAAACAGCACGTTGCTAGTTGTCTGCTCTTTTTCTGTATTCATGTCAGAGATAATCACCTTTCTTTAAACCTTCTGCTACTTATCATACCTTGTGTCTTACTCTAAACATATCATTATTTATAATGCATTCCTTATTTTATAAATCAGGATGTCTACTTTGAACATTCGTTTTTTTTGCATCATTTTTTTGTAAATTACTTATGCTGTAGCTCAAAATATGTTGGATATTTAAAAATGTGATTAAAAAAAAGTGGGCAACCAGGGCAGGAAAGAGCATGTTAGCTTTCGACCCATCCCTGGGTTCGGATGCTAATACTGCTCTTTTCCTGCCCTGTTGCCACCAAATGTTTGATTTATACCTTGTTGGATACCTTGTACAAAGAAACCTGGTTACCAAGTCCTCGTTGAACCCTTTGGCCCCTCCTATGTATTTCCTATAAAAGCCATGTCCTTGCTCTGCTTCATTGCTAGATTATTGTGCTCCCTGCCAATGTCTTGATACTTGCTGCATCTTGTGTAATCTTATTATCATCCACCTATCGACCCTTTGCTTGTATTATGCGACTACGCTTGCTTACTACTCCATTATTTACCTGACCCCATTGTCTATTGACCTACGCTTGTTCCTGATACTCTTCTGCTTGCTGCCTCTCATTCCCCTGTTTGTTGCATTCATCCTTCCTGTCAGTTGTGGTAGCGCCTCCTGTGATGCATATTCTCAATAATAAAAAATTAATGAAAACAGATCAATAAAAGGGTGCAGCCATGAGTCCAAATCTTAAACCATTGTCCGCCACTCATGCAGCTAGAGCTTGATTCCACGTCATTGAGGAGTCACATTTTCTATAGAAGACTGGATAAGACAGGTCCAATATTTATATAAGATGAGGAACTTTTACTGGAATTAAACATTGGGAAAGCTAAGAAAATATGTGACATTTTTAACCTTTTAGTTTTTTGGTTTCTGAGCTTAGGTGCACAGATATAAGAAAGACATGAAAAAGAAAGGGCAACGTTATTAAAGTGTTATTAGGCACATTTGTGTCAGGTAGTGCACCTAAACTCACCTGAAGTACTCCATGTCCTTGCTAACAAGCCCCCTATTGTTAGGACAAATGTAAAAAATGTCCTAAATGTCCCTGTATACCTCTCCTCCCTGCAGCACCACCGTGGTGCACAAGCAATTTCAGTAGGAACATATAAAGCCATTATGTATCTATACAAGTCTTTGACTTCGTTTCTTCCATTGAAAATGTTTTATCTTTATAACTGCAGCTATTGAACCCATGAGACTGTAAGCTATACATTCATAAACATGTGACTTCCCCAAACAAGAGCAGTATATTGTTTTAGGATTAGGATTTGCCCCCAAGATGGCCGCTGCCCAAGTTTACACTTCACCAGCAAAGTCAAGTTGGGAATGCAGCAGATAGAATACAGAAGAAAGATCATCGGACCACCTACAGAGGCTGGTAGCCCCGCCCACCCCCCCCCCGGGAGACCAGCAAACAACGGACTGGTAAGGGGGACTCTGACTCAAGTACAAGCCGAGGGGGCTTATTGAGCACTTTTTGTGCTGAAAATTTCAGCTTATACTCAAGATATATGGTTCTTTCCCCCCTTATAAACAAACACCTTATTATTAGGAAAATCCTCACCTGTAAGTGAATAGTCCCAAATGTCCTCATCATCCTTCTTATCTTCAGCAGTCTCTACAGTCTATACAAGTCTATAGACCTTGTCTATTAGCTGTCGAAAACCATTATATCTGGGGCCCCCGATTGCCTTTACTGCAGGTATTAAACCAGGGAAGACTGGAAATGAACATGGTGACCACTAGATGAGATCGCGAATATTCGGATTCCGAATATAATCGCGTATATTGTCAATTCGGAAATTCGCGAAGATGGTGAATATATTGCGAATATTCGCAATTCCGGATATGCGGTATTTTTATCCATTACACTTCCCTCTCAATGTGAGTGGACGAATGGAAAGGCTGCAACAAGAGCTTAGCAACACCATCAACAGTTTTTTAAATGAATATTGGGGTGATGGCGAATATTGCGAAAATGTCACTTTAAAATTCGCATAAAAATTCGCGCCATGTTAAACAATGAGCGCGCGGAATTCGCAATAAAACTGGGATATTCATAATAACAAAAAAAAAAATTGCCGAATGCGACATATTTCCGAATGTTTTCCAAAAAATTTGCGGCATGCCGCGAATACGAATGTTGCCTATGCCTGCTCATCACTAGTGACCACCAGAGGAGAGAGCACTGCAAGTGGGTATATCTGTTAGGATTTTGAAGAAACTTGAAAACCATTGTGACAGCACTCAGATGTAAAAACATGTTTTTTTTGGTTTCAGTGTTTAGGTGCCACATACATTATTTACAAATAAAAACTTTTTTTACACATTACTTCATTTATAAGGCATAATTACATGCTGGGTTTCAGGGCAACAGTGGTAGCCCTGAGGCTTTGTGCAGTGCTTGAAGTGTGGACATTGCCATATACTGACACCACACCCATGTAATGGACAATCCCCAAAAAACAAACAGGAGTGCTAATGTCAGAAACCCAAATTCCAAGTCAAATAAAGAGCCATGGTCCCGGAAGTCAAAAAGTTTTCCCACCTTGCTTAATAAGTGACAATACGGCATTCATTTTATTGCCATTATTATTTATTATTATCACCTAGTTACACCTAATTAATATCACCTCCTCCAGCCTTCGCTGACTGAATACAACCACGCCCTTCACGGGAGGCGTCTATTTTAAGCGTCTCACCACACACGTATTGAGAGGATGCAGTACTGCAAAGGCATAACCGGACGCTTGTGATTGCGCTGGGCACCCAGAGGACTGCAGTGGCAGCCTCACCATCTTACCCCGTATTCTCAACCTCACACGGACTACACTTCTATGCCAGATACACCTTACATCTCCATAGGAGTCATAATCCCTGGCACGACCAGATAGATGACCATCCCCTCCCCTCTCCCAGTGTGGGGTTGGTCACAAGTTGTGCCCATAGAAGAGACTCCCAACTTATGGATCAGTTGCTCTGAGGTGGACACTTTATCCATATAACGCTCGAAAGGTTCCCTGTCATCAATCTTTGTTACATGGACATTGTGTTGCAGCTTGAGAAAGCTCATTAGGAGGCGAAACATGTTGCTGGAAACATTACTAACACACGCGCGTCTCCAAGCTTGTCCTTTTGTGTGTAATGATGTTAGTACTGTCTCTATAAACTTCTGTGTTATTGTCATTAGAACGGAATTGTATCGTTATACGCAGTGCCATACTGCACCAGTTTGTTCATCATTTTATGGGACATATGGGTCCCAAATAAGAATTTATTGTTTTAGAATCAATATTGATTATTGCTGACAAAGTTGTAAACACCCTTACCAACTTATGCATCCCCACATTCCACTCAAAGTCCCAAATTTGAGGGGACCTATATTTTTCTGTCTACATCACCTAGTTACAGGAGATGGAAATGTCGATCCTCCATGAGCAGGATCAAATAACTGTGGTCAGGCTGACATTTATGTGGAGCTTTTACTCATAGTTGTGCTTTAAGAATGAAAACTATATAACGGAGAAGCAAACTGTACAGGTAGCACAGTTCTGCTGTAACTGATAGAAGAGATAAAGCGAGAGAGGGATTGACCTTTGATTGATGATATCATTCTTTAGAACAGAGTACCTCTTCCTGACCTGATTGTATCTTGCGGAGGTATTTTCAAACCAGACAACCTAACACTTTCCCACAGCAAGCAAGCGTAAATGGTACAACTGTTACTAATGTTAATGTTCCATTTAGACCCTTAACCTAAAGGTTAACGTTATTGGAGGGTTCTGGAATCAACCAGGAGGTTTTGGACACCTTAAAATGGCTATAAAAATAAGCTTCTGCTTACAGCTACAGTAAAGACTACGAATGTAAAAGAAAAAAAATGTAACTGCTCATGGTCATGGGCTTTGCCATTAAGGGTTTGTTTCCACATACGTCGGGATCCCTAGCACAAAGATATTGCCTGCTCGGCAGATGCTCTGTTTACACATCCGCTGATGCAAAGGCTCAATGTACTTGACTATGTTGAGCCTTGCATCGGCGGAGTAGCTCGGCGCCGTGAAGACACAGCACTCGCCCAGCAGATAAGTCTATGCGCTAAGCGTATATGCTTAATGGAGAGGGTCCCGACATGTGCGGAAACTAACCCTAAATCACAAAGTGAGCTGCAGGAGAACGGATCACAGAGTTTTAAATAAAAATCACATTGAATATTGTTTTCTGCATTGGACACTATTCAATATGATTCCCTATGTAAAATACTCACCAGAATAAATGATACGGTGTCCCCATGTCCTCCTCCAGCAGTCTTCTTCCTGCTTCTCTCTGCTGATGTGACATTCTGTTCCTGAGTGTAATACACTGACTTCAATGAATTACATGCTGTCCTATGTAACCTGGCATGTCTGCAGCGCCATCTAGTGTTTGCAGTGCTGATTTGCCTGATACAGTTTCTTTTGAAATATTCATTAACAGTTTTTTATGAGTTATTCATAAAGCATCTGAACATGGTATTATATTTAGGATGTCTACCAGACTCCTGTATGGACATACTTTGGGTAGTTACAGGCCTAAAAAAAAATTCCATTAAAGTCTATGGTGTGCTTTTGGTACAGAAATCTGTACCTCAGCAGTGCGCTAGGGAGGTTAACCCTCTGAGCGTTTGCCACGTGGCACGGTTTTTTCATAACCGTGCCACGGGCAATCGCGACGGAGCACAATATGCTCCGCCGTGATTGCCTGCTCAGCTGGAGGTCATTAACATAAGCCCGGCGTCCCTGGAGACGCCGGACTTATGCTGATGAAAAGCGACGCCCCTCCAGTTTGACGGAGGTCTATGGCGCCGCCTACCCCCGCCCCCTTCGCGTCACTGGTGACGCGATCGGGGGCGGACCCGGAAGCATCGGCATACATGCCGGTGCTCCCGACCGCCGTAAGCAGACGGCGATACCTAGAGCGCGGCTCTAGTTAACTGGGGCTGAGTTTCATGATGCATGAAACTCAGCCCGAGTTAACTCGGGCTAGACGCTCAGAAGGTTAAGTAAGCGAGAGTAAGGTGTCTAGGAGACCTCTATGGATTTAATTAAAAAAAATATATATCTTTAAATTAAAATTTCGATTTAAGGCAAAAAAATTGGGATCATCCTGTGAGCCAAAAGTTGAAATTTGAACGTACAATTTCTATGCTCAGAATTCTCAACCATCACTAATTAGTTCAACAGATGGTCGAATAAAAAAAAAAAGACATTTTGATACGCATTTGAGATGAGCCCAGAGTTTGGTTTTCGACCCTGCATACCCCCGGAGAGCTGCGTCAATTCTCTTTGCTGTCAGGGCCACGCCATAGACCTCCATGTTAATGGAGGGGCGTTGTTTTTCTATTCCACATTGCAATGTGGACAGGGAATGGGGAGGGCGGGTAATTCGAGCATGTACTCTGCTGCGATCGTCCATATGGCATCATTAAAAATGGCACAGTAGGGGCTGAACGCCAGGGGAGTGAATACGCAATTCACACATGAAACCATCTTAGCTTTTTTTGTGAATAGCAGCCTAAAAAATAAAGCATAATTTAGGAAATCAAAGTTATTTCAAGTCAGTTAAATCAATGAGAGCAATTAAAACGCATATGCTGTCATTATCAAGTGATGCAATTCAACAAATGAGAATTAGCCTGAAGGTGGCAAAGGTTTTGAATGTTTTTTTTTAATATATATAACACAAAATCTGGCTTTAGGGTGAATACATTGCAGACCTGTAATGTTTTCAGACAGTAATGCCATGTGTCCACTGTGGATTCCCTATTGATTCAGCAGAGGAAAGACGCAGAAAACCGGCGCCCTAACAGCATTGGGCACTATGTTCCTGTATCTTGGAGACACCTCCATTGATCTTCAATGGAGGTGTCTCCGGCAGCCCCGCGGCGTGAGCTGCACCCCCAGCTTCAAAGCAGCACCACGGGTGAGCTGCACAGAATATGCAAAGTGCACACTGGCTCATTCATCAGAATGGGACAGACACAAACCCTAAGGTCATGTCTCCACAGCATTGGGCGTTCCCTCAGGACCCCCTACGCTAAGCGCAGTGCTTGGCGGGGTCCCAACGGATCACATACACTGTACCTGCTTGGTGGATGCTTTGTTCTCACAGTGCTGAGCCGTTCCCACGATGCAGGGGTTAAGGTAGTGCAGTAAAGTACTGCGCTTAACTTAAAGGGTCCAGATGGACGTGGAGAAATAGCCTTAATGTAGAATCATACAAACGAATATAACCTTTAACAAATACACATATAGATAATGGTTATCTAAATGTAGACCAATATGATAAATCAATAAAGGCTGACAAACAATAAATGAAAGTGACAATGACAATATCATCCCAATAAAAAAACACCTGTAAAATAGGAACAAGTATTTGAGACATGGATGTACAGCCAAAAAATTTATCAATAAGTAGACGTGACACATTCAAAGAAGAGATTAAAGAAGTGACATCAATTAGACGAGAAATAAATTAAAGAGATTGGTGAGGAATTGAATGACTGTCAGCTGTAAATGAGAAAATGTATAATCACCATCAATATGGAACAGCGTGATTTATTTAGCGTCTCGTCTTATACAAGGTAAATAATTGGCCAATGAAAGCAATTGAGGAACTTCATAAAGCGTACAATGGAGGGAAGACAAAAGAAGATACTTCTAAAAAGGGACAATTTACAAAGTGTGCGGATGTGAAGGGCAAGTGATGAGCTAGTGAATGAATAGATAAATGAATGCTGTCAGAAAGCAGGTGACTGAAAACTGCAATGTGTAAGCAGACTAATGAAGGAAAATGAGAACAGCTGTCTATAGACAGGAGATTGGATGAAACTGACCCAAAAAATAACAGTTTACACTATTGATTGCAAGTCTAACCTGCTCATGACCTCTGTTAAGCCCCCCATACACCTTAAAGCTAGCCATACACGTGTAGGATTCCATGGCCAATTGATCACTCCCCCGATC
>CM070042.1:14112529-14141316 GCA_036250615.1 Ptychadena robeensis
CGCCTGCCTAGATCTCTGCTTTGGACTTTGACCTTCCCCCTGAAAAGGGATTCTGTCTCCGGCGGACTCTTGCCTGCACCTTCCTGGGGGGGTTCACGACCTAGCCACCCGAGTGCGGGAAAAGACCAAGGGATCCCTGCCTATTTCCCATTAGGGGGGCTCTGGGAGAAGACCCTTGGGTGGCTTAGATTCCCTGCTCCTGGTACCCCCGTGCTAACCCAGGATCTGCGGCATAACAGCTATGATCTGTTTCAGTGAGAATATATATGGCAATCCCTATATGACATCTATATGGCAATCCCTAGCTCAGGGGTGGGCAAACCTTGTGGGCCACAGTAGGTTTTTAAATGTGACATAGGGACTTGACCAAGAGCCCACAAGTGCTGCCCGGCATAGGGGTCCTAAAGCCCCCCATACACGTCTAGATTTTCTGTTCAATCAACTTAAAAATATCAATATTTGGGGGTCAGGGAAATAGGTGATTGATTGTATGTTTGCCAACTGTAGTAACAGATATTTGATCAACTTTTTTGGGAAATGAATAAAAAATCTAGAAGTGTATGGGTGCCTTTAGTCCTCGTAGCTAGGACAGGGTATATTAAAAATGAAAATATTAGAAGTTTTGATAGAGAAGCTTAGATATTCTATTGCCGGCAAACTTGGAAACAATCCAAGCAATCATCCTCTAGGTGTTATTTTTACTTATTGCAGGGAATGAGGCTAGCCAGAGCATCTTGACACCAAGGTGACAAAGGGCCAAATTGAAACACTAAAGAGCCAGTTTTGGCTCCGGGCCTTAGTTTGCCCCACATCTGCCATATCCGCTATGCTAAACATGGGAGAGACCTGAAGGCACCACAGACATGAAGACAGGTTCATCACTATTCTAGCTAAAAGAAAACCTCTCTCTTCTACCCATATGGCAGTGGTTCCCAATCTTTCCTTGCAGGGCCCCTTTTCTATTTAAGAACATTATCAAGCCCCCCCTCCCTATTAAAACACAGGTTACGAATGAGGGCCCGGGCCCCCCTGGAATGCCTTCGCGCCCCCCAGTTTGGGAACCACTGCCATAAGGAGTTACCATTGGATCGCTTACAAGGCTCAACATGTTACAAACTAGTAAAGGTATCCTTTCCAGTTTATTTAGCATTTGGCCTTTTATTTTTCAATCAACGAAGAAAGTTGCAAGGCAAAACCCCCAAAAATGTTGGTAGAGGCCTAAAGACATCCTCTTTGGTCCACATAACGTACAGTTGAGGCCAAAATTATTAGCTCGCCCATATGAAATTGTAAAAAACTTAATTCTTCTATGAAAATGACCATTAAAAACAAGTGTTTGTTATTTTGGAAACAATTACAAAAAACATATGCATTATTCTGCTCATAGTCTAGGCTTAGATCCTCGCTGGGTCTTCCAACAAGACAATGACCCAAATCATACATCAAAATTAGTCCAACAGTTCCTCAAGGATACCAAAACTCAAGATCCTGAAGTAGGTTGCACAGAGTTCAGATTTCAATCCTATTGAGAATCTGTGGTGGGTGCTGAAAGTGAATGTCCATTCTCCAAAACCATGCATTTTGGAACTACGTGTAAAGGTACCCATACACGTATAGATGGGCACACAATCAATGACCTGTTCAAGCACAGCGTGGTGACATCATGATGATGTTATTGCACAGCGCCCATCGATTGGACGGGAATCGACGGGATTAGATCAGGATTTACAGACATGTCCGTTACCTGTCCGACCGGCCTGTCTTCAAGCGTTATCGATTGGTCCCCACTCAAAGACAGGGGTGACCGCAATTGATGGGCGTGCAATCGATGGCTAAAACTGTGCACATCGTGATGTCAGAAGTACCTCTTCTTTGGCGTGCTTTTTTTGTAATCCAAGGGAAAACATAGGTTCACAGGTCACTTAGCATTGAAAGGTGTATATCCACACCTTCCCTAAGCCCTTAGGTAAAGATGATCAACTCACATTGTCTTCCCGAAGGTCCTGAAAATTTCCAGCACTGACCCTATGTGAGATCCTGGCAGACAGAAGCTGCAGACACAGACAAGCAGGGTCACATCCAGGGCAGGAACTGACTAGCCCCTCCTATGTATGATGTTTAGATCTCCCTTGGAGCAAGGCACCTCCCTTCAGCTGGGATAACTCATCTACAGCATGAGCAAACACATTAACTGTTTCAAAGCCAAATCCATCACACTACAAGGCTACCACTTCTGATGACATAAGTATCCTTTAGGAGAGGGCTATTCACAAAAAACGTCACGTACATAAATACAAGATGCAAAGTAATAGGTAATCACAAGACAAAATGGCCAGATTACAATTAGCTAAACCATAATAAAAAGAGCTTGTAACAGTGTGGCTAGTGATAGCAAGAGAAAAGTAAGGAGAAAAAAGGGAAGAAACCCAAAATCCAAAGCAAACCAGCATATGTCTGGGGGTTTTAGAATCTTGTTAGGCTATCCGGACATCCTAACAAGATTCTAACACATCTATGTAAGTTACCTACTTATCTGTTCATGTATTTATTTATTGATTGATGTATCTATCTGTCAATGTGACCTGGTGAATTTTTAGAAACGTTCCATGTAATGTGCAAGTGGTGCGCATTCACCCAATGATGTATCCATACATTTATGTCTATGTATTTATAATAACGTATGTTTATGTACACAAATTCGTGATACCAGTTATTTTGATTTCTAATTTATATAATGTGCATCTAGATTCCCTCTTGGTATATCTCCCTGAGGAAGTCCAGGTGGGCGAAACGCGTCGGAGATCAAGGAGGTTTCTGTGCTATATCTGCAAACGCTACCGGATAGTTTTAAAATATTCTGCACTATTTACTTCGTATTTTGTATATGTTTTTAAACCACTGTGTATAAGATTGTTTTCAACGAGATCACCCCCTTGTGTAGGGGTGGGTCTTGATCTTTGAATATACTCACCATACAGTATATTACATGTATATATACTGGTCCTACACAATAAAGACTTTTTATATATAAAAAAATCGGATTGACTTTTGATCTGACCCATGTGCCCGTAATGCCGTTCCTTTAGGGTTATTTGATAGGTATCCAGTTGTTTCTGGTTCCTATTAGGTGTTACATTACCATGCAACATGAGAGCTATCCCAAATATATTGCTAATACAACTTGAGTTTTTTGAAGACCGAAACAGGAAATTCTTAAATGGTCAATAGAGATAGTCGTGAAGCTTTGACTAGCTAATTTGCAAGTTAATTACAAAGCCTCTGAATATGGTAGTATCAGCATAATTGTTGGGAAGGGTTGTAGGAGCAGTATAAAAAAAATAGGATTGCTTTATACTTGTAGCGGTGTGGGAAGTGCATGATAGCAGAAACCTGAGACTAAGGGGTTAAGTGTGCTGTGCTAGGATTGTGTAAAATAATGCAATATGATCTTTTTGCTAAGCAAAGCAGGTGCCTGTGTGAGTCAGTATTTTGTCTTTGTAAAAGTCAAGATTATATTATATCTGCTTGAACTGTGACGCCATTTGGGAGTGTCCAGCCTAGGGGACAGGTATTATAAGGTCAAGTAAGGTGGGGAGCTAGGTCTTCCCTGGAGTATGCAAGTGTGGAGTGTTGCACTGGAAACTAGCCTTTTTGGGGATGGACACCACTGGTCCGTGGACAGGTGACACGGGGTGGTGTGTGGGGTTAAGAAAAGAGACAAGCTGAGATGGCAAAGGCTGCTCCCAGATGGCTGGCATAGCGATGGCATGGGCTGTAAACTGTACGGTAAAGTGGAGAATAAAGTTGCCAAAGTGATTGTGTATCTGGACTTATTGAGACATTGTACAACAGCCTGCATTTGGGACACTGACCCTTTAACTGCTACATAGACTGTGTCAGCAAAGCTGCTCCAGGCCTGGCTGCGAAGCTCTAGTCTGGCTGTTCCTAGCTGCTCCCCTGGATGGCGGGGAGTGGGCTGTGATGGAGAACAAAGAGTCTGGCACGGCTGTGATGAAGGGTCTAGCAGAACTCTGCTGCCGCCAGGAGTGATGGTCTGCATGCAGGGGGTCATGCCAAGGAGGTGACCCTGATAAACCTCAGTGTATGCACAAGTGCTACTCAACAAGTGGCGGTGCTGACCTGTTTACATAATTACATAGTAGATTTTGCATGTGCGAAAATTTTTTGCAATCATCTCCTATAGCCAAGCCAGTCACCTGGTTTTAATGCAATTGAGCAGCATGCCATCCATATGCTGAAAAGGAAACGTAATGGAAAAGCCTGTGGAAGAAGCAGAAGCTGAAAGTGGCTGCAACAAAGACTTCACCAGAGAAGATAGACTAAAGAGACTTTATCGATACAAAAATGCTTTAAAAAATACAATACAATTTTATTAAGACGATATGCAAAGTATATAAAATGCAAGATAATCTCAAGAGTATTTCATACTGGAGCTGCTGCATAAGATTTAGAATAGGGGTATTCAAGGATTGTGATACCTACAGGGTAATTTAGTTCTACAACATCATTGAATTGTTTTTCACTATAGAGAATCCACACCCTATGACATTTAATTGTATACTAAAGTTGAAACCTTGCTCTTAAAAAGGGCAAAGGAAACAGGTGGGTACCCTCAACCCAAAGTGTGTTATGGATCTCTAAAGAAGTATGGAAATTACATTAATGGATACTGCCCAGATGATCAGATACACATAATTAAAATTAACATGATTTTATTGAGTATGCCCTTAAAAGGGTTCCCGGATACTTCTCAGAGTCTATTTGGTGACTAGCAAACGAACTGTTCTTTTGCTTTGGGACTCTACACGGACACGGACGGATGAAAAACTGACGGACACCAAACCCATAGGAGAGTGACATCACTCTGGGATGAGGGACTGACACACTTGGCTCCGTTACAGGTTTGAAGATTTGGACGGTTGTGCTGACACAACATTTTGACTTGACTTATAAGACTGACTTGGACTATCCAAAGGTGGAAGGAGGCAATTAGCTATCCCCATAGAGGAGTATTTATCTCCAGGACTGCAGTATTTACAGTGTGTTTGTTGTAAGACCCACCCTCCTCAAGTAGAGGTGGAAGGGTTATTCGTTTGCTAGTCACCAAATAGACTCTGAGAAGTATCCGGGAACCCTTTTAAGGGCTTTTTACAACATGGTCCCCATCCTACCAGCATAATGTATCTTTTTTACCTGACTGTACCATCATGCACTTATCATGATTATACTTACCTGATGAAGCCCGAGATGTTGTAAGGAGCGAAACGCGTTGTACATCTAAATCATCATCACTACTGTGTATTCTGTTCCCCTTATGAATTGTGTTACGTATGTTTGTCCCTCAAATGTGTATGCTTTTAATGTTTATGTGGCCAATTATGTTTTTTCTAGATCATACTCAATAAAATCATGTTAATTTTAATTATGTGTATCTGATCATCTGGGCAGTATCCATTAATGTAATTTCCATACTTCTTTAGAGATCCATAACACCCTTTGGGTTGAGGGTACCCACCTGTTTCCTTTGCCCTTTTTAAGAGCAAGGTTTCAACTTTAGTATAAGATTTAGAATAGGGAGGTATAGTGAAGTGGCCACAAGTGAATGGGTGACCACAGTAATAGATAGAATGCATGTATACCAAATATGTGGTGTTTGCTAATAACATATTCACTAGAAATAAGGAAATTCTAAAGAACTTACCTTTATGACAGTCACCAATAGTGATGGCCGAACTTCTCCAATGTCCGTCCGTGAACAGGCGGATCAGCCTTTTAAAATAGTCCGCCGTCTGCCTCTTGGTGGACAGATTCAAATTCCCTGTCTGTTGGCGGGGAATTTGAATCGGGATAACCGGAAGTGACGTCAGTGACGTTACATACGGTCCCCGATACGCATAGTTCATGGTTGCTGTTGCCGGGTTTGACGTCACTTCCGGTTTACAGAGCCGGCTTTTCACTGCAAGACCGGGTTCTCTTCTCGGTCTTTGTCCGGCGGGATCAGTAAAATAGTGAGTTCCTTCTTGCCGGCGAACAGGGCGGGTCGAACACCTGTACTGCTCACCGGCTAGAAGGAGGGCAAACACCCATGTTCGTGACTGAACTGTCCACCTTGCGGACAGTTCGGCCATCACTAGTCACCAATAGCTACATCCACTGCTATATAAAATGTGTAGGACACAGTAAGTCAGCCTGTCATAGGTAACAGGGGCAGTCCCCCTTAAGGATCTTTACCACAGCCCTTCAGTGTCTTACCAGTATATAAACTCTTCTCCTCCCTGGAGAAAGGAGTGCACAATGGACCCGACTGATGAGACAGGAATAGCTGGGCTTGAGACCTGTAGCCCACAACTGTTAAACTGTCCCCAACATTATAGAGGGCACTGTACATGACAAAGCTATAGACATCTAATAAAACCCCCCGATGGTGAAGCTGTACCCTTTCCTATAAACCCCCGTATTTTATCCAAACTGTTCTCTATCTAGAAAATTTGAGTGGACAGCTCACCATTGTGATCTCGTAGTTTAAATCTGCACTGCCCCCTACCTCAGATTCTCAGGCATTACTTATAAAGTACAGTAGTTCACAAACTACGGTACTGGGGTTTTCTGGTGCCAATAAAATACCCATAATCCATTCTTTACAAGTTTGCATCAATTTTATTTATCATACATTAAAAAACTATAAAGAAAAAATGGATGGAGGAGAATCTCAGGGATCCCCTTCATTCAAAATTAGGGTTTTTTCCCTAGTACTAGGCCAGGATGTAGGGACTTTGAGGCCACCTTGTTAGTAACATGAATGGTAGTAACTCCCTGTATTCAAGGGTTCAAAAGACAACTTAATAATAGGACATGTCAGAAAAACAATAATCATATCTAGACCAACAGATATATATATAATAGGTCACGGATGGACTGCAATAATGATTTCAATAAACATGGGTATATAAAGGAGTCCTGTCTTGTTCCATTTATCAGTTTTGAACACGTGGTAGTAGATAAGGACCCCATACACGTGTCGGATTCGCACCGGATTCCGGCACGATCGATTCCAGGCGCGTGCACGCGAAACGATCGTGCCGAAATCGCATGCAGCCCACCTGGTCCGATCGTTCGCGTCCGATTGATCAGGGGCTCAGAATCGGATCCGACGGAGAACCAACATGTTGGTCTTTCTCATGCGATTCTGGCCGGATCAGGGGGAGTTGCCATTTGTGAGGTGGACAATCGGACACGGATCCGTCCCGGAATCCGTTGGACAAGGTGGTATGCTGCGATGGATACTCTTAATTGGCCGATTGATCACACCTGCGATTCCCGGCAGAATCGCCGGAATCGATCAGATGATGAATTGATTGGACATGGAATCCGACACGTGTATGGCTAGCTTTAGAGTTGCCATCATGTCCCCTAGTAGTATGCTTGGAGAATGATGCTTTTGAACGTATGAGGATAAATGAATTAGCCACAGAGCCTCAATGCGCGTTTCAAATATATATACACATCTTCTTCAGGAGGTATGGCTTTCTAGAGCAATCAGATTAAAGGAAGGTCAGACAGTGGAAAGTGCCTTTAAACTTGTGAGGGTATAGTGATGGGTTAAGTGATAGGAAACCCCCTGTAGGGGGGATGTTAAAAAGCATCAATCAATAAATGTTAAGAACCATGCATTACAATGATTTAAGCGGGTAATAATTTTTTCTGTATCTTGTCTACACATGAGTTTACATGTTCAGGGGTGCACATAAGTGTTACTCTGGTACTCAAAAGTACCAGAACCTAGCTCTGCATACCTGCATTATTGTTACAAATCTTATATGAGTACTTGCAACTTGGAGGTGCTCCGTGTCTGGGCGGCCGCAGCTACATGTATTCAGTTGGATAACTCCAGGGAAACATGAATAACTATGAATGGTTGCAGTTAGGGCTGTTTCCACCTGGGATAAATTAGGATAGACACTTGAAATGGACTCTCGATCTCCTGAAGAAGCCCATTTATTGGGATAATGGGTCGAGAATAATCGAGAATATCAATGGACCTACATGCACTTAAAGGCCAGATCTGTTGGACATTTTTATTAATTGTGACTGTTACCTATTGTGACAGACCGGTGGTCTGCCATATGCGGCAGTGATGCGGCAGGGAAGGGGTCTGCTGGTGTGTATCCACCAAGATACACCTGCTGGACCCTAACGAGATGGTCGGGTGTGTCTCCAAAAAGGAGCTGGGACCACTCAGTCAGGGCTCCCAGATGAGGTTGGAGACAGTGCTGCTGGGTGCAGCAAACACAAGGCACACATGGAGTGTGTGACCCCATGCTAATGGCTGCTAGGAGGCAGGCCATTAAGAATTCCTAAAGGAAGGAACTGTTGTTGATCGGTGCCAAGCCAGGAGGCTTGGCATTTTTGAGTCACTTTTGTTTATTTGGATGTCTATGAACCCTTGCGAGGGTAACACTTTATTTGGACTGTTTGCTCAAATTCACATGGGCAGGAGCCCTTAAGAGGACAAAAACGTATGGATTGATGCTGTGAAAGCATCGTTTGAGCTGATCTCCCACACTAGGTACATGCACTTTATTCATTTGTATTTATGTTCGGGCTGGGTTCTTTTTACCTTGTTTAAGATTTATGAATAAAATTGCCCCCCATGACCAGAAACCCTCCTTTCATAATTGCCGGCAAAGTCCCTAAAGAGGCTTGCCAGCTCATTAGTTTTGGTCTGGTTTTGCCAAACTTCTCTGACAAAACACTATTAGGCTGTTAGGTCCGTAGGCTCACTTGAGTCTGAGGGCACTGAGGCTGGAGAGTGGAGTGAAGCCCAGTTGCAAGGACCGCAGGATGCAGCTGGTAGCTGCAAAGGCGAAGTCAGGTAACAGGCAGTAGGTCAGGGCAGGCGGCAATAAGCGTAGTCAGGCAATCCGGGTTGGCAGCAGTTAAGGCAGACAGTAGTGAGGGATCAGGCAGTAGAATAGTCGAGGGCAGTTCCGAGGTCAGCAGCGGTTATTCAGTAATTGCAGAGCAGTGGAGGAGGTGTAGCACGATCAATGTTAGAAGCAACACTAATCAGCACAGAAAGGTAGCAGAGGGTTGGGCTTTATAGGGGGAAGTAGAAGGTTTTAATGATCATGGTAATTGGCTAGGCTGGCAGGAACAAGAAAGATCAGGAAAATTCAGGAATGAGTGTGACGAATAATCGTTGTAATTGCCGTATGTATCTTAACCTAAGCCACAATTACATTTCCACCAGACCCTTTACAGTTAATCCCAAACCATTCTCTAAGAAACCATGGAATGTCCACCATACCTGTTTGTGCCCACTTGCGTAAACATCTAGGGGGTCGTAAATGCTCAGAGATCCATACTTCTGAGCATTGAGATAACCCACTTTATTGCCCCCCCAATAAACCATGTAGTATCTAGTACTCTGGAGAAGAGGGAGGGGGTGAATGAGTGAGTTCAACCAGGGAACAGCAGAAATCTGACCATTTATTCACCTCTTGGATCAATGATTGGAAAGATTGCCAATAAAACCATATTTCCATACATGGGAGATACTGGTAAATCACAGAGGTGACTCTCCATAGGGAAATGTATATGAGGAAACAAAGATGGAGTGTGTGTGGCATTCCAAAACTGAGATCTATAGCTTAGCATCATAGCAAAGCATACACTATTCATGTTTGGTCTCTATAAATTTGGGAAACCATGCTGGGAAAGAACATGTGACCCATATCATGGTCACATGTTCCTCTGGCAAGTTATAAATATTCATATGTACATGGCTGTCCTGTCCTGTCTAATGAGGGGGTTGTCTGACTAACCAGGTGAGAGGTTTGGTCAGCTCTGGTGTCAACTCCTCCCATGGAGGAAGAAGGGGTTAAAAGCATCCTCCATCTACTCAGTGATGGTCTTAGGTCTTAAGCCTTAAGTCTTTGTCTTAATCTTGTCCTGGATTATCCTGAAACCGTTTTCAACTTTCGCTGACCTCGAACTGCCGTCTTCGTGTTCTGACACCCGTCATTACAACTCCAAAATTGGACCGCTGGATTACAATATTTGGACTCATTTCTAAGGACACTTCTTCTCTGGTAAACTCTTGCTCCTCAGACAAGTTCTCTTTTTCCTGTTTTACCCCATTTATTTTTACTATTGAAAATCTCTGTTCCTTTGTTAGTTTTGTTACATTTTTCTTTAATATTTTTATGCAAGATTTTATCTTTTAAAATAAATGATCTAAATCATTTCAGTCTGTACCTGTTCTCAATGACCCATAAAGAATCTAAGCAACTGGAGAGACGCTACCTAGTGATAGATATTGTTATTTCTAGATAGGTTATTTTGAATGAACTTTTTCTCCCACAGGGATAGTTTAGTTAGGAGACGTCTGGCTCATTTTCCAGACGTGGTGGCAGTGATACCGAGATATACATATACAATCACCGAGATTGAATAGTGTATTGCATTCACATCCCCTCCAACCAATCGGTTTCCATTTTGGCCTGTTCACAGTGAGGAAGGCAGACCGAGGGCTCCCAGTGGCTGGGACCGGGACTGCGACTGTGAAGAAGTGTCAAGGATACGGATTGCTGGTGGTGGTGGTTTGTGACAATGAGTAGTCCAGAGAGGATGGTAGCCTAGTGAGCAGAGCAGCTGGTCGTGGGTTCAAACCCCAGCATAGGCACAGCAGGCCACTTGTACAGGGTCAAACGCAGTGACTGTCTCATTTCTAGACTGTTTCATCAAGGCCAATAACCACATGAAACAATAAAGATCTAAATGTTCTCTGATGGTCAGTGTGCCAAGATTTAACATATAAATTGAACTGTTAGTGCGACTATAAGACTTGCCAACAGAAATACTATACTTATTTGTTCCTCATCCAGGGAGCCAAGATTTTTGGCTTACAGGATTACATTTATTATCCTTAAAGCGTAAACGGAAATCTACATATATGAACCTTAGAAACTGCAATTAATGCAAAAAGCTCCTTCCTGACAAGTAGTGATGAGCGACTAGGCAATATTCGAATTCGCGTAATTTCGCGAATATCCGCCATAATATTCGATTCCATATTCGTAATCTCGAATATCCGCACTTATGACATGAATTGCGATCTAAAAATGGCAATTGCGATCCAATATGCGCAATGCATGCAAGTCAATGGAGCTCGGATATCCGTCTGGGAGAATATCCGTCATTTCCGTTTTAAAAAATCTCATTGCGATTATATAATCGCGATCCCATTCATTGCAATGGATCCCAATTATAAAAAAAATCGCGATCGCGTCGGATATCCGATGATATATTCGCGAATATTCGCCACATGGCGAAATAGCGATATTCAAGCTAAATATTCTAAAAACAAATGTTCGAGCTCAACACTACTGACAAGTAGAGTGGTGTCTCTGCTACTGCAGTTACACTATGATGATGGAGGGAAAAAATAAGAGTATGCTTGCTTTTGTTTTGACACACTTCTCTAGTGATGTCTGCCTTTGTAAACTTTCCAATCTTATCCCACAGAACAGATAACATAAGAGCAAGCAATTTCAGCAAAGGTCTGCTTGTACAAGCTGCTGTGCAGCATTTTAACCTAGGTGTCAAAAGGGAGATAGGAGAGATAGAACACGCCAAATGAGCAGCAGGACATAATCGCTGGTACATTGGTTTATGAAAACCACAGGAAAAAAATACATACAAGAGAGATGGGGATGCTGCATGTCTGCTACTCAGGACTGTGTTGAGTATCTAGCTAGCAACAAAATACTATTTCATGATATAATGTTGCCTATGCCAATCCTTAAAGCGGAAGTAAACTCAAAAAAAAAATCCCCCACATACATTACACAGACATATTACACACCTGTCAGCAGTATACATCTGTGAAAACTGCTACACAGAGAAAAAAAATAGGTACTTACAATCTTCACTTCCTCATTCCCTAAGGCACCATCTTAAGTACTGGCGCCTGAAACCACTTCCGCCCATTCTGTTGGACATTACTAAGGTGCCCCTCCTCTGCAGACATATTTACCAATCCCAAAGGGTTTGGTATGGGAGGACAGTTCTGGTCCTTCCAGAGATCTATGTCTTGCAGTTTGCATAGGAGTAAAGCTGAAGGAGGACACTGTAGGAGACAGGAGAGATTGAGACTGAAGTGGTGGTGAAGGGATTCAGTGTGCAGGTGATATGGGGGTGACATGGATTTGGGGGGCACACAGGTAGGCTGAGGTTATAAAATATCTTATTACCTCCTCTGCTGTCAGCTCCAGCAATGTCTCCTCTACACGTCCTCCACAATCACCTCACAGATAACACAGAGGGGAGGGGGAGGGAGGGAGCACACAGCACACGCTGTGATAGGGACGTCACAGAGGCAGAGCGATGCATTATGGGACCCCACTCAGAGCTGATGTTTCCCGGCAGCCTTAGCTCTCAGCTCTAACAAGGGACCTCGGCGCCGCGGCGCAACTTCACAGCATGGGAGGTGCTACCTCGTAAAAACTGTCTTTCCTGCTTTAAGATTTTTTTTTTCTTTTTGGACAGTGATTGCCCTATCTATTGGCAGCCTGATGCTTATAGTGCAAAGTGACCTACAATGTGGTAGGTCCACTTTAAGTAATGCCTGCCATACATCCACAGGCATTGGCTTAATTCCAAATGTTAATTAACCAGGCCCAGAGATTATATACTATACATTCTCAACATGGCTGGGTCTATAAAGAGTCTAGGGCAGGGGTGGGCAAACTACGGCCCATTGAGCTTTTTTTACGGCCCTTTGCCCCTCTGCTTGTTCTCTGCAATAAGTGCACATTATGCCTAGAGGTGTCTAAACGTTGCCTTGGAAACGATGCAGTGATGTAATCATGACACCGTGGGAGCACCCTTATCGCGACAATAGGCAGTCTCTAGTAGAGATGGGCGAACATCGCCATTTACTGTCCGCGAACGGGCGGGTCGGACTTTTAAATAAGTCCGCCGTCCGCCCTGTTCGCGGACACATTCAAATTCCCCGCCTCTAGGCGGGGAATTTGAATCGGAAAAACCAGATGTGACGTCAGTGACGTCACATCCGGTCCTTGGACCGCAACCTGGAACGCATAATTCCTGGTTACGGGCGCAGGATGTGACGTCACTGACGTCACTTCCTGCTCCAAGCCGGATTTTTCACTACAAGACCGGCTGCATGCCCGGTCTTGTAGTGAAAAGATTCTTCCTCCGGCACGATCTCGCAGGTTCTGATCCTGCCGGAGGAAGAATTTAGATCTTCTTCTCGTCGGCGAACGGGGCGGGTCAAACACCCGTACTGTCCGCCGGCGAGAGGATGGGCGAACATGCTTGTTCGCCGCCGAACTGTTCTCCGGCGAACAGTTCGGTCCATCCCTAGTCTCTAGGAATAACCTCTGCTCATTGCAAAGAATGAGCATTTTTTTATTTTGAAGGAAACGTAAAAGCAACCTATTTAACATCACCACCATTGTTAGTGATGCTGGTGAGGCATGGGATTGGCACACCTATGGCAGGTCCAGCCATTACAGGCTCTTGGTCCGGCTTCTTTATCAAATTTAATAAGCCAATGTGTCCAACAAGTCAAAAAGTTTGCCCACTCCTGGTCTAGGAGCAGAGGTGAGAGGTCATGACTATGGTATATAAGATAGCTGGAATAATTGAGACTCAGACAGATTGGATTGGATTTTATTGGTCCGGCAGCCTTTTATTACCAACACAACTTACATAATATAATATATAACAATCATTAAACAATCAACACCTATGTATACCACCATGCGGACTAAATTGCCTCCTACTTCACGGCTAGCCTGTGGCAATCAGCAGGGAGACATCGTTGTCATTGTTCTTTAAACATTTACACAAGTACTGTGAACTCTTCCTTGTGACTACAATAGGAAAACCTAGATACTCAAGGAGCAAGATCTTGACACTAAAGCTAGCCACACATGGTTCAATTTTGATTCAATCGATGCTCAATTAGATTGAGGAATTCAATCGTCTAATTGAAAATCGATCTTAATCGCATCAACACACACCCCACATTGAGTTTGGTGGTGAGATTTCGATTCCAAAATATTACTAAAATCGTCGATTTTGGTATAGAAACGATTGAAGTTCAGATTGAAGTGGTCTATGTTATTATATCGAATCTAATCGATCCAGGAGAAACACCACAAACATCGACGATTATAAAACGATTTTGGCACAATCGACGATGATTTTCCAACATGTCCGATTAAAATTCGATCAATTTTTCTGCCTTCATCGAACAATTATCGTCAATCGTACCATGTGGGCATTTCTCGATTTTCATTTAACTGATGAAAAAATTCATCTAATCGAGCATCGATTGAACCAAAATCCAACCGCGTGTGGCTAGCTTTATGCAAGTCAACGTATAAGTTGAAGGATTTGAAAACCCACATTTTTTCGGTCACATCAAGTTTTTAGATTTGTCTGAAACCTCTGAGTAAAAAAGAAGTGAACTTGACTGTCAGTATCTGTGTTGTTCAGTCATGATAGAAGTGGAACATTAATATTGAAACTTACCATTTTTCTATCCTGAATTTCTAAAAAGGAACATATTAAATATTTTTAGGTCAAACCGTTGACATTTCCAAAAAGAAAAAATGAATTTTTATGAGGAAAAGTTAAAAACGCATATGCTGTGGTCGTGCAGGTTAATGTATTACCCAAGTTATAACTAGATTTGATTGGCGCAGAGGTGAAGCTAATAATTACCGGTAAATCCTATAACCTACACTGTGGAAGACATGATTCTTATATTAAAACAGAGGCAGCCATCCTTAGTGTTCATTACAGCACAATCCAGGCAGTGTGATTAGCAGAGCGGGGTGCCCTGTGACTCCATATATGCTATGCGCGTCCAATCACACATGTGCCATCCAGGCATTCTATTAATAGCCAAAGAACTCATAAATAAATACCAAGGTGCCTAGTCACACTCAAACTAGAGCCTTGGTAGCCATTCCTTCACATTCCTCTGAATTCCACATTTCATGTCTTAAGAGAGTGTAATCACAATAATGAGCGGCTTCATTTATTGCACAAAACAATATTAATCAGCAAAGCTAGCATGGAGCATGATTTGCTGCATTCAGATTTGTCACATAAGGACAAAGGCAATTTGGAACCTGCTGCATAATGTTCGGTCAATTATTGCCGTTTTACACTTAGTATAACAAATTACATATTGGCTTTGAATAATTATCCGGAACTGATGTAGGAACGAATACTAAGCTTTCCCACTTACATTAGAAGCACTGGGTTTGTCTTAAATTATTATAAAAATGTTTAAAAAAAATATTTATTCAGATGCCATCATGGTGGACATAATGTAGCATATCCGAAAGTGGTGAAAAGCGGTGAAACAAATCATAAAAGATTACGAATACAGACTGCTAACCTGTTCACTGTCTTGATCTGGGCAGACTGATACGCGAACCAAGATGGCCATCATAGTCTCTGGTCTTTCGCCAGTCTTTGATCCACCTCTCTAGTGGTTTGTGACACACTGAAGGGGCGGAGCGGAGAAAAGACTAGTGGTTCTTAACCTTTGTAGATCCGAGACCTTGAAGTGACTTCACAAAGCGTCACTTCCTGTATTTGGAACTCGGAAGTGTGGGTGTGATGTCACAATCAGCTAAGTGTAATGTACCCTTCCCTTATATTTCCCCACCCCGCTGGTGCAAATAACTTATGCGGTGGGAAGTTAAGAGCAAGCATAATGCTCTTACTTCTCACCCCGCTTGTGGGCATTAGCACGGCTGCTCGTTAGGAGCAGTTCTAAAGCTTCCACAGGCTCCCCCTATGAATTGGTCGTTCGACCCCCAGGTTGAGAACCACAGGACTAGAGGAAGGGATTTTCCTTCGCAACTAACCTCAGCACCGCTCCTTCTGTGTCTGTTACAGACTGGAGGGGCAGAGCCAAGGCTAGATAAGGCGATCATCTAGTCTCCAACGAGCTCCAGTGGACTGCTGGGTACAAGGGGATTTGTGAAGGTGGCTTCCACCTTCCCAATAGTGATGAGCAACTAGGCAATATTCGAATTTGCGTAATATCCGCCATAATATTCGATTCCATATTCGTAATCTCGAATATCCACACTTGTGGACATGAATTGCGATATAAAAATTGAATTTGCGATCAAATATGCGCAATACATGTAAGTCAATGGAGCTCGAATATTCGACTGGGAGAATATCAGCCATTTCCGTAAAAAAATATTGCGTCGGTTATCTGATTTTATATTAGCGAAATGCCAAAATGGCGATATTCGAGCTAAATATTCGAAAATCGAATATTCAAGCTCAACACTACTTCCCAAGTCCCCTTGAGCCCAGAGTGCACTGTGACATCACTGGAGGGGAGGACCATCACTGAAGTTTCAGTATTCTTTTATACCTCAGCAATGCCCTATTATCAATACTAGAAAATGGCAGAGTAGGCGATTTAAGGTTCAGCTATTTACCCATTAATGTCAAGCTTCCTCCTCATATATTCTTGTAAACCTATTATTCTGTTGAGAAAATAAAAAGTGAATGGACAGTATTTCACAGCAAAATATAGAATATACATTATGTCAAAGATAATTATGGACTGCAGTTTGTGGCAGAGTCGGGGGTCACAGAGAACTAGGTCTGTTCACATTTCAGGATAATTATTAAGGAAGTTCACCTCAGATAATCGCTTTTATGTTACCTGCCAACATTGTGAGTTTATTTGCAATAATTATGTTCAAATACATTTTGCCTCAGATAAATCGCTTTTTTATTTTACGGCTACCCACTGACTTTTTGAGTTACAGTGCATCCGGAAAGTATTCACAGTGCATCACTTTTCCCCACTTTTGTTATGTAACAAAAACTGATTACATTTTTTCCCCACATAATAGAATTCTGAAGAATAAATACATTTATAAATCTTTTATTAAGGCTGTAACATAAAAAAAATGTGGATGTGCAGTGAATACTTTCCGGATGCACTTTAGTTGCAACCCCCATGGAGATGTTAGTATCACCAAAATTCCTGGAATAAAATAACAGGAGTAAAGCTGGCCAAAGACGTCTCAATTTTCCATGTGATTCCTGTGAGATCAACTGCCGTGATTGCTCAGCATGATTGGTCGCACAGAAATCATTGCTTGCACAATGGAATCTATCGAGCAAGTACTGGACCTGTCTGTAATATGTAGGAGATCGCTCGAGAATGGCGGAATGTTAATGGAGACATGCGATCATTCATATTGATCAACCTGTTGCCGTCGTATATCATTTCCCATCTCAAAGGTAGAGAACGGACAATCGCTCATTGTCCTAATGATCGATCATGGCGAGGGATCGATAACGCAATATGGTGCACAGTGTAAATCGGGTGATGCGGAGGGGCGGAGCGTTACCTGGTTCAGATCCGGATTGGTGGAGGGAGTCTCATTTCTTCATCTTGCTGCCTGGAGGATCGGACACTCCAGGCATGGTGGCGCGTGAGCGAGCAGGCAGGTAAGATGAGTATTTCTTTTTTTTTAATCCAGGGTTTGCTGTCCCTGGATGAATGCTGCATGGAGGTAAGGTAAATATCAAAAGTTCATCTCAATACTTTGTTATATCCCCTTTGTTGGCAATGACACAGGTCAAACGTTTTCTGTAAGTCTACACAAGGTTTTCCCACACGGTTTGTGGTATTTTGGCCCATTCCTCCATGCAGATCTCCGCAGTGATGTTTTGGAGCTGTCTCTGGGCAACACAGACTTTCAACTTCCTCCAAAGGTTTTCTATGGGGTTGAGATCTGAAGACTGGCTAGGGCACTCCAGCACCTTGAAATGCTTCTAGCAAAGCCACTCCTTTGTTGTCTGGGTGGTGTGTTTATTATTATTATGTTTAAAGACCCAGCCACATTTCATCTTTAATGCCTTTGCTGATGGAAGGAGATTTTCCCTCAAAATCTCATGATACATGGGCCCATTTCATTTACTCTTTCCTTTACATGGATCAGTTATCCTGATCCCTTTGCAAAAAAAACAGAAACCAAAGCATGATGTTTCCACAACCATTCTTCACAGTAGGTATGGTGTTTTTTGGATGCAACTTCTTTCTCCTGCAAACACGACGAGTTTTCTCATTTGGTTTCATCTGACCATATGATATTCTCCCAATCCTTTTCTGGATTGTCCAAATGCTCTCTAGCAAACTTCAGACGTGCCCGGACATGTACTGGCATAAGTAGGCGCACACTTCTGGCACTGCAGGATTTGAGTCTCTGGCAGTGTAGTGTGTTACTGATGGTAGCCTTTGTTACTTTGGTCCCAGCTCTCTGCAGGACATAAACTAGGTCTCCCCCATGTGGTTCTGGGATTTTTGTTTATCGATCTTGTGTGGAGCCCCAGATCGAGGGAGATTATCAGTTGTCTTGTATGTCTTCCATTTTCTAATCATTGCTCCCACAGTTGATTTCTTCACACTAATGCCGGCCATACACATGCCGAGCTGGAGCGATATCGCCCTCCGATATCGCTCCGGGAGGCTAACGTGATGACGTCATCACGTTAGCCTCCCATTGCATTCTGGGGCCCCACAATCGGCCAGGCACCCTTTGTGTGCCGGCCATAAGCAGCGATGGAGACGCCATCTTCATTGCTGCTTATGGCAATCGGCTCCCATCGGCCAGAGATTTTCCGACATGTCGGATCTCTGGCCGGCCGAGAAGTGGGGCGACAGGGATCTGTCGCCCCATGTTAGCACATGCCGATAAATGGCCGGATTTTAACCTGACCGACGGCGAGAGCGCGCACGCCAGTCGGTCAGATTAAAATCCGGCCGTTTATCGGCATGTGTATGGCCAGCATAAGCTTCTAGCGTATTACAGATTCAGTCTGCCGAATTTAGCAATAAATTAATTTGAATTTCTACAATGTGATTTCCTGTATCCTTTTCCCCCATTCTGCCTCTCATAGTAGAGGTGTACCTATGATGAAAATTACACGCCTCTCTCACCTTTTTGGGAGTGGGAGAACCTTTTTGGGAGTGGGAGAGTGGGAGAACTTGCACAAATGCTGGCTGACTAAATACTTTTTTCACCACTGTATGTATATATGTTTATTTTATGTTATGAGTTTACATCCACTTTAATTTATATTAACACTTTCAAATGTATCAAGCTATCATTCTTTACTTTTAGATATTTGTTTGTTTATAACCTCTGTATATACAATAAACAAATCTGTATTAATTCCAGACCCCCATCAGACATTTGCTCCCGGGATGACTACAAGCCTCCAGTGCTGCATCCTGGAGAAGGTCCCCAACACCCAGCCGCAGGTCCAGCGGCTCGTAAGGAATACAGTGTGGAACGATTTATCCCTATGCCTGAACCCCATCCCTACCTCTGGGTGATGGTGCAAGCCTGTCTATAATCCTCAATAAAACTGTAAATACCCCCCTACCTGCTGTCGTGGACTATATATAAATTGTCACTGGGAAGGCGAACCTAAGTTCACCAACCCAGATCTACAAATTCCCCCTGAGGCAATCAGGGGCTAGGGGACGTTAAAGGCTCCAAACTGGGAGGGTTAATTAGATCAAAGGATATATATGTAAAATAGCATTATTAAGTTTATTCAATAAAACATCAATTCTGGGCCGCAGGCCCTAAAAGCAGTGATAAACTCCAATTGTGGTTACAAACAAAAACGACATCAATACAAGGTCTGATGGTGCTCCTAAATACAGAACAATAACATGACTCCCGACCCGACGTACGTTTCGTTTTAGGAAAACTTCATCAGGGGTATGCATGAGAGTGATTCATTCCATGAGACCAAATTTAGGCTTGATAAGCCATCTAGGATTTGACCAATCAGGGCCAGAACCGAGTCCCTGCCAGGGAGCGGGGGACCAAGAGACTTAAGGCTGCCATAGCTTCAATGAAGGCGCCGGTCTTCATTGAAGCTAATGCCATCGGCTTACATCGGCCAGAGATTATTGGACATGTCCGTTCTCTGGCCGGCCGAGCTGTGGGGCAACAGGGATCTGTCGCCCCATGTGGGCACATGCCAAGCGGACGATTTTTCTGCTGACCGACGGCGCAAGCGCGCACGCCCGTCGGTCAGGTGAAAAATCGTCCGCTTATCGGCATGTGTATGGCAGGCATTACCCACATCCAACATAAAACGGTATTATTGGGGTGTCAGATAGACATGGTAATTCCGTTGGAGCGTAAGATGGTGCTTGGGGTGTCAGATAGACATGGTAATTCCGTTGGAACGTAAGATGGTGCCTTTAAGCAGTATCTCGATCCTGAACCTCCTGCAGGGCCAGTTGGATTTATTGGGCTGTGAGCGGAACCTGGTGAGCGAGCAGAGGACATCCGCCCTGAGAACCTGGTTGCATGACACTAAATTTATTCCTTGGATCTTCCCCTTTAATCTTTTCTCCAAGTCATCATGGTTACACTACTACACACATTAAACCATTGACATCAGGTTCGTGCCGAGCATTATTATTGAAGACTCATGCTTTGCAAAACTTTACGACTGAACAATGAATGAAAGTTAATTGCCTTTTAATTCTCATTATTTATCCAGCACAAATGAAATAACAAAATTGGGGGAAAAAACACATAAAATGTTATTTTAGCATGATGGCCTGGTATTCAACACAGTCGGGAAATCAAAGTCTACAGCAGAAGTCTTAGAAGTTTCATCTGTCCTTTGTAAGCATCCCGGGGGGTTCACACTTACAGATTTGGTGCTAAATCTCTGAGCCTCTGGGAAGCTTTAGAAGGAGTGAAAAGCTTGCGAGGAAAGAGCTGATTTAGCAGGGTAATGGAATAGCTGATTTAGAGCGGTAATACCGGCTGGCAGGTGTTATGAATGAATGAATGGGGTGCAACGGCCAGTGTAATGACCCCTCACCTTCAATACAACTCTATGTTAAGTTTATTAGAGGTGGTTCACAAAACAAGCTGAGTTTAGCAGTCTGCAATTACCAGACCAAACAATGAAAAAAGTGACATTACTGAAGGTCCTAGATATGCAAAAACAAGTTTATATCTGCACTTCTAGCTTAAAGTGAAGTTCAGCCAAAACTCATCTAAGTCTAGCCGTAAAGCTACAACATTAGATGGTAAGTGTGACTGCCGAAAGATCATTCTACTAAACAGCTCTGCAGTAACACATAGAATCGTTTCAGCCTATGCACCAGTCCCATTTGGGGGAAGAAAGAATGAGAATTAAAAAAAAAATCTTATTCTCTATGGTTTGGAAAATGCACCGCAATCAAGCTTTTTCCCGGACAGGTCGAGTACTGTCTGACCTTGATTAATACTATACAGCTGCCTCATGGTAATTATCTAGACCCTGGACATGAAGGACTGTACAATTAGCTGTGCTCTTGTTTTAGTAAGCCTGAAGTACCGTTAAATATCAGCATTCACGAGTCATTCTTACATTCAGAAAGGCTTAGTGCTGACAGAGAAAAGAAAGACGTGAAGGGCCAGATGACAGGGATGTGAAGGGGACAGAAAGCGAAGGGTTAAAGCTAGTTTAACCTCCCTAGCACTACCATAACATGCTATTAAAAACGAATGAAGCAGAGTACACAGTACTCAGCTTAAATTGCCCACCCTCCCCTCTACACATTGCCAGTCGTCATTGATGATTCCGGCAATGTGGGCTGGGAAACGGATTCCTGTCCATTAATACAGAGGACTATGGCATGGAACCAACCCTTCGGCATCACTAATGATGTAAAAGGGTGGTCCCAGAATCAATCAGTGGCTGCAACTGAATAGAGAATCTCTGCGGCACTCAGGAGCACAGGTAAGGGCTTGTTTCCATTGATGCCTTCCCGTGCGTTTCCGCGCGTTTGTAACCAAGCAGTAAATGCGCTGCAATGTATTTCCACTGGTGCGGTTGTGCGCGTTCGGATGCGGTTTAGGACGCGGTTGTGAATGCTAGCCGCAGCATTTTGAAACGCATCCGCGTCCCAACCGCTTCCACATCCCAGAAACTCATCCATAGGAAACCATTCTCGCGCGAAAACGCGCGAGAATGCATGGCATAGCAGACGCGGATGCGTGTTGTGTTTGGAAAAGAAAGCGCGTCGCGTAAGCGCGCAAAAATGCGCAAAAACTATGCCATGCGTGCTCGTGGTTTCAGCCGCGCGGTTTCAGCCGTGCGGTTACAACTGCACGGGAACGCTTCAATGGAAACAAGGCCTTCGTTTTGATGATCCCAGTTTGGGCAGAGTTTGTTTTGCAAATGCTAGGGAAGTCCTGATTGGTCAACAAACCTTAAAATAGGTGTGGTCCCAGGGTGGGCTGATTGGATATGATCGGTTAGGGCGGTGGAGGGGGGGGCGGTGTTCAACCTTGGCAGCAGTGTAGAAAGATTCTCCTCCCACCCATAGACGTTCTATTGGTTGAATTTGTCATAGTGGCTCTGGCGGTGTTGGGGTCTTTGAAGGTAAACAGTGTCATTGGTGTTAAAAAGGTTGCAGAAACCATCTTTAGATGGTGTCCTATGGTCAGTTGGATCAACAAAGAGTTATTGCCATGCAGCGACTTGATTAGGATTAGGAAAAGTTGCGACTGGGGGCCCAATATAAGTCATGGCAGACCTATCAGTGGTGGTGAGAACCTTCAATGACTGGCAACCTTAGGAAGAGAGTATTTTATTGTTGAGTTATGTACTGCTATTATTAAATTAATTTTTATTAAAATATTGTTACATTGAAAATAATATATTGTTATATTAAAAATAAAAGGGCCACTTTGACCCTTTGATTCCAAATCAGATGTCTGGTCCATTATTGGGTAAAATAAGATGGGGTTTATGGTGGTTTTGGGTGATTGGCCTGAAGAGTCTCAGACGGTTTATGGGCCATGCAACGATCATGGTTAAGCATATATTGCATAACTAATCACTCTTTTCCATTTTCAATAAAAAAAAAATACTGAAAAACCAAGTGTAAAATGAACTGTTAATTGAATATGAATAAAAACGACTGTGTTTTATTTAATATCTACTGTAGCATTAAAAGGCGAATGGGTCAGGAAATAGCGTGGTCAGGATGATCAGAAAATAACCAACCAGCTGCCTGGAAACCACTGGCGCCTGGTGAAAGTAACATAAGGCCTTGTTTAACCTCTTTAGTGTTGGCGAGCCCATCTCGTCCAGAGTTTGTGTGAAGAACAAACTCTGGATGAGCTGGGCTCCCATGAAAGCTTCCAGCCGCAGCATTTCCGGTGTTCTGCGGCTTCACTGATCGGAAGGGGGCGAGGGTGAGCAGTGCCATAGACCTCCATGTTAATGGAGGGGCCTCTGCTTTCCAGCCCTAACAGCCGGTGTCATGAATGACACCGGCTGTGTGGAGAGGGGAGGGGGGAGGGAGGAAATGGCAGTGTACCTTGCCATTGCCCGTACCACACTATTAAAAACGGTGTGGTACAGGCGGTGTGCTAGGGAGGTTAAACTGCGATGCAGACACTACACCTGCCTTTTAAACCTACACTTGGTTTTCAACATGGGGACCCACACGTCCATCATGGGGGCCATTGAACATCAATGGACACTCCAACAGGATGAAGGAAAGCCATACCTGAAAAAATAAATCAGGCACAGTTTTGCTATTCAAAAGACTAAAGCATGCTATAAATACAGTGGTAATGCCAGAAAACAGTGGACGTGCGAGGAAAAGGACGGAGTGGAATCAAGCCCTAAGGGGTTATCTGGTTGGGTTTTTGGAGGTTGCTTAAAGTGGACCTACCACTGTGTAAGTCACTCTGCAGCTGATAAAGGGAATCCGCGATCGAAATTTGACGCCAGGTGGGGCGATTTTTTAGTGATCGCCCTACCGCTGTATGACTTGCTGCACGGTACTTGAACCCATGAGATCGTGACGGCACTGTCACATCCATGGGATTTTCCACCGGTCATGTGACTTGGCAGCGCCATCTTTGAAATCAGGAATAGGGAAAAAGAGTAAGTGTGTCTGCGGCTGAATGCATAGTAAGTTGCTATGGTGACCTAATTCATTCATCCTGTGTTTTTCCCTGTGAAGCTGGAGCTGCAATTTCAAGCATGGCCACCAGAGGGAGCTGCTCCCTCTGGTGGCCATGCTTGAAATTGCAGCTCCAGCTTCACAGGGAAAAACACAGGATGAATGGAGGAAGTTGGGGGCGTTTTGCCAGTATTAAACATGCTGAACAGACTAAGGTAAGTATGTTGACATACATTTGTTACTTAATTTGTTCTGTTACTTTATTTATATCAGCATTGCATAACTAAACCCACACTAATTAACTTTATATTGGGCAGAGATCTATATAGTTGTGTGCATAATTCCTTTCATTCAAGGTGTACATTCATTATTTAACAATCTGCAAAGACGCTGAAGAAACCCCACAGCAAAGCTTCCAGATGGAGAATAGAATGAAGTACACAAATTAAACCAATATTAAATGAATAAGTCTCCATAAAAAGCAGCAGAACACCAAAGCAACACCACACTGTTATGTTAAAGAATATGTTTCCATGTCCAGACCCCCAGGTTTGCTGATGCTGGAAGTCAGGATTCTAAATAATTATGCCATTAGTCTGCCAGTAATTTAAGGGACATCACATACATTATTATATACATTTAGCTATAAAAAAAATACCTTATTATAACATTCTATACCATACCCTCAGTGGAGAATAAGCACTTAGGGCAAGCTATGCATTCCTATGGCACAACGTTCAGTGGAAGTAACAATAAGACTTGTTCAACAAAGTACTGGGTAATGTAAAAATACTGTGTAGACCAGCACTGATTTTACACATCAATCACTCTGCCCTACAAACATGTGTTGGATTTGTTGTATGTGTATGTAAAGCAGACTACTCACGTGTTGGATTTCTTGTATGTGTATGTAAGGCAGACTACTCATGTGTTGGATTTGTTGTATGTGTATATAAGGCAGACTACTCATGTGTTGGATTTGTTGTATGTGTATGTAAGGCAGACTACTCACGTGTTGGATTTGTTGTATGTGTATGTAAGGCAGACTACTCATGTGTTGGATTTCTTGTATGTGTATGTAAGGCAGACTACTCATGTGTTGGATTTCTTGTATGTGTATGTAAGGCAGACTTCTATGTTTCTGTGTAAGATGACAGCAAACAAAGAAAGGATGCACTGCCCAGTGACCATTTTTTAAAAATATATATATATATTAAAGCTGTGCGTCAGACAAAGTTGAAACAGTTGCAGGAAATATAGAAGTGCACCTAAACTCACCTCATCTACTTAAACCTTAAAGGGAAACAGCCCTTGGGACTATCTGCTTACCTGTAAAGAGATTATTCTGAATGTCCCTGGTCGCCCCTTCTCTCTCTTCCAAATCACTGTGGCTGTTTAACTAAGACATTCAGGATAGTGAAAGAAATTATGTCTCCTTTACAAGCCTATGGAGCTGCCTTTTCACCATGAAAACAATATATCTGGTGGCTTCCAGTGGCCAGATTAGATACTGCAGAAGACTGGAAGCTACAGATGATTAAATATGGTGACTGCCATTGACAAGAGCAGAGCATTGTTATAGCATTTTGGAGTGAGTTTGATACATTGTGACAGCTCAGAGGTAAGGTTTTTATTTTTCCATTCAGGAATTGTGACTACAATTACTCACCAAAGTTACTATAGCTACAGTTGTGTTTAAAATGATTCAACCCCCACTGAAATTGAGTGTTTTGACATTGATTTTGATCATTTCAGCCATCTTGTTTACAATGAAATCAGCGAGACACGTGTAAGTCAGACAAATATAACATAACATTAATAATGAAATAACCACAAATGTCTTTTCTGTGTCACATCATTATCAGTTTTATTCAACCCCCAAGTGACATTCATTCTTAGTACTTAGTACAGCATCCTTTTCCAGTTATAACAGCTTTTACACGTGAAGCATAGCGTGACACAAGTGTCTTGCAGCGATCTTCGGATATCTTACCCCATTCTTCATGGGCAAATGTTGAACACAACTGTAGCTTACGAGTCACACATTGAATGTTATTTCCTGTAATCAATAAACAGAAGACATGTACCAAAAATCAGGGCTAGGATATATTTGAAAAAGGTCTTGGGTGACTAACACCACCAAAACCTGCTCAAGGGAATGGATGTGCCCTTGTGTAAACCTGTGCCGAACCACCTGAAATCATTTTTGAATGAATTTTGAATGAATTGCAAAGCCCCAAATTGCAAAGCCTCATCACTAAACTTGCTGGAGATGTGGCGAAGGGTTGGGGGTACACTAGAAAAAAAAAGTATGTCTCTAACACAAATAGTTTCTGCACAAAGTAAGTTCAAAGTCAAGTCAAAATTTCGAAAATCGGAATTTCAACTTTGATTTTGAACGTAATTTATGCAAAAATGACATGTGCTAGAGCAAAACTTATTTTTTTCCAAATGTTTCCACAACCTTTCTCTACATCTTCAGCAATTTTGGTGATGATACCTTGTTCAGGGGATTTTTAATAAGCTTACAAATTTAGCTAGTCGAAAAATTTGACCATCTCTAAACTTTATAGGTCTAAACCTTATTGCTAAAAGTATTAAAGTTGTAGAAGGATGTATCATTTTATGTATAAGGTTAGGTAAAGTTAGTCAGATCATTTGTCGGCTACATGTTTTATCTTTACACTGATTTCTGCAAGATGCATACCTGGCAACCCTCTAGTTTAGGCCAGGAAATGCACTTTTTTTATACGACTTACCTGGGCAAATCCAGATTTCAATTAATCCCGGATTTAGGTGGGAGGGGGCCTTTCCCTCCCTCCTAGGTTCTCACCACGCTTGTGCAGATGATGGGTCTGCATAGGAAGTTAGTAGGGAGAGTAATGCCACCTCCCTCCTAATTTAGCCAGCTACTAAACAAGAGGGAGGAGTGGTAAACCTCCCTATGATATGATGTCAGTGACATCACTTCTTGTATTTGGAAAGCGGAAGTCCAGCCCTTTTTGTCCCAAATACCGGAAGTGACATCAGTGACTTTCCGTTTTCTTTTGTTGACAGTTGACATGTATGAAGGTATTAGTCACAAAAATATGCACTACAGCCTGTCATCCAATAGGACATGTCCAGACTTCGTTTATTGGGTTGAAAAGCTGTTAAATAGTCCTGGTCTTCAAAACCAAATAGGAAAAATAAAAAATAACATATTGAATATAACATTTACTAACAATTTTGCTAATTTGTTAGTTTCCTGAATAAGCTAAACTAAAGTACCATGAATGCTCACTAGATGGCACTAGATAAATGCACTAAATGCTGAAAACATATTCCCCAAGGGAAGGGATTCCTGCATGCGGCACAGTAGGAGCTGTCGCTACCGTCACTGCATGACTGCAGAGGAAAGCAGTAAAACAGCACAATCAAGATTTACTGATTGAATGTAAGATCTTTTACTTTTGACAGACAGTCCTTATAATGGGGAGTTGACTGCAAGGGACATGGAATATATGTATATAGGTTGCTGAAAAGCTCTTAAATCGGACCTACCACCAGAAATCTATATTTTCATGAATATCACTAGAAGTGCCAATAATAAGGAGGAATGCAGTAAAAAAATAAATAAATGAAAATAAAAATAAAAACTTACCTGTAATGACCAATTTAATAAGATCATCCCACAGCTCTTCTTACTTCCTGGTTCATTTTAGGCAGAAATAGGCAGGACGTCACAGGAAGCAGTGATCTGCTTTGAGAATTCCCATAGAAGGTCACTGAACGCCCCCCAGTGGCCACCCGTGATATTGCACCCCCAGTTTCATGTGTTGCCTTCAGCGAACCAGGAAGTGAGGGTTATCGTGTTAAATTGCTCATTACAGGTACGTTTTTGAGGGTTTCTCTTACTGCATTCCTCCCTATTATTGGCACTTCTAGTGCCATTCATAAAAACATAGATTTCTGGTGGTAGGTCCACTTTAAGTCCCCCATACATGTTTTGAATTTCTATCGATCTCCTGGCAGATCGACAGAATCACCAGGCACTCTTTGCGTGCTGGCACTAACTTTGGACAGGGATGCTTGTAACCATCCAAAGTTATAAAATCAGTCTAAGCATTACAGACATGCCCATAATGGCCTATATCGCTTGAACAGCCGATTTTGGGACAAATTAATGGTAATTACAATGGTATACTGTGGTCTTCAACTAAACCAAAATAGACTCAAATTTATATTTATATTGACATATTTTAACAAATAGTGCACATTTTCTTGTGTACAGTATAGGTACAGGTTGACATTAAAACAAGCTCTTACGGACCTAAATTATAGACCGATTGGTAAGAAAGAATTTCCCACATCCAGAAAAGAGATTTTTGAACTATATCAACCTCAGTGTAATTTTACATATAATGATTAGCACTATTCTGATCAAACCGCTAACCAAGTGCAAACCCATATACTGAATGAGGTCTAATGTGATGCGCAATTGTGCACCATCAACCACTGCTATGCCATTAAACCCCCTGGCAGTTGGAAGAAAAAAAAAACCTGGATCATAGAAACGACTATACCCTGATTCTCTATCCAACCGCAGCTATTCCGGGGAGCAGCGCCATAGACTCTATATAATGGAGGGGCGTCGGTTTCCCAGCTCACTGATGGGGACAGTGGCGGGGGGAGGTGTTACGACCGGTGCCACACAACCTGGATTAGCGCAGGGGTGTCAGGTGCAGGGAGT
>CM070042.1:14149854-14162380 GCA_036250615.1 Ptychadena robeensis
TCATGAATGTACACACAGCACCTCATAGTGACAGAAAAACACAGAATTGTAGACATTTTTGCAGATTTATTAGAAAAGAAAAACTGAACTATCACATGGTCCTAAGTATTCAGACCCTTTGCTGTGACACTCATATATTTAACTCTGTGCGGTCCATTTCTTTAGATCATCCTTGAGATGGTTCTAAACCTTCATTTGAGTCCAGCTGTGTTTAATGATACTGTTTGGACTTGATTAGGAAAGCCACACACCTGTCTATATGTGACCTTACAGCTCACAGTGCATGTCAGAGCAAATGAGAATCATGAGGTCAAAGGAACTGCCTGAAGAGCTCAGAGACAGAATTGTGGTAAGGCATATTATTATTATTATTATTATTATTATCATTTATTTATATAGCGCCAACATATTACGCAGGGCTATACAATACATAAGAGTGGAGATACAAACACATGATAACACACAGGTATGAAATAGTAAGGAGTTGAGGAACCTGCCCGGTTGGGCTTACAATCTAATAGGTTGGGGAACAAGGTATACAATAGGTGGGGGGGGGGGGACTGGAATGGTGGTGATGTCAGGGGTGAGAAGATGGAAAGGCCAGACTGAAGAGGTGGGTTTTTAGGGATTTTTTTAAAAGTGCCAAAAGTAGGAGCAAGTTTAATGGAATGAGAGAGAGAGTAGGAGCGGCCCTAGAGAAGTCCTGAAGGCATAGAAAATTTCTGCAGAACTTAAGGTTCCTAAGAGCACAGTGGCCTCCATAATCCTTAAATGGATTACCAGAACCCTTTCTAGAGCTTGCTGTCTGGCCAAACTGAGCTCTTGGGGGAGAAGAGCCTTGGTAACAGAGGTAAAGAAGAACCCAAAGATCACGGTGTAGAAAGTCAACCAACACTGCAGCCCTCCACCAGTCGGGAATGGTGAGAAATGAGATTCTCTGCTCTGATGAGACCAAGCTAGAACTTTTTGGCCTTAATTCTAAGTGGTATGTGTGGAGAAAAACAGGCACTGCGTATCACCTGTTCAATACAGTCCCAACAGTGAAGCATGGTGGTGGCAGCATCATGCTGTGGTTTTTCAGCTGCAGGGACAATCGTGGGAAAGATGCATGCAGCCAAGTACAGGGATATCCTGGACTAAAACCTTCTCCACAGTGTTTAGGACCTCAGACTGGGCCGAAGGTTTACCTTCCAACAAGACAATGACCCTAAGCATACAGCTAAAATAATGAAGGAGTGGCTTCACAACAACTCCGTGACTGTTCTTGAATGGCCCAGCCAGAGCCCTGACTTGAACCCAATTGAGCATTTCTGGAGAGACCTAGAAATGTCTGTCCACCAACGTTTACCATCCAACCTGACAGAACTGAAGAGGATCTGCACAGAGGAATGGCAGAGGATCCCCAAATCCAGGGGTGAAAAATGTATTGCTTCTTTCCTAATAAGACTCATGGCTGTATTAGATCTAAAGGGTGCTTCTACTAAATACTGAGCAAAGGGGCGGAATACTGAGGACCATGTGATATTTCAGTTTTTCTGCAAAAATGTCTACAATTCTTTTTTTTTTTTTTTCAAACAAGCTTTATTGATATAAAGTGGTGATACAAAGTAATACAATTCTATGTTTTTCTGTCACTATGGGATGCTGTGTGTACATTCATGAGGGGAAAATGTCTACAATTCTATGTTTTCCTGTCACTATGGAAGAGAAAAAGAAATCAGAAAGAGTAGAAAGGTCAGAGAGAAAACAAATCATCAGAATTCAAGCATTAACACCTTAAAATTTGTGCTGATCATGAATATTCGAATCACCAACTTTTATTGCGGATATTGGCACTTCGAAAATTCGTGAAGATCTTGATTATAGTGATATACAGGGAGTGCAGAATTATTAGGCAAGCTGTATTTTTAAGGAATAATTTTATTATTGTTAGGTTCCTGCTGGGATTCGAACCACTCAGCAAAGGTGGGGAATCTGGCTATGTGCCACTTGCATTTCTGGTGAGTAACCTGAACTGGGATTGCTGATGAGTGGACACAGATCCAGCTTTGAGTGAACCTTCTCCAGCTGATTTCCTTCACCTCATCCGCAGTCTCTGACAGGACCCAGTGATTGGGCCAGTTTGATCACTTCCTATTCCTAAGCACTGCCATGGAATAGGAAGTTGCCTGGTACGTGCGGTTTCCCTGCTACATCCCAATTCCTGCCTCAATCACCTATCCTGCAACCTTATCTCTGTTCGTGCCTGTGGCTGACCCGCGCGGTCCCCCCCTTGGATTCCCAACCTGCCTCTGCCCCTGACCTGGCTGCCTTGCTCCTACCCGCCTCGCGTATTCCTGTCCCTGACCTGGTTTCTGTTCCCCTGATAACACGACCTGACCTTTGCTGACCGTACCTTCTACCCTTGTTTGCTCTGCCCTCTTTGCGAACCAGTTTGGCCCCTCTGCGATCCCTGGACCTGCCTCCACTCCTGACCCCTGACCTGAGTACCTTTTGGATTCTCGTAACCCCGCTTCTGGTCGTGCCCCACCACCACACCCTCTGGGGGGATTGTCTGGCGGGCGGCCGGGACCTGCGCCCTCTGTGCGGAAAATCTCACTGTCCCCCTCAAGGGGATTGGTCCCCAAAACCGTATTGTTTTCAATTGTTCCCCCCCACCCGTCTCTCCATCTCGCAGCACTCCCGCCAACCCTCTCCAACTCTCCACAATGTCCCCCAAACCCTCTCTACCTCTCCAGCAATGTCCCCCCACCCCTCTCAACTCTCCCACAATGTCCCCCCACCCTTCTCTACAGCCCACAGTCCCCCCAACCCTCCTACACAACTCCAGCATGTCCCCCCCCCAACCCTTCTCCTACATCTCCAGCCAATGTCCCCCAACCCTTCTCTACCACTCCAGCAATTCCCCCCAACCCTTCTCACATCTCCCAGCATTCCCCCCAACCCTTCTCAACAACTCCAGCACCGCCCCCCACCCTTCTCACATCTCCCAGCAAAGTCCCCCCCAACCCCTTCCTACAACGCCGCAATGCCCCCCAACCCTTCCTCGACATCTCCAGCAGTCCCCCCACCCTTCTCTACAACCCCAAGCCCCCCCCAACCCTTCCTCTACCACTCCAAAATGTCCCCCCAACCCTTCTCTACTCTCCGCAATGCCCCCCCAACCCTTCTCTCACTCCAGCAATGCTGGAGCTACCCCCCCCAACCCCACTTCAATGGACTAAAGAAACTCCACCGACAAGGATCGACTCGAAGACACACCCACAAGGGGAGGGAAGGAAAAAGTCGTATCTCTACAACACTGCCAGCATTTTTTGTGATACCATTTTCAGGGGCTTTGCGATAAGCTGACAAAGTTAGCTAGCACCATGCGAATTTCCTCCAATGCAAATCTTCCAATCACTCTCGCATGCGAAAATTTTACATAAAATGGTGATATTCGCACGTGAAATAGCGGCGAAAAGTCTAAATAACCCCATAAAAATTCGCCTATGCGAATTTTCGGTGAAAAAGTCAAACATTTCTACTTAAAAATTCGCACTGCGAATTTTTCGACCATCCCTAGAGGTAAACCCCGCTGACCACCTGTCTGGGCCAGGATGCCTGTCTTCCCACGGTAAGCCGCGCCAACATTCCTTCCCATAGTCGCCCAAGATGGCCACCCATTAGGAAGAAGAGGAGAATTGCGCGCCAAACGGTAAGAGACTCAGCTGCACCTGGTGACCTAGGTCACGTATTCCCTAGGGTCCCCAGCCAGACAGGCGCCAAGCAGTCAGCCCCTTCACCACAACTCTACAACCTTAAACATTAGTGACAAGAAAATGAAGTGCTATACAAATACTAGATATTCCTCTAAACCAGGGGTACGATACTGTCCCACACCAGCAAGCCGGAGCAGAGATCCTGCAAGTATGAGATGCTGAACCGCAATCTGCAGCGAGGTGTGGCAGCAAGGATGAAGCTGGCAGGTGTAGTACCGCTCAATAAAATCGACTGTCCACCTCCTCTGCCCTGGAAGTTCAGAGACTAAGGCCATGTATCCACGTCTAAATAACGCATGCTTTTTAAAGGGTTCTTTATGGGCATGTTTGCGCACGTTGACATACGTTGACGCGCATCAGGCACAACGTTAGAACAATGTGCCAATGGAGTCCGGCCCATTGAAATCAATGGCCACACTAGTGGAGTCTCAGCCTAGTATTGTGTGCGATTGTGTGTGCATATGTGTCTGTGCATACACAGTCAAGTGTACTGAAGAGCTGTCGAAATATCCTACTCTGCCAACTGCACATGCGCAGGACAGAGGAGTTCTCTTACCGTGTCAAGATCTCCTACCTTTGACACCTGCAGAAAGCCATGCTTTTGCAGGGTTACAGGGCTCCTCTTACGGGCTTATGGGCTTCGGGTGTTAAGGTAAGGGGCGATAAGTTTAGGGTGGGGGGTGGGATTTGACTTTGGGGTGAGATTCACGTGTTAGGATAAGGGGCTTGGGGGGTTAAAATAAAACTAACCTCCCCAGTTCCCAAACCTTAACCCTTGCAACCCCCCAACCCTAAACTTAACCTCCCTCCCAAACCACAACCACAACTCGTCTGTACACCGGCCCCTACTGGTCTCAGGGACTGTGAACCGTTTAAAAAAGTTTGAGAACCCCTGATATAAACAAACATCGAGCATTTTAGATTTACTATTTGAGACCTAACAATATGATCAGCTTTGTTGCAATTGGTGGCTGGAGGATTTTTTAAACAGTAGAACATAAGAAATAATTAGACTTATCAAGCTTACAGGGGAAGATGACATGGCTGAAACCAGTGAAGGATGTATTTATTTAATAGATATTTAATAATATAACAATAATGGGAACCATAGGGATTTGCCAAACCAAAGATAAATGCTGGAATAGAAATTAAAACCACACAGCAAGGTACGTTGTGTCCCCCGGAGCAGTTTAAATGCAAACTGTTCGTGTCATGTTGGAGTTTATTTTTTAATTATAGTAACATCAAAAACGCTTGAATACTAAAACTAATTAGTGGTTCTGTGAAAGGAACTGGAAAGCAACCATTACTGGAACTTGAAGAATGGGAAACACTACATTTTCTTATACTGCACAGCGAGTCATTTTCCAGCAGTTTTTTTTTCCAAACACCTAACATTAGAACACAGGAATGGAACAAGGAAGCAACAGGAACTGGTTTAAAGACAATCAACAAATATGTTCCTCTTAATAAAGGCTGTAAAGGAAACTATAGACATCAGTCAAGTATCTTTTATCTTTTTTGCAATGACTGGAGCTAAAAACAAGAAGACCTTGTATAGGGCTATAACTTTAGCTGGCCATACACTTTAGATGTCTCTGTCAGATACCCTTTAGATCTACCAACAACTATGTAGTGCCGGGTCCATTGTGATTGAACACAGGTAGACTTCATTGTTTAGAAAGTCCCTCATATTACATGGTTTTGGTAAAACAAAAAAGAGATCTAAAGGAAATCTGACAGAGAAATCTGAAGGTGTATTGGGACCCCCACCCATGAGCTATCATCCCAAAAGTTGAGCTCACTGGTACTGTAGTGGTACTGTAGTGTCGTGGAGGGCATTTTGTTGCTCCGAACGACCAGATTCTTTGGAAAGTTCAAACACACTGTATTAGGCTCACACACTTCAATAAACTGAGTCACAGGCAGCTGGTAGGGGGATATTTACAGTCTTTAATAAGGGAATATTTACAGTAAAAACACCAAACCCAAGCCTGGGAATGGGGCAAACACTTGAGGAACTACTGTTGCAGTAAAGAATGGCTACCAGCTGCAGTGTGATAATGGCTTCACGTCCCAGTGAGAGGGGTCAGGTACAGTCCCAGTGGTCAGGGCAATAGGGAATAGCGGGCGGTGAGGTGGAGAAGAGAGGAATCCTGCGTCTGCCTAGCTTTAGCATCTACTGGTAGCCGCAACCATCTGCTCGGGCACGTTCGAGGGAAGGCAGTCCTGGTCCATGGGACAAACCCTTTCGGTCACCACAGATGGGGGTCCTTGGTCCCGGGTACTGATAGGGGACGGCCTGCAGGAGATGAAGGAGTTTGCTCCAAAAAGGTTGCACGTCACTGGCTGTAGGTGGTTCAGGAGCTAACCCAACTCTGGCTCAGGAGGGCCTAGGGAGGTATATTTATACCCTCTGCTTGGAGGAGGGCAGTAAGTTACCTCCAGGCAGAAACCAAAAGTTACAATGTTTGGCCAGAGAAAGAGCGGGAAGCTAGAAGCCATTAGTCATCCCTGCACCTGCTATAGAGGAATGTAGAGAAGATTTAAAGTGATATACATACAAAGAAAATAGGGTAGCACAAGGCAGTGTACCCAATTCACAAATATATACACATGTGATGTAACCCTGGTCACTACAGTACCTTCTGCGAACTGATCAGTTATTTATTGATTTTTTAACTTTACTGGTTCTTTTAACCTCCTGTGTGGTTAGCCCAAGTAAACTTAAGTCAGTATTGTTACTAAACAAACTCACCCTTAACTTACCTTGGGCATGCTCACCTGTCCAGAGGGAGCCTGCGACGTTTCTCCCCAACGGTGTACTCATAAATCTATATGCGTCCACCTTGCTAACGTCATTGAAACAAGGTGTGGTGGGTGGCGCCATTGACCTCCATTTAAAGTAGGCGCCGTTGCTTTTTTTTTTAAGCACATCCCCAGTGTCAAAGATGACACCAGGAATGTAAAGGAGGGAAATCCGTCATGATATGATTCTAAGTATATACCCCCGGCTTCTCTGCATCAGTTGCCGGACGATGCTGGACAAGAGACATCACTGGAGCTGCAGAAATGTAAACCTCCCTCTTCATGGGATATTTGACCCAGCAAGGGAAGTACATCAATTACATCAGAGGATTTCAGATATGCAGGTAAGGGCTTATTTACACAGCACGTCACATGACGTGTTTGCCAATCAGATTTTTAGGCTTTCACTCAATTAACCTGTCACGGGGCATTATCCCCCTTTTCTGATCGACCAGGTCTGCCAAATGGGACTGGTGTGGCTTGGGGGGCATGCTGTCTGTGGTCCCCACACTCTCCAAGCTTGAAAGGCTATGCCATGCAGGGGGTCTGGTATGCTCTAGAAGGGGGGACTCCACGCTGTTTGGTGTGACCCCCCCCTTTTTCAGGCATACCAGACCCAATGCAAAAAGGGGGTCTGGTTAGTGTGTGAATCCCTATACATTAAAACAAAAATTTTCAAAGTAAGAAAAAAAGAAAAACCTTGTAGGGTGCCACACTGTTCGCAACCCCTACACGTTTAAAAAAGGGAATAAAAGAAAATTGCTTTAAAATGGACCATGAACAGATCATGAACACATCCCAAATGGATGCAACGCAACCCCATGCAGAAGAAAAAAAGTGAGCACAAAAAGGTTCCAAAAGCAGTGGAAACATTAGAAAGCCCAAGTAGCTTTTCCTGTAATTGGGCTGACCTGGCAAACTAATGATCACAGGTGTCCCAGATTTCAGTGATCAAAAGCATCCTGCGACACAATACCATCCATTAACTCAGAATCAAACATTTCATCTTTATGCTACTTATATAAAATTTGGGGCATGATGATATATTCAAAATATTTGAATGACAGGGGTGCAAAATATTTAATAGAAATACAGCCGGCCATAGATTCCCATTAGATCGACGGACACTTGATAGCTTAAGCATTCGTCGAAAGAACTGTGAATCGATGAGCATCATTGAGTACATTGATTCCTGTTCGATACTTATTGGAACGCACGGCGATATACCTCCTGGGTATTTGGTCCGAGTTAACTACGGAAAAACGTACCTGTCCACAGGATTCTCCTGCTGATGGGGAGCATCAGCATGTATGCCCCCGGGAGGGCGGGGGTAGGTGGCGCCATAGACCTCCATGTTAATGGAGGGGCGTCACCTTTTCCCAGTCTCCAGTGACGCCGGAGTTATGCACGGGACCTCCGGGCGGGTTGCCAGTGGCGCTTTTTTTTTTTAAATGTAACGCGCATAACTCCCAGGAGGTTAAGAAATAGGATGAGGAAATAATAAGCCCAAGTGCTTGTCCAGTCTGGAAATAGCATAGAAGGCATTTCTAGTATTCTATCTGCATGTAAGGTAGAGTGTAAGGCCAGTGTATTGGTGACTTCAGGCAGTGTCAGGGGAGCAAAACCAAAGCATGTCTCCCTGCTCTGGCATACGGATCAGTTCTGTCTAAACTACTTTTCGTCCCGGCATCCATGTAGACTTGTCTCCTACTCTGGTCAAGGGATCAGTTCTGGCTAAACGTCTGTTTGGCTAAAACTGCATCCCCAGAGACAATATAGATGCATTTAGCACAGTCCCGGGGGACATGTTCAGCTTGAATGGATTGCAGGAGATTTACCAGCAAATTGTTTACCAATCCTATAGTGACCAGTGGCACAATGTGATTGGGCAATCTGCACATTTAATGAGGATATGTCTTGCACACCATTGCCCATTACAGCCTCTGTATAGCAGTGTGCTTGGGTGTGCTACTTCCCGATGTCCCGATGTCTGCAAAAGCCTTTGTTGCCAACAGTGACCCATCCTGATATCTCCCTGACCACTCCTCCTGCCTTGTTCATCTGTACAGAACTCTAATGTTTATGTATGACCCTTGGCTTGTTTTTTGTATTACCCAATAAAGCTAATTAACTGGGTATCTGGTGTTTGCAGTTTGTGCATGCCCAGGCAGATTACACAGTGCATTCAATTACTTTCCTATGTGTGAGGCATAAATAGACAGCATATACATGTATTAAAAAAGCAGAGAGCTACTTGTAAACAACGGTCAGGCTAAGGCTTTGTTTCCATAATACATCGGGACCCCCTCCGCTAAGCGTATTGTTTGGCGGGGATCCCAACGTAGCACATAGCCGTTCTGTCAATGCAAGGCTGAACATAGTAGAGTATGTTGAGCCTCTGCATCGGCGGATGTCTAAACACAGCATCCACCGAGCAGGCAAAGTCTATGTGCTCCGTTAGGATCCCTGCCAAGCACTGCGCTTAGCGGAGGGGGTCCCGACATATAGTGGAAAGCCCTTAGGCTCCACTTCTGTGGACAGGAAACACATGCATAAAAAGCTGGGTTTTTTTAGTCCATTGATTACAATAGACTACAAATCGTGCCGGAACCATGTCCAATCCGGGTCCATTGATTCAGATAAACTGTGTTTTTTTCTCTCCAGCAATGCCTCACCTGTGGAGACTTACAGATTTGATTAACACGTGTATCTATTTAAAACAGCATTCCTCATGGTACTGGCGATGTTATTACATAGTCCTTGTACTTTTTTTCATCTTAATATGACAACATTAAAGAAGCCTCATAAAATGTTCCCAAGATAAAGCTAGACGCTGTAGGTTAATAACAAATGACACTGTGTGTCATTGTCTGTCCCTGGCCGCTTTAATACAGGATCCTCAGCTATTGCCACGTGTGGCCCAGGACTGTTTTGCATGAATATAGCCGACAATAAGGAGGGGGACTAATTCTCCTCTCGGGGATGGGGTGAGCAGGAACTCTTTAATAAGTCCAAGGTCAGTAGTGCAATCAGGATGTGATTATACAGCAAGAGCGTCGGCGAAATGAAATACATTTTATGAGTGAGGTCTGCAGAGAGTGATGGAACAGACATCTTCCGCAGAATAAAAGTCATTTATAACTAGATTTCTGCTAGGAAGAAACCGGTTTATTCTTAATGTAAAGCTTTCTATTTGGTCGTGCAGCTCTGTGCAAGCATTTGCTTATCAACTGCTATTCATTAGACGGTAGAAAAAAAAGCTGATTCCATCAAGCGCTTCAGCCCAGAACTCCTACTTGCAATGTCTTTTACCGCAGGGGACGTAGAGATGAGAGAGAAATACTATGGCGCCATGCTGAAGTAGGAAAAAAAGCCCCCATTGGTCTGCAAGTCGGCCTTTTTAGACGCAGTCTGCACGGAGATAGAAAAGAATTAAACAGCAGGGGTGCCCCAGAAGTACTCGTTTTTTTGTTGTAAATGCCAATGTTGTATTATCCCCTCTCTGGAAGTCTCCAAAATGTCTTACATATCAGCCCAGTGTAAATGCTAACCGCACCTGAAACATTTTAGATTTGTCACAATAACAGCAACAATTAAGGTTGGCCTTGGGGTGCCCCCGCTGGTTTCCAGAGTGTGAAAAAGGTATTGACGAGTCGTACATGGACTGCAGGAACAGTTGAAATGCCTAATAAATGCACCCCAGAGATGTGAAGAAAAAGATGGGAGTGTGATCCTTGACCTGGAGGATGCTGCAAAGACAATTTTGAAAAATGATAGATAAAAGGCTGGACAAAATGTAATGTCTGGGAGTTCAAGAGGATAAAAAGGAGCCTGTCAAGCTTTGAAGTTGTCAAAAATGTCAAATGCAATTCAAGAGAAAAGTTATTCTTGCTTTAGTTTGGAGGAAAATGTATGACAAATTATGAACCACAATGTGTATTTTATTTCCATGAGGGTCTATACGGGGTCAATTTAAAACAATCTTCCAGTAACCATGACTGGTGTCAGAAAGTAGCACCACAATCTGGCTAATTAGGTCATTCATCTTAAGGTGGCCATACACAGGTCGATTTCCCACACGATTCCTGGCCGATTGATCACCGGGCGCGTGAACGCCGATTGATCGACGAAGAATCGAGTGCAGCCCACCTTGACAGATCGACCTCGACCGATCGACATGGCCCCCAAATCGGATCGGCCAGAGAACCAACCTGTTGGTGTTTTCTGATCGATTGGGGCGTTGACATTTGTGAATCGATCGACTGGTAACAGAATCGTCCAGGAATCGGTGGCCTAAGGTGGTAGGCACAGACTTGTATGGTCGGTCGATCGACACCTGTGGCTTCACCGGAATCGGTCGGATCGTCGATCGATCGCTCAGGAATCGACACGTGTATGGCTAGCTTTACTGGTTTTGCAATATTGCTTGCTAAACGACCTCATATATGGATTATTATAACTGTATATATAATGATTAGGTTGCCCACTGTTGTAATAGGGCTACCAATAGTGAAGAGCGGCATAGGCAACATTCGTATTTGCGGCATGCCTCAATTTTTTTATAAAACATTCAGAAAATATCCGCATTTAGCAATATTCGGGGGGGGGGGGGGGGTTATTGCGAATATCAGCAGTTTTGTTTGTATAACATGTTTAACATGGCGCGAATTTGCATGCAAGTGCAGATTTTTGCAATATTCCGAATATTCGCATCAACCCAATATTCGATTTAAAAACTGTTGATGGTCGCAGGGAGTGTTGCTAAGCTCTTGTTGCAGCCTTCCCATTCGTCCACTTGCATTGAGAGGCGTGTGTAATGGAAAAACAATACCGAATATCTGGAATTGCGAATATTCGGCAATATATTCACCATCTTCGCGAATTTCCGAATTGCCGATATTCGCGATTAATATTTGGAATCTGTATAGCCGCGATCGTCACTACTACCAATGCACTGTAAGGGTCTAGTCCATGGCAGGGCAAACTTTTTGACTCGTGGGTCACATTGGCTTCTTAAATTTGATAAAGGGGTCGGACCAAGAGCCTGTAATGGCCAACCCCCCATAGGTGTGCTGATTGCATGCATTGCTGGCATCACTAATGATGTAGGTGATGTGCAATCGGGAACATGTGACAGGGACGTTGTTATCTTGTTAAATTTCCTGCACTCACAAAGAAATGCTCATTCATTGCTATGAGCAGAGATAATTTCTAGAGACAGTTTGTTGTCACCATTAGGATGTGTTATGATCACATCACTGCATCCTCCCCAAAGCAAAGTTCGAACACCTCTAGGCACTGTTCACTCATTGCAGAGAACATGCGAAGGGGAGCATCATTTCAGCAACAGGGCAAAGGGCCGGAATTGACAGCTAAACGGGGCGGATCTGGCCCCCGGGCCTTAGTTTCCTCACCCCTGGTCTAGTCTAAGAAATACTGGATGTCAATATTGTAAAGAGCAATTAAACTTACCTGATACCTCCGTCCCATGACCACCGTCACTCTTCTCTCTTGTGGGCAGTCTGTATGTGTGCTCCGTTACACCGAAAGGGAAAATATTGGGAAACTGTTTAACCAAGGAGAGATCTTTAGTAGAGATGGTCAATTTTTTTTATTCAACAATTTTGAGCTAATTGCACAGCCCCTGAACATGGTATCATCACCAAACTTTCTGGAGATGTAGAGAATGATTGCAGGTATACTACAAAAAAATTATGGCTCGAACACAAATCGTTTTTGCATTAATGAAGTTCAGAAGGTCAAAACTTCTGTGACTTTGAACTTCATTTATGCAAAATCTAGATCTAGATCAAAACTTTTTTTCCAATGTTTCCACGGCCCTTCTCTACATTTCCAGCAAGTTTGGTGAGGATACCATTTTCAGAGGCTTTGCAATGATCTCACAAAATCATCTAGTCGAAAAATTTGACCATCTCTAGTCTTTAGGACAAAGGGAA
>CM070042.1:14162390-14176778 GCA_036250615.1 Ptychadena robeensis
CCCCCCTCTAGGCTAAAAAGAGCATTAGCCTTTGCTGAAATATTTAAATGGTAACTTTTGAGTTTTCATTTTTTAAATATTATTTCAGTACAACAAAAGCACACCAAAACCCTTTAGGCTGCCATACACGGCACGGATTCGTGCCGGATTCTGTCGCGATGGATTCCGGGCGCGTGCACGCGGATCCATCGTGCCGGAATCCCCTGCAGCCCACCTTGCCCGTCCGACCGCATCCGATGGATCAGGGGCACAGAATCGGATCCGAGGAAGAACCAACCTGTTGGTCTTTTCGGTCCGATTCTGCTCTGATCAGGGGGCGTTGCGGTCCGGGAGGCGAGCCATTGGACACGGATCCCTCCCGGATCCGGCCGTACAAGGTGGGCTGCCACGATCGGATTCCCTAATTGGCTAATCGTTCTCACCTGTGGATGCCGGCGGAATCGCCGGAATCCATCGGGTGCTAAATCGATCATCCAGGGAATCCGTGCCGTGTATGGCTAGCTTTAGCGGGAAAACAACACAAGCATTTAACATTAACATTTAATATTAATGGAAAAACTGAAAATAAAACCTGTCAAAAGTTGAGGAAATCTAAGAGGGAACGGGTGACCAGGAAGAAAGTGTGACCTAGTAGTTTGTTATAGAAGTCCAATGGCATAAAACAAGAGACCCCAGCCGGACCCAGGAGCACCCCTGCCCAATAAGAAGCCTGTGGGGTTCCAGGTCACAATTTGCTCTGCTGCCATTTCTTTCTACTGCCACAAAACAGACACCCTGGTTGTCTCATTTCCTCCCGCCCTCCTTTCATCAAAGGCTCTTACATCTGTAGATCCTACCCCCCTCTTTGCCCAATCACCTCTCTTCCCTCACCCCATATCTCCTTGCCCTCTGTCTTTGTGTTTGTCATGTTAAGTCCATGTCTTCTGTATTTGTAGTTTTTATTTTTATTTGTTTATTATGCTATTGTGTATTGATATCACCCTTGTAATTGGTTTTAAATGTTCTTTGTGTTTACTGGCTGCTGTTTGAGTTTAGCACCATGCCCACAGCATGCCATGGCCCAGAACCCTAGCACCACTAGTTAAAAGAAGTCGTTACTGTGTGCCTCTTCTGAGTTGGGTGGATGATATTTGCATCCCTCTATGTGTACGTTTGTTTACTGCAAAGCTGAAAAGGGCCTGGTACTTTTTTTGCCACATCACACTGTATTACTGATCTGTACTTTATTCAAGATGTTTTGCTTATTGTTTCTGTTTTCTTGTCTTAACTCAATAAAAAGTTATTGAACAAGAGATCCGCTGTTAATTTAAAAAAAAAAAAAAAAAAAGCTTGACAACTTTGTCTTGGGCGTAGGGTTGCGTTTTGACATGAACCAGGGCCTGAGGCACCCAAGAGCATGCATGCATTATATTCAGATTGGGGGGTTTTCACTCCTTATCATATCAGCAGTAGAGCAGATGATTGCAAACAGGAAAAAATAACATTTTAGTACTCCATAGGTTCAGCGGTTGTAGATTGAAAAGGGCTCATTTGGGATCAGGATTTCAACCTCCTTAAGGTGCAAAGTAATGCAAATTGTTTTGTTGCCATATTTTATTATAAGTAACAGGTTGTCAGCTCATGAAGGGGTTTCCATGAACCACAAAGGTTGGTTTGGTTCAAAACCCCCAATTTCTAGCTGGATTTATGGCAAAATAATGTACGTTGGGTCACACATGAGTGGAGCTGTCCCCAAATAAAGTGCAGGATAGGTGTAAAAATATATATTTTTTTTTTAAGTGGGCAGGCAAGGCAGAAGCTTGGGAAGGAGACTTCTCTTAGGCTAAGTTTACACTGTTTCTTGCAAGGTTGTTTCCTGGTCTTTTAAGCGACCAGAAAATGACCTCGCTTTAGGTTTAAAATGGAAGTCAATTAGGCCGTTTAAAGAACAGAAAATGTACCATCGTTAATCAAGCAGTACGTTTTCTGTTAGTTTTTTTGAACGCCTTCTGTCGTGTTCAGAGGGTTGTTTGGTCGTTAAACGGCCCCATTGACTTCAATAGTGAAGCTCTGAAAGCGACTGCAGCAAGTTTGCAGAGTTTTTTTCAGTCTTTTAAATGACCTGGGAGTGGCTATCCCTCCTTTCCAGGCACCCTGCAGGGTCAGGTGACTTCCTGTGGCTGCTTGAAGCTCACCCCCCTGCCCCCTTGGACGTTTTTCAGGCTTTAAAGCTTGAGTACATTTAGTACAAAGGTCTTTGCTTTAAAGCGTCTTTAAAGCCTTTCTGGAGAGCGTCTAGGAAGCCACTGGAGAGCGTCTAGGAAGCTTTAAATGTGACGACAGTGTAAACTTAGCCTTAAGGCTAAGTTTACACTTGCAATTCCCGAGCTGCTAGCATTTTTTTTCCGTGGAAGTCCAGGTGTAAACACTTATTTTTTTATGTTGGGATAGAGCCTGGAAATATTTTAACTCTAGGCAATGTGTTTCGTTCTGTTCATAATCCGTCTTGAATAAAATGAAAATATGCTCTCTGCTGGCACAACTATGAATTTGCAATGATGACCAAAATCCAAAAAAGGGGTGAATCTCCCCAATGTGGATAAAGTGAGGAATAAAAATGGTTTGGGAAGTGGTGAAATGTTTCCATAATAAACTCCTTTGGATATACTGTACTGTATGTGCCTTATTACGTAGCTTTATACAAAGTGAAAAAAACTCCAGAAATTCTTTTTTATTATTATTGTTACCCTCTTATAGCTCATTCTTGTACATCTGGTGGCAAAATTTCTTTTTGTTTCCACGTGTAGACTTCTTGCAACTTTCATTGTGTTTTGTCTAAGTAATTATTGATTAGTAACCCACAGAAATGAGAAGCTGAGAGTAAAGTCACAACCAACAAAAGACCTGTGTAGTTTCCGGCTGTTTTACTAGCACACAGCTATTGTGACAAATGCCAGTCAAAAATAAAGGCTCAGAGTAGCCCTTTAAAATATATAGCAATGCAAAGTCAACAAAAAGAACAGAGTAAAAGTCAAACTGTGGAAGTAACAAAGCAACAATAGACAAGGAAGCAAAGCAGTCTGTAGTTATAGTTCTTGGCCCCAAATCATTTTAAAAGCCCCAGCAGGTATGTTATAGTGACTTCTAGAAGAAGTTTATATTGATACCAACAAACACATTGCATCCTTCAGATTCTGTGACTTAAAGTACTCAGAGTGTTTCCTTTTGATTTTTTTTTTATATTCCAAAAAAATACAGCATACATGAACAAAATACCCACTAACATACTGCATATAATGACCATCATCATATCATCATATCTTGGTTATGATTGAGGTTGAGCGAGAATATTCAAAATTCGAATATATTCCATGAATATTTGACATTCGAGAATTCGCAATATGTTGCGAATGTGCACTCAGATATTCGTAATGGCGGATATTCCTTATAATATGTGTGATATTTGCATATTTGTGTGCATTGTGAATGGATTCGCGCACTACGCACAATGCTCGTACTGGCCAAGATCACAGAATGAAGAAGAGAAGCTGTAAAGCTGGTTAGCGAATCATTGTTAACAGCTACATGTGAAGTAAGGCGATTGAATACAGATGCTGAATATACCATATGCCATTCAACACTAGTTATGATGATTATGTTGGATTTAGGATAGCAGGGTTTAAATGGAGCTACATATGGCATCGCAAACCATCCTCTCTATTCACAGTTCAGGCCCATTCAGCAGCATACCAATATTGCAGCCCCCAGGCTGCTATGAAATTCCTGGACTGTGTCCACCCAGCATCTTAGGGGCTACCTTAAAAAATGGGTGTTACATACACACCATTCAGGACCCATCCCTGGCGTCCTGTACAATATATATATATATATATAAGTAATGGCTAAGGGGTAGGAGGTGTCTGTGTATTAATCAATTTGGTGCTGTGCCCTACCCAAAAATAGATTTACTAGAAAAATAAGGAGAACCCTAATGGTGGGGCAAACAAATACCCCTTGGTCCCTGAGAAGCAGGGCCGCTAAAAATGGCAATTGCAGGCATCCAAGGTTAGACATAGATTAAGTTAGAAGGTCTTTATTCAGTAATGGTAAGGACCATTGATTTGACAATTAAAAAACATATCGGCGAACAAATGGTACCACGGTCGGTCCCACTGGTATGCCGGTACAGGTAAAAACACGTATCAGAAGTAGCATCGGTATGACCTTAAGGTTTGTACAGTGAAATCATCTAAAGGTCCGTGTATCCTTCCGACGCATGATTGTTTGCTGCACAGGTCTTGTTGCTCTAGGATGACTGCCATCACACCGATCCTGTGACGACAGTTTTGGAGGACTGGCAACTATCACTCCCTTCCCTGGAAGTACTTCTGGGACGCCCTGGGATCTGAACCATTACATTAAGATCAAGGGGGACAGGCTTTCAGACCTTAGGGATCACCACCACTCTTGGACATTCAAATCCAGTCAGCTTCCTGATATCAGTGATATCAGCGCAGGGGAGGTAAGGGGGTGCCCTTGCCAATTGTCTGTATTGCAGACCTGTCAAGTCTCCCGTTTTGGCCGGGAAACTCACGTTTTTATGTGGCTTTCCCGGCCAAATCCCAATTTCAAGAAATCCCAGATTTTTCCCAGGTTCTTGAAATCCAGCTGATAAGCAGGGAGAGGGCGTTACTCCCACCGCGCCGTGCACATTATCAGCACAAGCGGGTGGAACATAAGCAGGTAGAGTAACGCCCTCTCCCTGCTAGATCAGCTAAAAGAATGGCAGATGCCGGCGGTGACGTCAGTGACGTCACTTCCGGTATGTGGAACACGGAAGAACCACGATCCATATACCGGAACCATATCCATATAGCCAAACTTGACTGGTATGCTGTATTGAAATTTAGCCATACATGTCCCGAGCCCTAATGATGCCAGAAATGTGGTGGGGAGGCATGACTCCAGGATTCCTGACCATTTCCCTTAACCCTTATAACCATATCTTACTTAACACTATGAATAAAACACCAACAACTGACTTCTTTGGAAATTTTATTTTATAAAGAAATATGTGCAAAAATACAATTTGGCCACAGCCTGTAAACTTTAGTCAACACATGACCATAACACTTCAAACATAAGAACTTGGAAGGGGTCCCCCGACAGTGCCGCCAAAACTAATGTTCTCCTTCACTCACTGTACCTGCCACCAGCCCTTGTATACTAGCACGGTGGGCACCTTGTTACCAGCTTTTACCATTCACTAGTGACTGCCCTTGCTTTCTGACTCGTCACCTGAGCTTAAGGCCCTTTTAACTTGCGGCACTGCCGAGCTTCCGCCTTGATGTGACAAAAGATCACAACAGAACACATCAACAATTACAATAACAATCCAAAAAAGGGGTGGGTGGGTGGGTGCAGTCCTCCTGCCGAAAGAGACCCTCCCCTTCCGGTTTCCTCACCAAATACCCTAAGCCGTGCCCCTACCCCCTCTAATAGGTCACTGACAATGTCAATCACCTGGGTCATGGAGCCCTCCCACCTCCTTCCATACGGCTCTGTGCTCTCTGTGTTGCAGGTGATACAAACGTATTACAATTGTTAAGGAAGAGATTACTAACGTCAGCTGTTGGAGTTAAAATATGTATTATTGCAATCCATATCGGGATCGCAAGGGAACAGACTCACGTCACCCATGTATGATCTAACATACTGTTCCATTTATTTAAGTGAATCTTGGCATTATATAGTCAGTAGGTTGGTATCATTGAAGTTGTAAAGACAAAGCCCCCTGGAGGGCAGGTTGTTGTCATTAAATTAGTCCTCAAGCTAGACAGGGGTTGTTTCCTGGCATAAACAAGCTGCCTCACAGGTGGCAATGCGACGGAGAGGTGTCAAGTAGAGATGGTCGAATTTTTCGACTTGCTAACTTTGTGAGCTGATTGCAAAGCCCCTGAAAACGGTATCATCACCAAAATTGCTGGAAATGTCGTTTTTGCATAAATTAAGTTCAAAGTTAAAGTCGAAATTCCGATTTTCGAAATTTTTACTTGACTTTGAACTTAATTTGTGAAAAAACTATTTGTGTTAGAGACATACTTTCTTTTTTGGAGTATACCCCCAACCCTTCTCTACATCTCCAGCAAGTTTGGTGATGATACCATGCTCAGGGGCTTTGCAATTAAGTCGAAACCGTCGAAATGGTCGACCATCTCTAGTGTCAAGTGGTTACAACAGGATATGTCCCACAGTTGTCCTAAAAGTGCAAATATATATCTATACATATATAATAAATACAGAGATTGGCTTTCTCCACACAATGTACTCTATTAATATTTTTTGTACTGCTTTAGAAAATGAAAATCCAAAATATGTCTCCACCATCTGAAAGTATAAGTAATAACAATGTTATTTTACTCAATCACAGCTTTCAGGTGGAGGTATAATCTGCTTGACGTATTAGCAGGCTCACAATAAACAATTAGAGCTACGGCTATAGAGTAAACAAACTAAATGATTTAAAACGACTAGCTTATCGCATGTGTTGGCCATGAGAATTTCAGAGTTACCTAATTATTATTTCATGGCCCTGCAGTAAATTGTACAAGAGGTCATATATCATCCTTATGCTTTGCTTCCAGAATGCTTATTTTTAAACCATTTACTTTATGCAATCTATCTTTTCCCCACCCTGGTGACATTTTTTGCTGCTTAATGCAGATGGATCCAGCATGCAAATGAGACTTGACAAAGAGAGATGCATGGCAGCCCTAGATTAGGAAAACAAAGTTAACATAATCACCAATTTGAAATTGAATTTTTTTTAAATTTACTGTAAAAACAATTTTTTTTATTGAAGGCTGGATCTGAAAATTAGGGGTCTATTTATGAAGAGTTATGAAACACCTGCTTTTGATTCTCACCTCACTTGTGAACCTAAGTTCCCTAAAGCCCCCCATACACGCAAAGATCTGTCAGGCATTTTTTTTCGGGTTGCCACCGGACACTCGAGGATCGTGCAGCTATCTCTGCGTGTAAGGCCTGGCATACACACGCCAATTAGCAGCTGATTTTTCTGCTGACCAACGGGCGTGCGCGCTCGCGTCGCCAATCGGCGTGTGCCCACATGGGGCGACCGATCCCTGTCACGCAGCATATCGGAGCTCATCGGAGCTCGTCTGTCTGCACCCATCTGTGGGTGTATGGCAGGCAAAAGTGAACCTCACTTGTGAATGTAAGCTTATTGTACCCCTTTCCTTTACATTTCTTATATTGTAGGAAAAGGATATAGAGCAAAAAGGAAAAGGGGTAGAAAGTATATTCACGGTGTCATGTGCCACGTCCCTACAATAATGTAAAAGAAACACGGATTGGAATAGAAGATCAAACTTCTATCACCATTGAGACTTTCAGGGCACTAGAAACATACCAGTATATCTAAAAAGATTCAATTTATTAAATATATATCAAAAGGCATAAAAATACATATAATTCACCATATGGGTCAGAGCCTCAAACACACATAGGGTTGACCTCATAAAGCTAACACATATTATAACATACAGATAAGAGAATACATTTAATTATGAGTGACATGATGGAATATATCTACGATATAGGCTGACATAGTGTATAGATTCCCTCCGACATGTTTCGCCTGGACGGCTTCTTCAGGGAGACAATTGAATCTATAATATAATATGACTATGAATATACATACAAATATAATATGTCACAAATTTTTGTTATCATTCAAAAAAAGCAAGACACAAAAATATATATGAAGGCAAGGCAAGACACAAAAATATATGAAGGTGAACTGGAGTCTATAGATTCTAGGTAAGGGATGGTCTATATCCATTGGTCTATCCATCTCAAAGAGCATGTATGTTAAACAGCGATAATAGGGAAAAGGGGGGGGGAGGGGGAAAGAGAGTTTCTACATATGTTGTCGGTAATGGGGAAGTTCATGAAATTCAGTGAATCATAACCAAATAGAGTTCTGCAAATCGTGAATATATCATGTTAACCATTATAAATCAGTAACACAGAAAAATGGTAATAAACACTCACCAGAACACAGAAGCAGCCTGGGAGGTCACTCAAAAAAGAGACTGGGTGTAACATGAAACAGGGAGAATCTCACGGCTCAAAGTCTCCACAGAACGTGCAGCAAGCTCACAGGGGCCTCAAAGCGAGTAGAGCAAGGGTCAGTAGTCTTATATTGTAGGCTCAAACTATACACAGGGCATGAAGTTAAGCTACCCATATATGCAGCGAAAGCTGCCGATAGCAGGGTGATGACGTGGTCCCCATCCAAGGCCAAAGAAAAACGGACATCGTCGTTCTCTGACCGATAAAGACTTGGGCCACATGCATCGGTTGCTCCAGGTGCGATCCACGGGCGATTTTGTGGCCAAATGACACCAAACAAGCTAGCCTCCAAACCCGCCTGCCATTTACCTGACAAATGGACCACCTTTGTCAACAGATAAGGCTCTACACCTAACAGAGAGGGGGTGCCCTTGGTAAGGACTTGACTGTTGGAATTCTTGACCATGAGCCTGAATTCGTATCTAGTGTATGTACAAAGAAGCAAAAATTTAAATGACAATTTATAAAGGCCTGGAGGGGTAATACAAGGTGTCTGCACATAAGCAATAAGTAAAGTAAACCCCTCAGCCTTGTAACCCTCCTGCCAGTCAACTGACAAGAGGACCGCCTTAATCATCAGGTGAGGCCCTGAAGCTAAAAGATAGGAGTTGGCTTTGGTATTGACTTGTCCCTTAGCATTCTGGACCATGTTGCAGCTTGGACATCTCTTCAAAGACAGCAATTTAAATGTTAGATAAATAAAAGGTACTGGGAGGTATTAATAGGGACCTGCACTTTATAGGCTTAGCTTGGAAACTTTAAAGCCAAGTTAGGTAAACTTAAAGTGGACCTACCACCACAAATCTATGTTTTCATGAATGGCACTAAGTGCCAATAATAGGGAGGAGTGCAGTAAAAAAAACCTCAAAAACGTTCCTGTAATGAGCAATTAGTAGTAACAAGATTACCACACAGCTCCCCTCACTTCCTGGTTCGCTGAAGAAAACACATGAAACTGGGGGAGCAATATCGTGGGTGGCCACTGGGGGGCGTTCAGTGATCTTCTATGGGAATTTTCAAAGCAAAGCTGCTTCCTGTGACGTGCTGCCTATTTCTGCCTACAATGAACCAGGAAGTGAGAAGAGCTGCCAGGTGATCTTCTTAAATTGCTCATTACAGGTACGTTTTTGGTTTTTTTTCACTGCATTCCTCCCTATTATTGGTACTTCTAGTGCCATTCATGAAAACATAGATTCCTGGTGGTAGGTCCGCTTTAACAACGTGAAGGTCTATTTTCAATATTTATGCCTATTTGTAAATCTTGCTGCAGTAGAGATATGCGATTACCATTGGCTTAGATAGTTTTCAGGTTTTTAGTTAGCTCAGCTGAGCCCTGAATGGCAACTAAAGCAGGCCATAGACCCCTCGATCAACCAACACAGGCGCTTCCTGTAAGTTTGTAGCCAATTAACTTGGAGGGGTTGGAGACTACAACCTACAACAGGATCGGCCACCAAAAGGACACAAAAAGAACCAGCAGGATGGATCCGCGTGCGATCCAACCTGCCAGTTTTTGGGGTCGGATCCTCAAGGTGGGCACCCTTGTAGTTGCGCGCGACCAACCATTATGCACTCGGCAGGAGCGCACACAGCAGTGGATCGCCCACAACTATGGCCAGGAATCGGCCCGCCAATGGCCGGCTTAAAGGGTACAGAAAAGGAAAGAATAACCTATTTCCTAATATTGACATTTTAAGAGGCGGTGTTCTTTTGTCTGATGCCTTTTATCCAATAAGCGAGACTACCTAATCAATTTACTTTTAACACATTTTGTTACGAATATAGAATATGATATTATTTTGTCACTGTGTGTTTTAGCAATTGATGAAATGAAGTCCTCATGCATTGTGTACCAGAGAATGACAAATGAACAAAAAGCTCAGTGAGACTCGCTATTTTTTTCGTACTTTTTAAAATGTATGCGGCATTTTTCATTAGCATGAGAGTTTAAATTAAAATGTAATGGGGAAAAAAATAAAGAGGAAAAAAAGACAAACTTGAAAAAGACACCTTAAAGAAATGACTTTCTGCGGCTTCTCCCCACTTGAAATCATTTATTGTTTATGCTGTGAATTAGAATTCTCACACAAAACGTTCAGTTAAAAAGAAAACATCCGTTATCTGACTTAATATATTTTGCTGGGTATTATTTCACCCTAGTAAGAATAAAGGCAGTGGGGCTCAGTGCAGTTATATAAACACACTAGGCCATTGGAAACTGTATTTCTGTACACCCAAATGGAAACTGAAGAAAGGAAGCCATATATTTACAAAATAAAGTACTAAAAAAAAGGGTCCCCATACACCTTTAGATTTCTCTGTCAGATTTCCTTTAGATCTCCTTTTGTTTTACCAAAACCATGTAATATGAAGGACTTTCTAAACCATCAAGTCTACCTGTGTTCAATTGTAGAGGACCCGGCACTACATAGTTGTTGGTAGATCTAAAGGAGATCTAAAGGTGTATGGCCAGCTTAAAGCTAGCCACACACAGCTCGATAAAGTAACAGATTAGAGCAGTGGTGGTCAACTGAGTTGATATGGAGGGCCACAAGTGCGGCCCTCAGCATCACTAAAGGGCCGCACATAATATTTTAAATCTACACTGCCTTTAAAGGTTGTGTGCCGAAATATATATTCTACAATCATTGGTGAAATAGTGGGCGCATAAGCACTCGCCTGTCTGCTGATCCCCACCAACAGTAGAGGAGGAGAGGAGAGGGACTTGCTAAGGCACCATCTAGGTCACTGATTGGATTTTACGTACGCCTATCGCGTAAGTTTATCGCCTCTCCTCCTCTTCCCACTCTAAGAAGTTCCAGGGAGAGGACCTGTCAACAGGGGTTTGGCAGACATGTGAGTTCCTATGGCCTATGCAATAACAGAAAGATTTTGGGGGAGGACCTAGGGGGGCCGCCAAAGAATACCCAAAGGGCTACATGTGGGATTAGAGGAACTTCGGGCGGCGTGCGCGCTCACGGCTCCCGATTCTCCTCTAATCTGTTACTTCATCTGAGCCATCCAGGGTTCCTTCGAGCAGGATCAATGGATCCTGCTCGAAGGACTTCGACCAAACTGGTTTACAACATGTTGGAAAACATTAGTCGAAATTCATTGCATTGAATAGGGGGCCACGCTATCCCCTATACAATGCAATGGATGACAGCTGAACTGGAGACACAGAGCAGCTAAACACAAGCTGTGTGTTCAGCTACGGCTCTGTCTGTGTAAAGGGGGCGTGGCCAACACTGCCTTCTCTGCATGAAGAGAAGGGGGGCTGGCTGGGTCGTGCTGTGTGTCTCTAGCTCAGGTACAGCGCTGCCAGCCAGCCAAAGAAGCTGGCTGCCAGGGGACCGGGAAGCCGGGTCCCCATCGTCCAGTAATGTGCCCATGTGGTGCACACTGATTACTGTACAATTGACCCGCGATCAATCACAGCGTGGTGATGTCACCACGCTGTAACTGATCGCCAGTTGATTGCACGGGCATCTACCCGTGTGTCGCCAGCTTTAATCATGACTACTATTAGAAGTCAGTGACTTTTGCTATGTATATGATTTAGATTTGTGCTAAAAGCACAAAACCTCTAGGTTGAATAAATTCTTTGGCAGCCACAACTTAGTGTACACTAACATATTACTTAAATGTAGTGATGACATCATCACTGTGCTTTACATTATCTATACAAAAAGTTGGGCAGTGTCCACTCACTACAAGCTGCAATCAAGAAACTACAAGAGGGTCAGCGTTATGACCAGTCACTCTACACAACAAGGGAGCAGAGCAGGGAATAATCTGCATCACAGGAGATGCCTTGATAAATGTTTTTTTCAAAATTCGACCATTTCGACCCTGAACATGGTATCATCACAAAACTTGTATGTCTCTAACACAAATAGGTTTTGCATGAATTAAGTTCAAAATCAAGTTAAAATTACGAAAATCAAAATTTCAACTTCGATTTTTAACTTAATTGATGCACAAACTACATATGCTACAGCAAAAAAAAAATTCAAAATGTTCCCACAACCCTTCTCTACATCTCCAGCAACTTTGGTGATGATACCATTTTCAGAGGCTTTGCAATCAGCTCAAGTTAGCAAGACAAAAGCGAAGATTCACACAGCACACTATTGTCTAAAAATGAGAAATGTAACATTAGATTGACTTTGTGAGTTAATTGCACAGCCCCTGAACATGGTATCATCACCAAAAGTGTTCAAGTTGACTTTAAACTCAAACAAAAACACTACTACTCCACTACCAAATTGCTCCATGTCACTCTGTTTATATGAAGTTGACTTTAAACTTAATTGATGCAAAACGACATGTGCTACAGCAATACTTTCTTTAACCCCCTAGCGCTTCTGACGGCTCCATCTCGTCCTGCACTTTCTTGTCTTGTATTGCAGTTGACGTGATGGAGCCATCCAGCTAAGCTCAGATCTGAAGCTTGCTTCTCCACTGAAGCAAGCCAACGATGTCACCCCTCTCCCAGCCCAATTTGCATATGAATGTCCCTTGGCCCCCCGCGCCCCCGGGGGGACACGGGACATTCATAAGCAAATTTGGTTATCTTCAAAGAACACACCCCCATTGTCATTTCCAGATGTGCTCTTTGAAGTTAACCCTTTCAGAGGGTGCCAAATGCCATTGTATTGGATACAGTGATAACTGTGTCCAATACAATTCACAGTAAAACAAAACTTTTCCAATTGTAATAAAAATGTTATTATAAACAAACATAAATACTGTTTTGAAATTACATGGGGGCAGGTATCAGTATTTGACAACCGCCATCCAAGCTTAAGTGCTGCATACAGTTTGCAGTCCTTGAATTGAGCCTAAAGCCCCCAATACACGGGTCAATACCCATCCTTTGGATGGGGACCCATGTTGGTTCCTGGTTCGATCGGCTGATCCCATTGGAAGGCAGAGTGGCCGCATTCTAACTGATCCCGTTCGAAGGCAGGGTGGCCGCATTTGGTGACATCATCGATCCCGCAGGTCATCTATTGTATGGGTATTGACCGCGCTTTACTCAATTAACACAGTAAGCTGGGATGACTCTAGGTATCATCTTCACTCATTGCACAGAATCAGCAGAGGGGAGCCGAACCAGACCGACATGGCTGCAGGCCATAGTGTTACCATGTGCGAGGATTACATGTTCTGTGCAAGCTTTCAAATCTTTCTGGTATCTGGTTGCCACGGATACAACATTTTGGCAATGGTTACTTTTACATTCTTGAAACCTCCTTAAAGAGAATATCATTTCAAGTACTCTCTTACAAAACAAACCGCCAAGCAGACATTCTTCTTGGCGTTCTTCTGATCTTAGGCTGCACATTGTAGATCCGCAGATGTCAGAGAGCGTTGTATGTCAATGTCTGACCTAAGCAGCAGGCAGTGTGTGTTTTCTTCATTAGCCGTAACTGAATAAAATACCTTCTTCAGAAGGGAGAAATAATGAGGTTAATGATCTGAACACATTCTAGAATTGACTGAGAAGTGACAGATGTTTAGTTTATGTGGAATTTCACAACAAAGAGTCGTAAGAGAACGTGGCTGGCATTGAGTCTGTCAGAACTAAACCCCTGACAGAGGGGACTAAAATAAGCGTTCATTATACAAATATAACACATTGTTAATGGCGGAACAGATCGGTACTTGCCACTGCGTCTGTCCTCTTCATTGTGACTGGAGAATAAATCATTTATACTTACATCCAAGTTGTACAGCCACATGCGATAAAATCCGCATAGTATAATGAGCATAGTTTAATTCTCCAATAATAATCAGGGAATACGGTTAAAGAAAATTCAGGTTATTCAATGCTAAAATACTGCTTCCATGAGCCCGGTTTTTGTTTTTCAATTAAAATGCACACATTGGATTTCCCGAAGGCATGAATTAGAAGATGGGAATAGAGATGGTGTGTAACAGCGGGCAAAAAGAACACTGAACATATAAACAGTTTAGCTACAAAAAATATTTTAAAGCATCTCTTTTCCAAAAAAATTAATAAAGTTAGCACCTGTCAATTCCATAAAGTTTTAACTTGCCTGGTAAAGCAGAAAATTCTAACCTAAAACCCCAGTCTATGTCCCATAACAACTCTGTATTCCAATGTGGAAAAATCCTGTTACATGGGGAGGAGCAGGGTAGACCTCTACCAGTCAAAGAAAAGATGCCACACACAGCTCTACCAGTTACAGGAGAGGAGCCACACAGACATCTACTGGTTACATA
>CM070042.1:14180693-14193896 GCA_036250615.1 Ptychadena robeensis
TTGGGGGTATGGGTGAGTGGTTCTGGGAATTAGGGTGAGGGATTCTCCTGGTTTGGGGGTTTGGGTGAGGCTGTGGATGTGTTAACAGCAGGTTTTATAGACACCGCACTTATGCACTGCAAGTATGTATGTGCATACTTAAGAAATGTGTTTCATAAGTATGAACATATGGAGTTGCAAGTGCAGTGACTATATTACCTACTGTAACCACCAGGAATATAAAAGCATTGGTTGGGATATACAGCATAAGATGTGAAGCTGGGCTGATGTCTTGGAGACTGCCAATGTCATTCTGGTATCTCACAAGGGATATGCTGCTGTTTTAACTCAGGAGGAGGGACAATGCTGCATGTCGGAGTGTGCAGTTGGGGAGAAAGACTGACTCTCAGCAGTGCACCTCCCCCACTACATGGGGGGCATTTGGCCTCCCGGTGTCCCTGGTTCTTTGGTGGGTAATGGATCGGCCATTAAAAGCCAGTGGGCAAACACGCAACCAATATGAGGCCGTGTGCACGTCAATAGGATGCACCCATAGCTTTTTTAAATGGATGTGACCCCATCAGACATGCATTCATGCGAAAAAAAAATGCTGTAAACTGAATGTGGTGGGTGGGAAGGCTATGATGTGCCTGTGTGTATAGGCAAGTCATTGCCCCATTACTTATAATGGGCAGTGCCCTTCATTCAATAGTGATATTATATAAATGATCCCCTTTTTTATGTATACCCTAGGAGCAATGCAACTATAGGCAAAAACAGAAATATAGCAGATAGAATGTACTTCCAAACATGGAGAGGTTAGCAATATCAGACTCCTTGTTTGTCTTGATCCAGATACTGCTATACCTTTACATTGATATTAACCCCCCTAACGCTTCTGAGACCTCCACTTTCTTGTCTTGTATTGCAGCTGATGAGATGGAGCCGTCTAGCTAAACTCAGATCCCCGCAGCAGCACATTCTGCTCTGTGCTGTCTGGGGGATCTGAAGCTTGCCGGGGATCTGAAGCAAGCCGGCTTCTCCCAGCCCAATTTGCATATGAATGTCCCGTGGCCCCGGGACATTCATATGCAAATTGGGCTATCTTTAAAGAGCACACCTGGAAGATCACACCCATTATCATTTCCAGATGTGGTCTTTGAAGTTAACCCTTTCAGAGGGTTCCAAATGCCATTGTATTGGATACAGTGATAACGGTATCCAATACAATTCAAAGTAAAACAAAAAACAAATAAGTATTCAAGAGATTTTAGCATTCAAACGATACATTTTATCATTTGTTTATTGTATATTTGTATTTTTTTTATAATAATTGTGTGTTTCAAACATTATTATATTCAGGATGTCTATTAGACCCTTATACGGACCGATTTTTGGAAGTTACAGGCCTACAACACAAAAAAAATTCCAGAAATATAGCAGATAGAATGTACTTCCAATCATGGAGAGGTTAGCAATATCAGACTCCTTGTTTGTCTTGATCCAGATACTGCTATACCTTTACATTGATATTAACCCCCCTAACACTTCTGAGGCCTCCATCTCGTCCTGCACTTTCTTGTCTTGTATTGCAGCTGATGAGATGGAGCCGTCTAGCTAAACTCAGATCCCCGCAGCAGCACATTCTGCTCTGTGCTGTCTGGGGGATCTGAAGCTTGCCGGGGATCTGAAGCAAGCCGGCTTCTCCCAGCCCAATTTGCATATGAATGTCCCGTGGCCCCGGGACATTCATATGCAAATTGGGCTATCTTTAAAGAGCACACCTGGAAGATCACACCCATTATCATTTCCAGATGTGGTCTTTGAAGTTAACCCTTTCAGAGGGTTCCAAATGCCATTGTATTGGATACAGTGATAACGGTATCCAATACAATTCAAAGTAAAACAAAAACCAAATAAGTATTCAAGAGATTTTAGCATTGAAATGATACATTTTATCATTTTTTTTATGTATTTTTGAATTTTTTTATAATAATTGTGTGTTTTAAACATTATTATATTCAGGATGTCTATTAGACCCTTATACGGACCGATTTTTGGAAGTTACAGGCCTACAACACAAAAAGAATTCCATTAGAGTCTATGGTGCGCTTTTGGTACAGAAATCTGGACCTTGCAAGAGCGCTAGGGATTTTAAAAGGTGTCACATAAAGAAAAAAGAAGAATGGAAAGACCAGCCTATGAATACTTTTCAGACATAGACATGGTAAATTAAATTGCAAGATCTACCAGAGAATTGTAAGGAGAGACAGATCACGTAGCATCTGTCTGTAATTGGAGAGACTAAAAATAAATATGCCCGGCTGTATAACAAGAAGCACTGGCAACCTGGCTCATACAATTTGCTTTTGCAAATTTTTAATTTAAAGAGACGCTCAAATGTCTATTTATATGACTAATTTACCTCTATTTCCTTATGAACTTCTCAGCTGTGATTTAGAACTGCAGATCCCTTGTCTTTATCTGTTGATAAAACCCAAAGCTGTCCGCAGAGAACTGCATTAAGGGATCAGCATGCCATGTGTCATGGCCAAGGTTGAGGATTACACAAAACAAAGAGAAGAAATTTCCGTTTTGCAAATAGCTATGAGTATCTCACATAAGGGCTCTGAAGCTGTAAAGAAGAATAAATAGGAGAATATGACTATATGACTGGTCGCTATATAGGCAACATTTGTTCAAAGTACTAGGTCACATGGTTACCTATTCAGCCAGCACACAAAAAACACAAAGGGTATGTAAAATGAAGCAGTACAAAGACAATGGTAATACACCAAGTCAGAAATCAAGTTCCATGGAGTCAAGTAGAACACAGTTATCTTACTGGCTGTTACTCCATTATGGATTAAATAGGCTTTTCAGAGATCAGTATGGATTTTGTTAAGGAATAGGACACTCAAGCAACTATCATTTTCGGAAAAAGTTACTCAACATCCTGCAGGTACAGGTTTGCTTTAATGGATTTCTTCACTGTAGTATCAGGAACTACGGTGTTATATTCAATGCCATAATACTTCTACGTACTGTAGTGTTGCAACCAGGTCCTGTTCGGATGCCTATGTTCCATCTATGTCTTTATGCGGCTTGTGCAAGGAATGAATGTCCAAGCAGCTGGTTAGGGTAATAACGGTTTACTAAAGGAGTATGTACAAGACTTTGGGGACTACTGTTCCAAACACACACTAACCAGCTCTGCACAGGGGAGTTGGCTGATGGCTCTCTTACCCAGCGTAGCAGAAGTAATCATAATGCCAAACGGATCCAGTGACCGAGAGGGGAGGTATCCTGCATCTTGCCCTATATAGACACCGCATTAAAGCCGCATCCACTCGGGCAAGATGAGGAAAGGACTGCCCTGGTCCAAAGGGGATACCTTTCATTCGCAATGGATGGGGAACGGAAGCACCTTGCTCCAAGGTAAGTGGCAGACTACTGGCTGAAAAGTCCAGGAAAAATTATTAGAGAAATCATGTTTGAAATGCATATATATGTGAAAGTCTATGGAGGAGTCCCATACTGATGCTGTACACACCATGCAAACAGTCCTGTTCATGAGCGCACTCATGGAGGGCATCAATCTTTAAAGTGTATGTATTCTTTAAAAACTGAGAAAAAATATATGAACAAAATGAAGCTTTATTTAGTTTCAGTGGGGAAATGGTCTATGTTTATTTCAATGCAGATCTGAGATTAGGTACCTTCTTGGCTGTCACAGTTTTTTGGTGGGTTTTTTTTTGTTTTTTTTATCCCTGGATACTCAAAGAGCCCCCACCGACACCCAAAAACATCCCTTTACCATTACAAGGGGTCTCACCCTCGCTGAGGTATGGCTGATCCCCCTCCCTGTCCTTCCAGGCATGCCAAAAGGGGCCTGGGCCACATTGTTTGAGTCCCCCCTCTTTTCCAGAGTTTACCAAACACTGCCAGCAGGGGGTCTGGTATGCTCTGGGGGTACCTCACGCTTTTCGTGGTTCCTCATTTCCAGAGCATACCAGACACTATTGATGCCCCTGAAGGTTTGAGAATTTTGTCATCAAGGTCAATGAGGTTTGCATTGAACATGCAAACTGTGTTACTGGCTGATCACTAGTCACAATTTCCTTTATCTTTTTAATAGTGATCCTTCCCTTTCTGTTGTATCTATTTTTCTTTCTGTCCTCAAACTTGTCTATCTTGGCTTAGGGTCCCCACATACGTAACAAGCCGAGCAAAATCAGCCACGGATCGTGGGTGCCCACATGGACAGATGAACGGAAATGTCCCTAAATCTCTCGCTGATGCCATTAGTTTGAATAGGGACCCGTATTCTTGTTTAAACTAACGGGCGGCACACAAAGGGTGCCCGCCGATACCGTGAGTGATGGAGAGCAGAGTAATGACGTCATCATGTTGCTCTCCACAGCTCATCTGTCGGTCCCCCCTTGTTATGTGTGTGGGGACCTTTAGAGTTAAGCTCACAAATGTTTCAAAAATAACCTCTTCTGTAATTTTGGTTGTAACTGAAGACTTTGGGATTAAGGCTGTAACTTAAAGCGGACCTACCACCAGGAATCTATGTTTTCATGAATGGCACTAGAAGTGCCAATAATAGGGAGGAATGCAGTGAAAAACCCCAAAAACTTACCTGTAATGAGCAATTTAAGAATATAATTCGGCAGCTCTTCTCACTTCCTGGTTCATTGTAGGCAGAAATCGTCAGGACGTCACAGGAAGCAGTGATCTTCTTTGAAAATTCCCATAGAAGATCACTGAACGCCCCCAGTGGCCACCCACGATATTGCACCCCCCAGTTTCATGTGTTGCCTTCAGCGAACCAGGAAGTGAGGGGAGCTGTGTGGTAATCTTGTAAAAATGGTCATTACAGGAACGTTTTTGAGGTTTTTTTTACTGCATTCCTCCCTATTATTGGCACTTCTAGTACCATTCATAAAAACAAAGATTTCTGGTGGTAGGTCCACTTTAAGGATCCACTATACAAGGAAGACAAAAATGACAATTTGTTAATTTTATGAGTTAGAAATGACAGAAGTATTTTTGTTAATATCGGTCTGTTCCCATTTAGGCTAACCTAATAGTATATTATGAAAACAATAAGGTCCACTCACCTACCAAATATATGTTTACTAGATTCCTTAAACCCTTTCTACAAGTATATACTTTAGCCAACAAGGATAACAGGAAAGGTAAAGCTTCCGAAAGCTAAAGTTAATACTATGCTTCTATGTCAAAGGCATGCTACACGTTAATGAGGAAGTGGATAATAGGAATACACAGTAGCAGAAATGAGTTCATGCTTATTCCAAAAATGAAGGTTTTCAGAAACAGCTGGGAGGCATGGTTCAGACCACAACTGCAGTCTGTGGCAGAATAGCGCCCCCTGCCAACAACAAATATAAAAACATTCCAGGATAAGACTTTGCTCGATACATACCAGAAAGCAAATGTGTCCTCGTTGTAAACAGTTCTTAGATCTGGCATAATGAAACTAGCAGTTTAAAATTGTGCAGATCCCCCTCCAATCTAGACTAACAGAAGACGGCTCCCCCTTTCCTCACAGTTTCATTCACGCCGTATTAGCTGTGAAGCGATTTACATTAATACCGCCTTGTTTCAACAAAAAAATTTAATTGACTTTACTTAACGAGTGGCAGGCGTAATAAAATGAGTCATTTAAATTTATATGCACAGGGGTCCGCCATTCCAAAAAGACGGGTCTAAAAAAAGCTATTATCCTCCTCCAGGCTGTTCCAGCTAAAGCGAGAAAGCTGGATAACCGCTAGGCACAGAATTAGGTTGTTGGTTTCTAAAGCCAGAATTTTGCATTTCTACTTCAAAACATCGATCCTGTTGACTCCTCAGCATGAACGCTCAACTTTAAAGGGATATAGTCAAAACATGAAAACATTTGCTTTAATGCTTCTTGTATGCTTAGTTACTTCATTCGCTGTAATGAGGAGGAAAAAATAATAGTGATGGATCATAAATGAGAAAAAAACATTAGTGATGAGCAAGCATGTTCCAGTCTCCGTCCCACACATTTTCCAGGTTGGAGCTGGCTGGACACATCATAGGGTGCTATATAGCATCTATCCAGTAGCCATATCAGGTGCTGGCCTTAAGGTGATTGGCTGGCCAGACACATCATAGGGTGCTATATAGCCTCTATCCAGTAGCCATATCAGGTGCTGAGATTACAGTGATTGGCTGGCCGGACACGTCATAGGGTGCATTATAGCATCTATCCAGTAGCCATATCAGGTGCTGGCATTACAGTGATTGGTTGGTCGGACACGTCATAGGGTGCTGTATAGCATCTATCCAGTAGCCATATCAGGTTCTGGCATTACAGTGATTGGCTGGCCGGACACGTCATAGGGTGCTATATAGCATCTATCCAGTAGCCATATCAGGTGCTGACATTACAGCACCTTGTGACTTGTAGTTGACAAACATTCATCTGGGCATTATATAAGGTTTTGGGCTTTTTTTGGACATACAGGTACAAGAAAAAATATGTGAACCCTTTGGGATTATGTGGAGTTTTGCATGAATTGGTCATAAAATGTGCTCTGATCTTCATCACACCAATAGAAAAACACAGTCTGATTAAAATAATACTACACAAACATTATATGTTTTCATGCTTTTATTGAACATAACATGTAAACATTCACAGCACAGGGTGGAAAAGTGTGTGAACCTTTGTACTTAATAACTGGTTGACCCTCCTTAGGCAGCAATAACCTCAACCAAACCTTTCCTGTAGTTGCACATCAGACCTGAACAACGATCTGGAGTCATTTTGGACCACTCCTCTTCACAAAACTGTTAAAGTGTAACAATATTCTTGGGATGTTTGGTGGGAAGCACTTTCTTAAGGTCATGCCACAGCATTTCAATCGGGTTGAGGTCAGGACTCTGACCGTGCCACTCCAGAAGGCGTATGTTTTTCTATTGAAGCCATTCTTTTGTTAAATGACTTTGGGTCATTGTCCTGTTACATCATCCATCCTCAGCTTCAGTTGGCGGACAGATGGTCTTAAGTTTTCCTGCAAAATGTCTTGATAAACTCTGGAATTAATTATTCCACCAATGACAACTATCAGTCCAGGCCCTGAGGCAGCAAAGCAGCCCACAACCTTGATGCTCCCTCCGCCATGGTTTACAGTGGGGTGAGGTTTTGATGTTGGTGTGTTGTTACTATTTCTCCACATAGTGTTGTGTGTTTTTTCCAAACAACTCAATTTTGGTTTTATCTGTCCACAGAATATTTGGGCAGTAGTGCTGTGAACCTCCAGGTGCTCTTTTGCAAACTTCAAACGTGCTGCAATATTTTCTTTGGACAGCAATGGCTTCCTCCGTGGGGTCCTCCCATGTACTCCATTCTTGTTTAATGTTTTCCTTATTGTAGATGTGTCAACAAAAATTTTAGCATGTGCCAGAGATTTTGGTTAGTCTTTAGCTGAGTCTGCGCTGTGCTCTTGCAGTCATCTTTACAGGACAACCACTCTTTACCATGAACCCTTTCCAGCTTCATGCAAGTAAACAATTCTTGATTGTAGGACTTCTGAGAGCTCTTTTCTGCGAGGCGTGGTTCACATCAGACAGTGCTGAGGTTTTGAAACCAAACCAAAATTGGTGTATGTTTTTAAAGGGCAGGACAGCTTTCAGCTTCTTAACACATCCAATACCATCAGACTGATTGGACTCAAGATTGGCTCACTCCTGGCTCCAATTAGCTCTTGAAGAATTCATTAGGCTAGGGGTTCACATACTTGTTCCACCCTGCACTGTAAATGTTTACATGTTATGTTCAATAAAAACATGAAGACATATAATGTTTGTGTAGTATTATTTTAAGCAGATTGTGTTTTTCTATTGGTGTGACCAAGATGAAGATCAGCACATTTAATGACCAATTCATGCAAAACTCCTCGTAAACCCTGTAAAAATCTGTGCACTATATAAGGTTCTGGGCTTTTGTGGGACATATAGTGTTTGAAAACAGTGACTTTTAGTTCACATAGATTCACCAAGGCACTATATAATGTGCATGTTGTGGCCTTTTTTGTGTGACATATACAGTCAGAAATCAGAAAAACAATTCTGGACTTTACATTCTATTTAATCTGACTGGGGCGAATTAACTGCCAATGTTCTGGTATTTTTTGGGACATATACAGTCCGGTATCAATATGAAGAAGGTGAGCAATAAGAGATAGGGAAGTAGCTGTGATGCTGAATGCAGAGGCGTGCTGCCAGTGCACCAGAAAAAAAAATACACTATACCCAGCTTCATGTCTAAGTACAAACAGTTGGTCGGCTGGTTTCAGCCATTTAAGCACCACCCTCTCTTCTACCAGGTCCAGTTTCTGTAACAAAGAGCCTGGTCAATAGAGATGGGCGAACATCGCCATTTACTGTCCGCGAACGGGCGGGTCGGACTTTTAAATAAGTCCGCCGTCCGCCCTGTTCGCGGACACATTCAAATTCCCCGCCTCTGGGCGGGGAATTTGAATCGGAAAAAACGGATGTGACGTCAGTGACGTCACATCCGGTCCTTGGACCGCAACCTGGAACGCATAGTTCCTGGTTACGGGCGCAGGATGTGACGTCACTGACGTCACTTTCTGCTCCAAGCCGGATTTTTCACTGCAAGACCGGCTGCATGCCCGGTCTTGTAGTGAAAAGATTCTTCCTCCGGTCTCGCAGGTTCTGATCCTGCCGGAGGAAGAATTTAGATCTTCTTCTCGTCGGCGAACGGGGCGGGTTGAACACCCGTACTGTCCGCCGGCGAGAGCATGGGCGAACATGCTCGTTCGCCGCCGAACTGTTCTCCGGCGAACAGTTCGGTCCATCCCTACCTACCAAATCCTCCCTCTGATCATCCTTCCTCCCACCACGTAGAGGCTTGCTAAATGAGTAATCCCACATTTGGCCCTCTCGCCCAGCACACTGGAGGAGGGGCCTGAGATATTGGGCCAATTACCTAACGTCTTCAGCTTTCACAGTCTCAAGAAGATGACTGTGGTGATTGGCAATCATTCGTTCACGAAGTGGACGAATGATGAGACACAGTTGCTCGGGTTATGTTTAGGTCAAGTCAGGAGGATGAGCAGAGTGAGCAAGTGGTAGAGAAGGTGGTGTCCGATGACCCAACATGGAAAGGTGAAAAGCAGAACAAGGACAGCAATACAGAGGGGGAGGACTCCGCAGCACTGAAACAGGCTGGAGGAGGCAGTGGTGTTGCAAAAAGTTGGGCCACACCAAACAGTCCTGCAACCCTGACATTGAGCACCCCATGCAGAAATCTACCCTACCAAGGGGCAGATGTTCCTTATTTATACGGAATGTGCAGACGACAAAAGAGTGGTAGTTTGCAATTTGTGCAGTGCCTTAATGAGCCGGGGTGTGAATACTATCAACCTCACCACCACCAGCATAATTTGCCAGATTGCATCCGAGTCCCCTTATAATTGGGCGAATGCGTGGGACCACAATCACCACTGCCTCCTCTTCCCTTATGTTACGCACTGTTTGCCAATCCCCTGTCAAAGCCGCTGGCCCGGATGCCCCGCTCCCTGCACCTTCACATCAACCAGCAATTTCCAATTCACTGTCTCAGCGCAGCATTCAAATGTTGATAAAACAGGCATTTAAACACAAGCACAAATACCCTTCAACACACCCACAAGCCATAGCCATAAATGCACAACTTTCAAAATGTTTGGCCCTTGAAATGTTGCCATTTAAGAATGTGTGAATGTGTGAAGAATGTCAGCAGCCGTCCCTTAGTACACAGTCCCCAGCCGCCACAATTTTTTCCCGGTATGCTGTGCATGCTTTACACCAGCATGTGTCTCAAAACATCACCTGTGCCCTGACCAACGCAGTAACTGGGAAGGTCCCCTCACCACGGACACATGGACAAGTGCTGGTGGCAGGGATGCTACATTTCCCTGACTGCACACTGGGTGCATGTTGTGGAGGCCAGGAGGGAGTCGTGCCCTGGGATGGCCCAGGTGCTTCCCACACCCATGAAGAGGAGGAAGAGGAGCTGCTGGAGACTGTTGCCTCTGCTACAGAGGGTAGTATTACAAATGTCGATTTAATTTGTGTAAATTGGAAGAGGAGGAGATGGAGAGTCCAGATAATGCAGATGTTGACATTGACGTCTTGCCTGTTGGTACTCTGGCACATAAGTCTAACTTCATGTTAGGCTGACTTTCCCGTGTCCCCTTCCTTGTACTTATTATAGATTACATGGATTACTGGTTGTTCACTCTTCTCAACCCCCGCTAAGAGAACTTCTCATCACTCATTCCTGTGGTAGAAAGAACGAGTGAAATGTTGCAATACCAGAAGGTATGCGTGAAGAGATTTCTCCAAAGTTTTCCATCTCACAATGCAGCCAGCAGTCCATACTTCCTTAGGCAACCAAAGAAGGGAGTCAAGGGGAACCTGCTGCAGTTCCAAAAAAGGCAAGCCAACACTATCCAAGGCATGGAACACTTTCATGACACCCCACCTGTAACCTCACCCTGAAGCCCGTCCTAGTGGTACTTGGAGTGAAAAGTATTGGAAGATGGTGAAGGAATACATAGCAGACGTGTCAGCATCTTAAATGATGTGCCGTACAACTTTTGGGTTACCAAGCTGGACATGTGGCTGGACAAGTTCTACCTACTAGATAAGTTTCAGAGGGAGGGACAGGCAACCTCTGTTCTGCCAAACAGCATCCCCAGTATCCTTGTCCATGTGCACAACATAGTACAGTCATGTCTCCCCACTATAGCAGAGGGATCCATTCCATATGAACAACTGTACTGCCATACCGCATTCCCAGCATCCCTGTAGGTCCTAAAAACTGTAGTCCTGGGGCCCTGTCTCAGGGCGGGCTTATTCAGTTTAAATTAATTTTCTGTGGCCCAGTTAGCTGCAGAAGATTCGCAAGCCAATTGTTCACCAATCCTATAGCCTCGGTGGCATAATATGATAGGGATAGTGAGTGTCCCACGGTTCCCACAGGACTGGCATGACCACAGTCCACACAGGACTGGGGTCCTGTGTGGAACGTGGGACACTCACCACTGCACTGCAGAAAAGACACCAGCATCTACTACCTTTTACTAGTTCATTTAGAATGCCACGTTTATATGTTATACTAAATAAACCTGGTCTTGCTGGACGCAGGGTGGCGTTTTGTTCCCCGTTCCCTGGCAGGGACTGTGAGGCACCCCCCTGATGTTGCTTCCCCCCCCCCCTCCCTGACCTTGGTGGTCATTACATGGTGATTCTCTACACAATTATACCTGGGCCAATAATTGGTCACGCTGATCCCTCCTTGGTAAAACTCCTGAAGAAGTTAAGAACGAAAAGAACATCGGGTTGGGAGCCATACCGGTTTTTCAATTTGCGAACCACCACGTCTCTTTCTGTTTTTTCGTTTTACAATCATATTTCTGTAACCATCAACAGGGTGTTTATTTAAGGCCTGCGACCTATGAACTGTTTTATATATACTCTGTGATTGATATACCTCATTGGAGTTTTTAAAGTGCCCTTGCCCCCGATTTTCCAGGTGGGAATTTCTGATCTAGGTTTGTGGCCCAAGGCTCACTTCCCTGGCGATATTCATTTTTGATATTGAATTTTGAGATGATGGCTCCACTTCTGAACGAATAGTATTTAATATGTTGCATTTAACGAGGATCTGTCAAGCACACCATTGCCTGTTATGGCCTCTGTTTAACAGAGTGCTTGAGTGTGCTCCTGTGTATGGTTCACCTGTCTGTCTGCAAGTGTCTTTAGTGCCAACACTGATAAATCATGATTTCTGACATTGCTTAAACTCTGCCTGTCCTGACCTAGGATTGTCACTGACCACATCTCCTGTCTAATCCATCTGTACTGTACTTTATTGGACTAATGCTAGGCATACACATGCCGATAAACGGCCGCATTTTAATCTGACCGACGGGCGTGCACGCTCTCGCCGTCGGTCAGGTTAAAAATCGGCCGCTAATCGGCATGTGCCCACATGGGGCGACAGATCCCTGTCGCCCCACTTCTCGGCCGGCCAGTGAACGGACATGTCGGAAAATCTCTGGCCGGCGCGAGCCGATGGAAGCCGATGCCATAAGCTGCAATGAAGACGGCGTCTCCATCGCAGCTTATGGCCGGCACACAAAGGGTGCCTGGCCGATTGAAGGGGCCCCACAATGCAACGGGATGCTAACGTGATGACGTCATCACATTAGCATCTCGGCATACATCGGAGCAGGTCGGTCTGATCTGCTCGGTGTGTGTATGCCGAGCATAAGCCTGTTACCTGGTTATCAGGTGTTGATAGGCGCCTTCCACCATGTAATGCAAACAGTTCTTATTAGTAAAACATGATTATTTGTGCCAAACATGCGCAAAAGCTCAGAAAGTAAAAGCTGAACATCTGATTTTCAGTCAGAGATTGTAGATTTCATCAGAATAAAAACTGATGGATCGATTAAAACATTACAACTGTTAATGTCCCAGCAGTGCACACCACCTTCTGAACTCTTCAGAATATAGAATCGGGAGAAGACTGTGTCTACTGTCACAAAAAAGACAAATTGAGACCACAATGTTCATAGGTTGACCCAAACTGGATGACTGAAGAGGTGAAAAAAGTTTTCACATGATAAATCTGTCACAGTAGTAATTTTAATATAAGTTAAATATAATTTAGAAGCCATCACAAACCTTACCTCTCTTACATGTTAGCTGCATGGCTAATTAAACCATATTTCATGCACAATAAGACGCACCCATGGTTTTGGAGATAAAAAATATATAAAAACAAAGACTTTTTCACATGTAGAGTGAATATACAACATGTTCTACTTAACCCTCTGGGCGTTACAAGCTTTTCGCACCATTTCTTATGGCACGAAAAGCCGTTTCTCCGGCAATCGCGGTTCTCTGTCCAGCCCACTACACACCGCCGGTGTCAAATAGACGCCGGCGGTGTGTGGGGAGGAGAGCGGCGCCACCGCGCCTTTGCCGTGATCGGGCACAAACGGCGCCTTCTCTCGTGTGTGCCTGCGGCTCGGTAGATTGAGCCGGAGGCACACGGAGCCATTCAACCCTGTGTCTTAGGCGTCATCTCGTGACGCTTAAGGGTGGTGAGGTGGTGGTGGCGGCGCCATAGACTTCCATGTTAATGGA
>CM070042.1:14201510-14212085 GCA_036250615.1 Ptychadena robeensis
GCCAGTTGGATGTTTCTAAGTACAATGTAATTGATTGCGTCCGTGCCTTCTATGCATAATTCTCAACATGTTCAGCAGGTGTATCGTTTGGTGAGTACGGGAATGATCACCCAGTTCCTCCATTACACTCTGAGTCCAGATCCCTGTAAACCAAAAACAAAAACTGAAACCCATTTCGGTTTCAACCACTTTCCGGACTCATTCTAGGATAAACCATCAGGCCCTTTGCCGGCTGGATAGGTCTAGTTCACAGTGAGGACCAAGGTCTGTCACACACAATCTTGGAAAAAGTCAGGTATTGGCATATCAGTCAATCTCAGAGTACTCCTGTATAGGAAGTAGGGCTTGGGCGATTTGTGGCAAAAATGACGGATGGAGCCCAGGAGGACCCGCGTGTACACTGCTTGGTGGTGACCTTAGAAAGTTACATGGATATCTGCAGCAGTGATGTTGTGTATAGGCAAAAATGAAACTACGTTTAGGAGTCTTTTCGAACAGACCGCTCTAGTAATTTGCCAGTTGTCAAGCAAATTACTTTCTAACAGAATTTGCCGTTTACATATTTTCTCTGCTATAAGTTTCTGTTGGATTGGCCCAAAGGACCAGCACAAAAGAACAACAATACTTATGTATTTTAGTATTATTATTAACATTATTTGTATAGCTCAGCATATTACGCAGCGCTGTACACTACATTAGAGAGGAGATACAAACAGGATAACACACGGGTTAAAGGTGGTACATGAACAGGAGGAGTAGAGGACCATGCCCGGTGCAGGGCTACAATCTAATAGGTGGGGAAAAGGTATACAAAAGGTGGGGGGGGGCTGTGGGAACTGGGGATGTGGTGTGTGAGGTTGTTAAGAAGATGGGTAGGAGAGGCTGAAGAGGTGGGTTTGTTAAGAGGATTTTTGAAGGCTGGCAAAAGGTAGGGTAGGAGCAAGTTGATGGGGCGAGGGAGGAGTCCCGAGAGTAGGAGCGGCCCTCGAGAAGTCTTGGAGCGTTGCAAAATGCGGAGGTGGCTGAGTGGGGAGGTTCATTAGTAGTCACTGGAGGGAGCGAAAGGGGGGCGGTTAGGGGTGTATTGGTGGTTACCAGGGTTGAGATGTAAGGAGGACAGGAGGTGTGGGTGATTAAAAGCAAGACACAGCATTTGGAATTTGATCTCTGGACAAGGGGAAGCCAAGGGAGAGATTTGCAGCGGAGGCAGCACATGAGGAATGCGGTAGAGGAAAGTAGACCTGAGTCTGGCCGCGCCATTCATGAGGGACTGAAGGGGGTGAAAGGTATCGGAGAGGGGGGAGACCAGAAGAGGATGATGTTTGCAGTAGTCCAGAAGAGGAGATGATGAGAGAAGCATGTACGTACTTTGGTGGTCTCTGGGGGAGGAAGGAGCGGATTTGGAGATAGGTTACGGAGTAGATGGAAGTGGCCAGGCAGGATCTATAGATGTTCGAATGTTGGGCGAGTAAAGGAAAGAGCGCCAGGTCAAGGTGACACCGCAGAGCGAGATTGTGGGAATGGGCGGAGATGACAGGTGTTATTTACTGTTAGTGAGATGTTGGGGGGAGGAGGCTTGGACGGTGAGGAGGAAAAGATGATGAGTTCGTTTTGCTCAGATTGAGTTTAAGGAATCTGTCAGCCATTCCAGGGGGGAGAGATGGGACGAAGGCAGTGAGAGATGTTGTTCAAAGGACAGAGGGAGTGAAAGGCCGGCGCGGTAGAAAGATAAGATTTGGGTTGGTTCATCAAGAATATAGATGGTATTGCAGACCAAAGGAGGAGATGAGTTGCAGGAGGCGGTGTAGGGGAGAAAAAGAACTGAGCAGGACTGAGCCTTGTGGGACGGCCAACAGGGAGGGGGGGGGTGAGATGCTTGAGAAGAAGATTGGAGCCATTGAGGAGGTTTGGAGAAAGACGCGGTCAGTCAGGTAGAGGAGAACCAGGAAAGAGCAGACAGAGTCACGCATTCCGAAGAGCTCAGGGTCCGTAAAAGAACCGAGGGTGGTCCAACAGTTGTTCAAAGCGCAGAGGAGCGATCAACAGCAGAAGGAGGGAAATAGTTGCCTTTGGCCTTGGCCCAGTGAGTAGGTCATTGGCAAACTTTAGTGTGGCCTGTCTAAGTGGAAATGAGAAGGCCGAAAGCGGATGGAGGGGGTAAGGAGCGGCATTTACAGTCAGGTAGGCAGTGAGTAGTGATGTATAAAGAGAGTTCAGCAGTTGGGAAGCAAAAGGAAGAAGAGAGATCGGTCGGGTTAGTGGAGGGAAAGGAGGGGATCAAGTGATGGCTTTTTTCAGTTGGGCAGGATTGTGGCAGTTGAAGGGGATGCTGGGAAAGATACCAGCAGGAGATGGAAGAGGTTGAAAGTGCAGTCAGTGGCAGGGGCAAGGGTGGTGGAATGGGTCCTAAGTAACGTCAGCGGGGATTAGGGTCGAGGGGCAGTGTGGAGGGAGAGGAGCGAAGCAGAGAGGTGATTCCTCCACACTGACAGGGGAAAGTGAGGAGGGAGGAAGAGTTTACAGGAGGATGGATTGGAGGCAATGGGGGTGAGGGTTTAAAGTTACAGGAGGATGGGATTGAGGAGAAGGGGGGTGGTGCGTTTGGAAGAAATACGATTCGGATGGCTTTTCAATATTGTCTTGAAGTATGTGGCCCGGTCTTGGGCAGGAGGTGGAAGTGGGGAGGAGGAGTGTGGATTTGAGCAGGAGAGTTGAAGGGGAAGAAGAGAGCGAGTGAGGGTTTTGGATGCTTGTGAGGATATGAGGGAGGAGAAAGGAGAAGTACGATTGTGTGGGCAGCAGTAAGCTCAGCATGGAAAGATGAAGTTTGTTTGTAGCTAAGAAAGTCGCTGTTCGGCCAGACTTTCTCCATGTGCGCACTGCCCTGAGAGTGTCTTGTTGTAGGGCCGGAGTGTGCTTACGTGCCAGGGACGGGGGTTGGTTGGGGGAGGGGAGGGGAGAGAGCGAGGGTGGCCGGGGAACAGTGATATAGGTATTATAGTAAAGATTGAGCCACCGTGCATTTCTACTTATAGGAGCCCAAACCTGTGGTCTGGGGCCGCTTAGCATCTAACTTGGTGCCCCTCGGTACTCCAATTGCGGCCCCTGTCCTAAGGCATAGGAACTCACCTGTGTCAGTCCGAACCCAGATGACACTGTAACGGCTGCATGATTTTGGTTTTCTTTATGTCAAGAGCTATTCCGACATCGTTGATTAGATTCAGGCAGCAGTGCCATCTAGTGGCCAAAATAGTAATTTTCACACTATTTCAAAAATTCCACGTATGAATTAATGACAAAGCCTCTAAACATGGATTCCTCCCCAAATTGCTGGAGATTTTAAAAAAGGGATGGAGAAAATATTATAAAAGGAAAAGTATAGCTTTAGCATTGTAGTTTTTTCATTAATAAAGTAAAGTGAAAGGAAAAACTGCACATGCTAGAGCTATACTTCTTTTTTTGTAGTGCTCCCGCCTAACTGTTCCTCTATATATCAGTAGTTTTTGTACGATATGAGTTTAGGGTCCTTGCAAATAACGCACAAGTCAGCACGTTTAAAACCATTACCTTAGTGAACATATGAATGAAGCCTACATAACCAGGAGTAGGGGGTGAGCTGGAGGGATATACATATTCTAGATGCAAAGGGTAAAATCCAATACTCAGGGGGCAAAATAAAAGACTTAAGCTGCCATACAAGTCGTATTCCATGGCTGATCGATCACCCATCCGAACGATCGATTCCAGGCGATCTCAGCGGGAATCGGAGGTCACCGATCGAGCGCCAATTAGGTGTACGATCGCTTGCATACCACCTGTCCCACGGCTTCCTGGACGATTCCGTGTCACGACGCTTCACTCAAAATGGCAACTCCCCTGACGGATGCCTTGGCTGAAGCAGATAAGACTAAAAAATGGGGGGTGCTGGAGGGGGCCGAGCATGTGCGGGGACTAACTACTTCCACCGACCTCAAGATTTCCATTCGGACGTTTGAAGATCGGACGGACAAGGTGGGCTTCACGCGATTCCGGGACGATAGTTTCGGGTGCACGCGCCCTGGGCAGAACACGATTCGTCACGAATCCGATGGGGAAACGGACAGGTATGGGGGCTTTAGACACATGGATATTTATTGAAAAAGATGTCTACAACCCATCTGGGTCCGGTTTTATCTTAGTAATGAATTACACCTACAGTTAATTAACGTGTTTTTACGAAATAATATGCAACTATTTGAATGCTCTGTAAACTATTTCATTTACCAATCCTATGCAAACACTTTTTTGCATTGTAATAGTACAAAAAATTTATTTGTAGGGTTTTTGTTCTGCAATAATTTCAATAAAAGTTTATTATCGGGGAAAACAAAAAATATATGTCCAATCCAGGAGAATTTATTTCATTAGCAATTCATTTTTGCAATTGTGTGTTTAACTTAATTATTATAGTCAGGATGATACTAGAGGATTGCATACTTTTATTATTAAGTTTACTGCTGTTCCTTGATCATTTACTGCTTGCACCCCAAGTTGGGTGCGGCAAGGAGGGGAAACAACGGACAACGACGTCACTACACATTGTAAATTCTTGGGTTATTACACAGGACTGCATAAAAAATAAAAAAAATTTAAATCTTATGTATACATGACACAAAATGTTTGCATTTACTAATACTACAGGTTCCCTAATTGCTTGAAGTATGTTGGAAGTATCATGTAAACAACTTTTGTATTTAAACATAAAAAAAAATGTCTTCTACCTATACCTGTGTCATTTTTTCATTATTTTCATTATAAAATGTTCTTACAAGTCGTTATAGATATGAAAATTTTACATGAGGCCTTTATAATGCAGAGGGCCACAAGTGTGGCCCCCTCCATAACAATCTGTTGCCCACCACGGTTCTGCACACATATCCGATGTTTACCGATGAATAAGGCTCAGGGCCAATCAATAAGGACAGCCCCCCCTTTTCGGGATTTTTTTTTTTTTGTGTCGGGAAACATGTTAAATAAGGCACTCCCCCGGGCAATAAGCCACCCCACGGCAACCTGCGGTCCAAGAGTCCCTCCCATAGCGGCCCTGCTCGGCCCCGGTTCACTCCTGTGTTTACGGAGCGGCTGTGGTGTGGTTAAGTGTCAGTGCGGAGAGCGGGGACATTGTGGGAGTCCGACTTGCTGGCGAGTGGACGGGCTGACAGCTCTGCACCTGAGCCAGGGGACCATGTTCAGGGGCGCGCAGGGCTGTGTGGAGGCCTGGCTGCTCTGTGTGCGGTTCGCGCTGTCCCGCTTCTCTTGGTGTGGAGGCCGGAGGGTCCTGAGCCGGAGACCATGGCTTCCACCACCTGAGCCCAAGGCCATCAAGAAGCATGCTGGAGAATATGCAGAGTGACCTGAGGGGCCTTCTCATGGAGGCAAGAAGCAGTTCCCCCTGTCAAGGAGGTGAGGACCCCGACGGAAGGTGAGGAGGGGGGATTCCTCTCCTTATATTAACACCCCCCCATAGCACGCACACCCCTCCTCTCATATTACACCCCCTAGCCAGCACTTTATATGGGACGTTTGGGACTGGCATTATTATATGGGAAATAAGGTATCCCTGAAAATAAGATATTTGGCCTTCAAAAAAACAAAAATAGACAGTTCTTATCATTCGGGGAAAACGGGGGTTGGTACTTGAACTTTGTAACTTTAATGTCAGACAAAGTAAGTCTCAATTGCGAGTGCTTGGGAATTTTGTTGCTATATGAGCTTTGATGAATTGCAATATTCATGATGGACAACTTTCCCAATTAATGCGTGTTGCCAAAGAGATTTTAGATCTATTTTGCTTGGTGTGGCATGGGATTGGTGCTATTTTTGCAGTACATCCAAGTATTTTAAGGCCTCAACAATATGAAAGAAAGGAACAAAGGTAACCTTTGTTTTGATCGCTGGCCTTTAAGGTTGAGTGGGAGACAAGCCTGTTTAACTTAATGGACAAGGTGCAATGGGTTACCGTGCACACTAGTTAGCAAATGCTTGGTTTGGTTCAGTGTAGATGAGGAGGGCCACCGTCAGAAGGGCCCCATCCTCAGATATTGGTGAACTAGGGTGGAGGGAGAGTGTGAAGTCAACAAAAATTCCCACACTCTCCTTTTCATCCAAAAAGTTTGTTAGGGAGGGGGGGGGGGGGGGGCCTGTGCTAGTTCAATACCACCTCACTACATGCTTCTGCTTCCACAGTGTCACTCTCCTGCTGGCACAAAACTCTGTTTATCGTGTTTCTGACCCCTCAGACAGTTGCCAGCAGGGCCTGCTCCCACAAGGCGGCACACACTTGCACGTACTACCGTTGCCTCTTCGCAAAACCCAGGCTCATCTCCTTCTCCCTAAGACCTCAGGGGCTTGCCACCATGTGCCAGGGCCTCCAATGTTCCTGTACAGCGTCCACGCTCCCGTCATCTCCGCTCTCAGTCCCGCTCACGTGGTCCTATCTCTGGGGGACTACGCTCTGGTGGGTCTGTTTCCAGTCTTCCATAGGAGCGCGCGAGCGCGCGTCCTTGCTCCCTTTATCTGTGGCTCCAGAAGATCCTCGCCCTGCTCCCTCTACCCACAGGGCGGGGACTAGTAACAGCTAGGGTTTATTAGGCAGTAGTGTGTTCATTCACATTGCTGCTTGATAGGTGTTCACACCCTGTCTACCAGCTCCCTGTGTTTCCCTCAGCCTGACTCCTGTCTCCAGACAAAGACTCCTTACCTTGCAGCTGATCTCCTGGTTTCCCTGTTCCAGCTAACTCCTTGTCTACCAGCTCCCTGTGTATCTCTCAGGCTTTCCTGGCAAGACTTGTCACATGTTCTAACTGTTTCCCTGGATTCCCTGTTCCAGTTTACATCAAGGTTCTGCTGTCTACCCTTGTCCACACACTCCTACGGCTGTCTACTTTCCTGTCCTGTCCTGTCCCTCCAAGCTGCTCCTCCAAAAAGGGGACTCATCATCCTTACCATCTACACCCCCAAGGTAGGGCAAGACCTGGCACTGGCTGTGGGAAAAGTCCACAGGGCCCCCTCAATGGACCCTGCCTACCTCCCCCTCAAGGGGGGCTCTGGGGGAAGACCTCCAGTTGCTTAGACCCCTTGCTCCTAGGTGCCCAACTCACCAGCTTTACACCACTGGGGGTGGAACATAACACACAGTGAGCAGACTGGCATGGTGAGCAGAGGCTGTCGGCAATGCGGGGGGAACCTGGCTACTATGCCAATCGGGTAGCCCGGCATCTAGCCCAGCCCCTAGATGCTGACTGCCGGGCCCCACTGACTGTGTGCCCTCTTTCCCCCCTGATTGGCGCAACTTGGACTGCAACCAACTCCCACAGCAAAGTCAATCACTTCTGCTGGGTGCTCTGGTGACACACGGAAACTCCATATACCAGGGGTGGACAGACTTTATGACTCGTTACCTCAATGGGTTTTTAATTTTGACAGAGGGGCCGGACCAAGAGCAGAAATCACAAATGCGCAAACACATTCAAAACACCTCCACTGCGATCAGGATGCATTTAATGCATTTTCAATGAATGTGTTTGAACACTTTAACAATGTGCTACGAATCCCCTTTTAATGCAAAGCAATGCAAAGTGACACTGAAGCTTTAATGTGTACTGTTCCATTGGTTAGCAATGAAAAACTTTCTAAAGCATCACAACACCAAAACTTTGTCAAGAGTTTGAAACTAATGGAAACAGTATCACAGAGGATCTAAATCTTGCCATAAGGTTTTCATGCACTGCTCCTGCAAAAGTGCAGACTGCATTGCGTCTGTGGTAATGAGTAGTGTATTAATAGTAAAGAATTATATATGCAATATTATGCATTGGGAAGCTTATGGCCATGATTTGCGATTTTATATTCGCAAAAACAAATACCACATGTGGCCATTCATTTTGACCGTAATGCGATTATAATTTTCGCAATTTATGGCCATACACTTAAATTGCGAATTTTCACGAATATCAAATTGAATATTAGTAGAATTATTCGCAAAACACTAGTAATGAGTGACATTGTGAGTTAGCATTAATGCAATCACGTAGCGTTGTGGTACTACACAAACACAGCTAGTGTGAAAGGGCTGTTAAAGATTATACAGCAAACAGACATAATAGATAACTTGCTGAGTCTACATTTTTCTTGAACCTCATGAAACACATTTGTTAAAATATTAAAACAAAATCTTAAAACAGTGCTCTGCAAGGTTTGGAAATGGTTGATTCAGTTCAGGTGTCTGGAATGAGACCATGCAGTACCAGTGCCTGCAATTAGATGTCCAGCTGTTGTATTTTCTGATCCATCCTGTGCTGCTGTTGACCAAGCAGAGGGGGTCTGATTGAAAAGCCAGGGCCGCCCCCCTCTCCACACACACCCCTGGCTGTCCGTTTCAATGTGAATGTCAATGCTGTTACAACAGCAGCAGGAATGGCACTGACTGGGCAGAGGACCGCCGTCCCCCCCTAGATAGTCGGGCCTAGGGCAGGAGGGGCCCCTGTACCTGCCCGACAGCGGCCCAGTAAAAAGTTTAACCCTCTGGGCGTTACGGTCTTTTCGTGCCATTTTATATGTACACAGTACTTCGCCATGATTGCCGGCTCTCTGCCCAGCCCTCTACACAACGCTGGTGTCAAATAGACGCCGGCAGTGTGTGGGGAGGAGGTCTGTGGCTCCGCCCCCGGGGGCTCAGATCATCTACAGAGCCGCAGGCACACGGAGAGGCGGAGTTTGTGCCCGATCCCGACAGGCGCAGTTTGATTCGGGCATAGTGCCTAGGAGGTTAACGGACCACATATGACCCGCAGGCTGGTATTTTTGCCCACCCCTGTCTTAGGCTCTTATATCAATCTGCAGTCGGGTGACACGGTGGGCCCACTGCTTCTGCCTGTTGAACCTTGACATCCTTTTGCTCACTGTGCCCCAAACAACATCAAGTTAGAAGAAATCTTCTCTTTTATCGTAACTTTTCATCTTTTACTTTAAATCTTGCTAACTTTAGCCACAAACTGGACATAAATAGTGACTTCCAAAACACAAGACACACAGTTTATAATAAAGTTTCTACAAAACTATAAAACCTTTAAGTGGACTTATCACACCTTTTTCCTGTGATTGTAGCCTTCCTCTCTCCATCTCTGTGATGACGCAGAGCTGCGGCAGGAGAGAGCAGTAACAGTTGTCCTTTTCCAATTGAAATGCACTTTATGGTGCCCCAGTGGCCACTCGATATATTGCTCTACAGTAACCTCCAGTAACCTGGAAGATAGATATGGAATCTTTAATATGATTCCAGGCAACAGCAGGTATATACCTTTAGGATTGTGAAGTACCACGCCAACATTGTTCAAAGAAGTATTTTTTATTTAAAGTTTGTATATATATATATATATACACACACACACACACACACATATACATACACACTTATACCCTGCTTCCCCTATGATAAGCCATCCCCATCAAATAAGCCACCCCACAATTTTTGCCCAAAGCGTTAAAATAAGCAAGCCCCCCCCCCCCCCCCCCCCCCCCCCGCAAATATGAAACCCACCAATATCTGCCCCTGCTCGAATCTCCCATTGGGTTGTACAATGGGTAACTGTGTGAATCCGTCAAGGCTGGCTGCAGTGCAAAGCGGAGCAGGAAGTGCCTCTGCGCCAGGAAGGACAAGCAAGCTGCTGATCCCTGCTGTAACGGAGTCTGTTACCCGGCCGTACCGGTAGAACCCAATAAAAGTGAGTCAGTGAAGGGCAAGGGGACAGTGATTGGCACAGAGTGGTCAAAGGGGACAATAATGGGAACAGAGTGATCAAAGGGGACAGTGATTGGCACAGAGTGATCAGAAGGGGACAATGTTTGGCACAGAGTGATCAAAAGGGACAATGAATGGCACAGGGTGATCAAAGGGGACAATAAATGGCACAGAGTGATTGAAGGGGACAATGATTGGCAGAGAGTGATCAAAGGGGACAATGAATTGATCAGAATAAGACATCCTCCTGAAAATAAGACCTAGGGCATATTTTGGCGTTTAAAAAAAATACAAGACAGTGTCTTATCATCAGGGAAACACGGTATGTATATATATATTTTTTTTTTCCTTACAAAAACATCCGCAGAATACTCAGATTTACTGCACAGCACTGCGTAATATTGTGCCGCTTTATAGATTAATGATAAAAATAATAGTATTGATCAAACAATTTAGGTCTTTGTTATTCACATGATAACTTTCAAAAAGACATGCGCCTTTTATATAGTTATGAACAGCTCTCATATACACTTTCTTTGCTATTCTTGCATGAAAATTCTTCGAGTTAAAACCACTGCAGGACCAAAACGGTCTGCTGAATCTAAATACAAAATGATGAAGAAAGATCTACTGCAGCAGATGTATACATCTGTCATCTTGTATGGCAGAAAGAGAAAGTACCGGATCACACAATGCAACTCTGCGCATATTCTTCATAATTTTAAAACACAAGACAGCGATGTTCTCCTCCTCTGCTAATCTGGTGGATGTCTGGCGACTACACCATCCTGTGGATC
>CM070042.1:14212110-14225567 GCA_036250615.1 Ptychadena robeensis
GGATCGGGAGTGTACATTTGTCTCGATGGGCCAATTCCCTGGCCAGATAGTACTTTTTGGTGTCCCCCTCTCTCTTGATGAGGTGGCGGGTATCATGAACGAATTGTAATTCAGACCATGCTCCCATCACCTGGAGCTTAGGCTCCCTGACCTCCACCCACCGCCTGTGTGGCGCTGCCCTTCCCCATGCTCTGATAAGATTCCTGTGCTCTAGGCGAGCATGGAACGTGGAGGAGTTTAATGGACAGCATCATCTGACCCTGCTCTATATTGGGAAGCAGGAAGGCGATCTCAGGGGCGCATCATGGCTTATGCTGCTAAAAGAAGGGAGTTTTAGGCCGCTTACTGTCGCGAGTGCCGCGCTTCGACGGCGCAACGTTTTATCTCATTCCCCATCCAAACACCATCGAGACATTACTACTGCAAAGCAGATTTTGATTGTGGGCGCAGGGTTGGAGCTCATCAGGATGCCACATAAGCTCGTTTCATCACATGGGAAATAAGCAGGGCCGCATGCTGGCTAATCTGGTAGGGACCGTTTCCGCCATCGTATGTCACGGGACTTAAGAATCGGGCGGGCGTGGTGGCAGTACACCGGCCTGTCAAGGGGTCCTTTGACTACATAAGATTATACTCCGGTGACCCTACTGACCCTGCAGCAGGACAGTTTCTTCCAAAGGACTCCCCTACTATCCCCTCCCAATGGGGAACTGAAGCTCCCTTCCTTGGAGAGACGAGGGTGATCAAGACGCTTTCGTCGCCAATCCCAGGCGACGGCCTTAGGCGAATCTATAAAATACTTTTCCACAGGGGGGGGCAATCTACGAGCTTTATACGGCGGTGTGGGAGGGCGGGCCGTATTTTGCTACAGCCCAGGAGGCACCATCAGGTCTTGCCCAGGAGGGCAGGATCCGTTGCGCCGGGTTGTACCCCGCCGATATCCTTAATAATGTGGATGCTAAAAATTTTTAAGGTGGTGAAACCGGCGGCCGGGCTTTTGCCCTTGTGGGTTAAACCCGGTGGAGGGATTTGTTCGGGGAGGGTGCTGTATCCAATATTAGGAGGGTGGTGCGCTTGGAATATGCCAAGGTGCACCCGGAGGAAGACTTGTCCTGTTGTCATTAATGCGGAAAGCATTTGGCACGTCGACTTCCGGTGGGTGCGGTATTGTCCCGTATGGTTGAGGGCCGTTGTCCATTATTAGCAAAGTATCTGAGTCCGGGGCCGCGGGTCAGCAAGCATGGCGCACTCTCGTTGTTCCACTGCAGAAGGACGCGCAGGGGTGCCCCTGTCGCCTCTCCTTTTGATTTGGCCATGGAGCCCATGTCTTGATCTCCTTACCGCGCCGGGTTGACGGGCATATGGCATACCAGTGGATGGGGAGAGGCCTGTTCCGCGTTATTTGCGATATGATGTCCTCCTCTTACCCGGCCCCGAACCATGATTTCCATAATTTTGGAGGGACACGCTGCAGGACTATGGTCGAGTTTTCAGGCCTCAAAAATAAAACTATGATAAGAGTGAACTGCTGCCTTCTCACGTCCTGTCTATAGGCCCATGGGTGTCTTCGGATCCTTTCTTAATGGGCTACACGTCCAGTACTTATTGGGTATCCGGATTAGGCCACTACCCCCCTGGTCATTGTATTCCCTTAATTATCCGCCTCTTTTTACGGGCCAATAGAGAGACAGCTGACAATGTGGACGCGTGCCTACCCTTGTCCTTGTTCGGGAGGGTCCATTTAGTGAAAATGATGGTTCCCTCGTTGTTGTATCCCCTTCAGGATACCCTCTCCGAACTTCTTAGCATTATGAGTCACAGCGTATTCAGAGGGCGTTGACCAGTTCTTGTGGAAGGGGGGCAAGGCCCCGGAGAGACTTAAAGAAATTAACTCTCCCTAAGTGTGTTGGGGGGGGTGGCTACCGTCTCTGCGAATTAAATCGGGAATGTCTTCTACCGCCATGCTGAGACGGGGTGAATGAAGGGGCGGTCTTCCAGTTATTTCGAATTACACTCTAGAAGCCGCTTTAAGCTAGCCCTGGAATCTGGCGCCCTATTGCATGTCAGCCCGCCAACTACTGCCACCCGGGCTGCAAAAATAAATGTTCTCTATGCGACACAGTGGTGCCTGGAGGGGAAGGAAATCTGAGGATCTTCGACTCCCGAGTCAGGTCTCAAAATATTTGCAGTTGGAGGGAAACACAAGGGCCCCCCCTTGTCCGGCTTCTACGGCCTTACAGGGTGTGGGAAAAGAGGGCCTGCGTTAGGAGGCGCAGCTCTCCATAAGTCCTCCCCGAAATTGCTCTCTTTGAAGTATTGGCGGACAGGCACGCGTGCCCCGCAACCATCTGTCTTATTATTGGCAGACGCGTGAGCCATTGGAAGTCCCTGTCAGTTATGGCCGGGATGGTTTTGTCAGGGAACATACTTGTTGATGAATGCATGGGTTTAGGGAGGCTTCCATTTCCGGCCTGTACAGGTTTCTGCTTGCTGCCGGCCGTCAGTTGAACAGTGGTACGCTTGCAGACTGATAGTGTTGGTCTAGGGAGCTGTCGGGGGAGACTTACCGGGAAGCTGTTGCAAGGCTATTTGTATGTGACCAAATTGATCACTAGTTGCGACTGGCGGTGAGGACGGGCAGTTTAGAGGAGACTAAGGCTTATACGGGGTGTCTACCCCATGCACGGACTTGCTAAAACCCCAAAATTATAGCCTTATGGTAGGTGCCCGAAAAGTGCTCTCGTTAAGGCCCCGTGCTGCACTTGCCGTGGACTGCCCGCCATACAGATGTTCTGGAGAAGTTACGGACTTTAATAGAGCAGGTGACTAACGGAGAAGGTTGGGCTGGAACCGGTGTTTGATTCATTGGCCACATTTGAAAAGATGTGCAGCCGAATTACAGGACGACCCCTATACAAATGGGCTAGTCATGCAATATCCTGAAGGCCCCCTAAATAGAGCACGGCAGTGTACTTTGGGTTGTGATGATGTGCCCCACGTCCCGGTGGACCCACATGATCCTCCGACTACGAGACCCTCCCGCCTTTGCCACGTTCGGGTTAGAGGGAACAATTAACTTGGAAAAGGACTAGCGGCGGATAGCCGACCAAGGGGACTAAGGACAGCGACTCGTTTCTTCGACGTTAGGCGCAAATATTGACTTTGTGCTTGTCTCCCCAAGAGATACCAGGACCTCATAGTTGCGACATCAGTTACTCTTCTGGTAGCTCTGAGGGACCCGGAGAAATTCTCTGGTCACTGAAGAGTCGTTGATAAGCCCAATGACCTGTGTTCTAGGGGGTGGTTAGGAATTATGATGAGGAATGCGAGGTAGGTCTGACTGTGTTGAATGGGATTATTTAGGTTAGGTCGAGAGTTGGTTGTTGTGTTTATTTTGTTTCGCTTCCTCTACTTATTCTACACCGCATTCCTTTGTATCATATGTATGCTCGATTTACGTGTTTGAACAAAAATTTAATAAAAATTATTTAAAAAAAAAAAAAAAATAAAAAAAACACAAGACAGAACAGCCAAGACTAGAACAGCAGGAGCAAGGCCTCCTCCAGCACTCCGGTAACACTCATTTAATTATACAGCTGGATGCCGTCCTAATCTTAATCGTATTACACTACATTTTATTTTTAATTTGCAAAAGGATCAGGAAGTTTTTCATCAAATAAAACAGGTGACAGGCTGCAGATGTAAAGGAAACTACAAAAGGTCACAGAGAAAAACCTGCCTCGCTGTGTTACCATCTGATATAATAAGAGGCAGCACAGGTCTCAGGATATATAAAGAAAAACTTTCTCAACTGGTCAAGAATGGCCAGAAATCTGAAAATGATTATTCAGGTGGATCATAAATAGACAGTGGAATTCCATTTTGAATATTCCACTGATTTTGCATGCTTATTAATCTATATGCCTCATTTGGTACAGAAATCTGGATCTCAGTACACTGCCAGGGTGGTTACATTTTTCGTACAACTTTTGGCACAGAAAACTGGACAGAAATGGACAGCCAGGCGGGTTAATCCCTCTCATTTTGAGAAGCATGCAAGCTAGTTAAAGTGTTATTTATTTTGTAATGACAATGTGCACTTTTGTGGACCACATACACTCATTCTGTGTGCCTTGCCTGCCACAGTTTAAGCTGTACCCACTTTCTGTTTTGCACCTACATTTTCCAGGAAATTCCAGGTATTGGCCTACTTTTGTTCTGTCAGGATCCAGACAGAGGGGGCGACCAGACAGGCAACACACACTGACAACACAGGGAAATGGTGGTAACAAAACACTTTTAATGTGAACTTACAAGACAGGGACAAACAGGTGCAAATTCAGAAGTGTCCAGGGTATCCGGAGAAGAATGGGGGAAAACTGCTCAGCAAGCATGTTTGCATGAAGCACACCTATATAGCCCTAAGGTTAACGAGGCAGGTGTGCTCCACCCAGCCCTTGCTGTGTAACCAACTGAGGAAAGGGCAAGCACAGTGCCACCAGCAGGCGGTAACCGGTACAGCCGAGGTCCTCACACATGAGGACTGTTAATGTTACAGACAATGGTGTCTGTGATGACGTAATCATGACTAGTCGACTCGACTTTATAAAATCTCAAGTTGTTAATGCCCTAGAATGTACTATCCTAAAACTTGGCTTTAAACTGCTTAAAGTACAAACTGTTATTCATATTCATCACAAATAACAAGGTCTAAGGGTCCCCATACACCTTTAGATTTCTCTGTCAGATTTCCTTTTGTTTTACCAAAACCATGTAATATGAGGGACCTTCTAAACCATCAAGCCTACCTGTGTTCAATCGCAGAGGACCCGGCACTTCATAGTTGTTGGTAGATCTACAGGATATCTGACAGAGAGATCTAAAGCTGTATGGCCAGCTTAACATTAATCTCGTGGACAAGAGATTGCCATATCTTCTTTTTGCAATTTTAAATATTTTCTGGTTGTTGCAAATCAATAATATAGTTTGAGCTAATTCTATTGGTTGGAACAAAGTGCTATGGTGTTTATGTCAGCATTTCTTAAATTTTCTACCATGCACCATAATATCCTGCAAATTTCTGCACACATCTGTTAAACATGAAGATGACTGACATATAGATGGTGAACTGAACACTGAACCACTGATCAATTACATGACTATTTATAGAATTGAGTCAATACAATGCGTGTTCCCATTCACCACTGCTTCTGTCACATCCAGAGATGGCCGATTTAATTTATATACCATTTGATAGCAGCACTCATTTTTTTGAAGGATGGTAGTCTGAAAACCATAATCTGTAGAGTCTCTGGCTTGTGCCTGCCTGCTATTAATGTACTATGTGTTTACGCCTCATTTCTGGCGGATGCCTATGTTTCGCTGAATGCTCCTGTCTTTCTAACGCGTGTGTGCCCATGTTCATCTCAGGGATATAGAAACTTATCTCCAAGGAGAAAAGAATACAAAATAAAACCAGAAAAAAAAAGAAGACGGGAATAAATTAAATTTCTAATGAAAATGTCTGTATTTCAGACAGATGGTGGCTTTGAAGACGAGAGTATAATGATAGCTGAAATTAGCAAAGATATAGCCTCCTCATTCTGTTGAAATGAACACCAATAGATCCTCTTTTGAAGCTACATTTCTATTCAAAACACAGGAAATACTGCTGGTCTTTAGAACCTTGAACATTTAAATCATTTTATTATACATACTGTGAGGCTAGAAAACATCTGATTGACCTTGATATTCTGCCAACGTTCGCTGCGCTAAGAAAAGCGGTGGAGGAAGTGACCTACCCAAGCACCTGTAACATAATCAATTTTCCGCACACTTTTTTAAAATGGACTTTTTAAAATGTGGTATAAAATTTTTATTACGTACAGGTAAGCGTTCTGAGACAATGCAATCTAGTTCTCAAGGCTATGTGCACCCAATGGGCAGGAAAATAATGGTTCATGGAGAAAGCAGCAGAAAAAAGAAGATTTGTTTCCAAATAAACTGGAAAGAAAGATTCTTCTTCTAAGGCTTCATTGTTCTCATTTTTGAAGGGTACCTCTACATATTTTTTTTAACTGCCTTAAAATCTTTTTCCTATACAAGGCAAAATGAGGACATTGACATCTGCTTAAATATCCCAGATTATAAAAAGTTCTATGAGAACAAGTGTGCCTTAACTGTATATGTGCCTTATGTAATATATGCTGTATATGCTTATAATGTATGCTTACTACTTAGTGTGTCCCACTAAGGGTTAAGCTAGCCATACACGTGTCGGATTCCATGTCCAATCGATTCATCATCCGATCGATTCCGGCGATTCTGCCGGGAATCGCAGGTGTGATCGATCGGCCAATTAAGAGTATCCATCGCTGCATACCACCTTGTCCAACGGATTCCAGGACGGATCCGTGTCCGATTGTCCACCTCACAAATGGCAACTCCCCCTGATCCGGACAGAATCGCATGAGAAAGACCAACATGTTGGTTCTCCGTCGGATCCGATTCTGAGCCCCTGATCAATCGGACGCGAACGATCGGACCAGGTGGGCTGCATGCGATTCCGGCACGATCGTTTGGCGTGCACGCGCCCGGAATCGATCGTGCCGGAATCCGGTGCGAATCCGACACGTGTATGGGGGCCTTTACACTTGCTGTGTACGTGCTGCTCTAACCATGAGTCATGGCTTGGTGTTTACTCTTCAGTTTTCCTCCAAAATGTAGTTAGTCCTGCCCAGTAACAAGGCCTTATTCCAGCCCCTGTTTGAGGATATAAATAGGCACACCTCAGAATGTTCTGGGTTCTCTGGCTCTTCTGCTACCCTATTGATCAACAGCTCCCTGGAGTACCACAGCTTCCAGCCTTGGACCCAGAGGAAAAGTCTGTAATATACACCCAGCCGAATGGTTCCAGCACCACGGGCGCAGCAACGTAGATTCCCCATGTATGAACCCCATCCCTGCCTCCAGGTGATGGTGCCAAGCATGTAAATATCCCTAAATAAACTGTAAACTACTGGATTGCCTTTGTTTATTGGGGTGCGAGCGGAGCCTGGAAGGTGGACAGAGGACATCCAACCTTAAGCTAGCCATACACGTGTCGGATTCCATGTCCAATCGATTCATCATCCGATCGATTCCGGCGATTCTGCCGGGAATCGCAGGTGTGATCAATCGGCCAATTAAGAGTATCCATCGCAGCATACCACCTTGTCCAACGGATTCCGGGACGATTCCGTGTCCGATTCCACCTCCGATTCCACCTCACAAATGGCAACTCCCCCTGATCTGTGCAGAATCGGATCAAAAAGACCAACATGTTGGTTCTCTGACGGATCCGATTCTGGGCCCCCGAACGATCGGACGTGATCGGACGGACAAGGTGGGCTGCACACGATTCCGGCACGATCGATTCACGTGCACGCGCCCGGAATCGATCGGCCCGGAATCCGGCCGGAATCCGACCCGTGTATGGGGGCCTTTAAAGAACCTGGTGCTACAATCCTTTCAGGCATAGGCTATTGAGTGTAGCCTCAAGCTGTGTGAACAGTGAAGCAGAAGCTCCATGTGTTGGAACAGGGTGCTTACGCTGTCAGAGGTATCTGTGAATACTACTTCAATACTTTTCCTATGTGCCAAGTACATTTAATGGCAATACGTCCATTCTAATCCACCTTCATGAAATGTTTACCTAAAAAAATTCTACTCTGACCACAACACACACAACTCAAGAGACCTTCAATGCCTTCTTACTAAAGGTCCTCATTCATACATACACTGCACTTTATCCACTACCACAAACTGACCACATTTGCAATCTTTACAGACATACATGACAGGCACATCTGTATCCCTGATGGGTCCGGGGGATAACTAAGGGTGCAATATCATGAGTGGCCACTGGGGGGTGTTTATAATGGTTTTCTATGGAAAAGTTCATCTGTGTGCATTTCAGTGCAGAGCTGAGATATTGGGTCTTTATAGGTACAGGTACCACTGTGGCATGCGTCATAAAAGTCAAGGAGAGAGGAGGGGCTGCAAGAGACCTTCTTAAATTACTCATTACAGGTACATTGTTTGTTTTTTGATGCCACCCTCCCTATTACCGGCACTTCTAGTGGCATTCATTCAAATATAATCTTCTGGTGGTAGATCCGCTTTGTAGGGGACAGTAGCTCTGAATGTTTGTGGGTGCATTACACTACACTGCTACAGATACAAACAAAGAAGCAAAGGATCAATGTAAAAGGGCATACGTTAATAGATGTGGATGACCCTTGAGTGAATGGGACCATTCCATAATGGACTACCTGTGCTAGTATTGTTATTTTTTAAAACAAATCTGTACTTTGCAGCACAGCAAAATATACGGTACATATCTTTCCTTTGCTCCCCACTACACAGTTTGCTTTAATATTCATACTTCCTACTACATATAGCTGCACAGAGCAGGTGAGAGAGGTGAATAGATCATTTGAAATATTAATGTACCGGCTTATATCACAATACCAGAATCCTGAATACAATATAAATGTTTTTGTAGTATTGATAGACTAGGTCTATTTTCTTAGCAGATTTGTACATATTTTCTTTAACAATTATGGCACAAGGCACAACACCCAGAGGATATAGAATGGCCATACACGGGTCTATACCTATGCAATCGATAAACCCTCGAGCGCCACACTGTGCTCAAGCTTTGTTGATTAAACAGAGAATCAAGGCACAGCACATCGGACAGGGAACCAACATGTTGATAAATCCCTGTTCAATCTAATGGTGTCTGAAATAGTTTTAATTTTTACAAACCGGATTCCAAAAAAGTTGCGACACTATACAAATCGTGAATAAAATTTGAATGCAATGATGTGGAGGTGCCAACTTCTAATATTTTATTCAGAACAGAACATAAATCACGGAACAAAAGTTTAAACTGAGAAAATGTACCATTTTAAGGGAAAAATATGTTGATTCAGAATTTCATGGTGTCAACAAATCCCCAAAAAGTTGGGACAAGGCCATTTTCACCACTGCGTGGCATCTCCCCTTCTTACAACACTCAACAGATGTCCGGGGACCGAGGAGACCAGTTTCTCAAGTTTAGAAATAGGAATGCTCTCCCATTCTTGTCTAATACAGGCCTCCAACTGTTCAATCGTCTTGGGCCTTCTTTGTTGCACCTTCCTCTTTATAATGTGGTGCCAAATGTTCTCTATAGGTGAAAGATCTGGACTGCAGACTGGCCATTTTAGTACCCTGATCCTTCTCCTACGCAGCCATGATGTTGTGATTGATGCAGAATGTGGTCTGGCATTATCTTGTTGAAAAATGCAGGGTCCTCCCTGAAAGAGATGATGTCTGGATGGAGCATATGTTGTTCTAGAACCTGAATATATTGTTCTGCATTGATGGTGCCTTTCCAGACATGCAAGCTGCCCATGCCACACGCACTTATGCAACCCCATACCATCAGAGATGCAGGCTTCTGAACTCAGCGTTGATAACAACTTGGGTTGTCCTCATCCTCTTTGGTCCGGATTACATGGCGTCCCAGATTTCCAAAAAGAACTTTGAATCGTGACTCGTCTGACCACAGAACAGTCTTCCATTTTGCCACACTCCATTTTAAATGATCCCTGGCCCAGTGAAAACGCCTGAGCTTGTGGATCTTGCTTAGAAATGGCTTCTTCTTTGCACTGTAGAGTTTCAGCAGGCAACGGCGGATGGCACGGTGGATTGTGTTCACCGACAATGGTTTCTGGAAGTATTCTTGAGCCCATTCTGTGATTTCCTTTACAGTAGCATTCCTGTTTGTGGTGCAGTGTCGGGCATCCAGTATGGTTTTACGACCTTGACCCTTACGCACAGAGATTGTTCCAGATTCTCTGAATCTTGGGATGATGTTATGCACAGTTGATGATGTTAGGTGCAAAGTCTTTGCAATGTTTCACTGGGTAACACCTTTCTGATATTGCTCCACTATCTTTCATTGTGGGAATTGGTGATCCTCTACCCATCTTGGCTTCTGAGAGACACTGCCACTCTGAGAATCTCTTTTTATATCATGTTGCCAATTGACCTAATTAGTGTTATTTGGTCTTCCAGCTCTTCATTATACTCAAATTTTCTTTTTCCAGCCTCTTTTTTGGGGTTTGTTGACACCGTGAAATTTTAAATCAACATATTTTTTCCTTTAAAATGATACAATTACTCGGATTAAACGGTTGATCTGTCATCTACATTCTATTACAAAAAAAATATTGACATTTGCCATCTCCACATCATTGCATTCAGTTTTTATTCACAATTTGTTTAGTGTCCCAACTTTTTTGGAATCCGGTTTGTAATATGAAATGCGATTTGTTTTTTAAATGATTACCCTTGTGCTGAAAAAAATCCAGCACCGCCTCTATAACATGGAGGTGAAGGGCGTCCCCCTGCCTTTTCAGCATCATCAATGGCGCTGAATAGGCGCACCCGGAAGAGATTAGGGTAACCACCTAGCAGGTTAAGGGATCCATAACTAATGTCTTGGTGCCAGATAAAACAATACACCTTCTGGTTTATATATATATATAGTGATGAGCAGCACAGGCAATATTCGAATTCGTGATATTTCACGAATAATTCCACTAATATTCGATTTTATATTCGGAAATTCGAATATTCACGGTATGACCATGTATTGCGAAAATCATATTCGCATTGCGAAAATCATATTCGCATCGCAAAAATCTTTAAATTGAATGGTCACATGCTATGTTTATTTTCGCAATGCGAATATTATTTTCGCAATACATGGCCATATTGCGAAAATTCGGAATTGCGAATATCCGCCAACATATTCGAGATTTTGGCGAATTCTCGAATTGCCGATATTCGCAAAAAATATTCGGCATTAGAATATTCGAGCTCAACACTATATATATATTGAAAAAGCAGTAACTACCTACAAGAAGAGGCACCTAGTAACAGTTCATGCAAGGTTTATTCTCCATACAGTAAGGCAGTACATGTGTTATTTTCTTTCTGCCCTCCTCAAACACTAGGTGCATCTTATGGTGCTCTTCTTGGCATCTTATAAAGATTAAAATAAAGAGTCTTAACATCTAGTGAGTAGTGATGAGCGGCATAGGCAACATTTGTATTCGCAGCATGCCGCAAATTTTATGGAAAACATTCGGAAAATATTCGCATTCTGCAATATTCAGGGTTTTTTTATTACGAATATCGGCAGTTTTTATTGCGAATTTCGCGCGCGCAATATATGTTTAACATGGCGCGAATTTTTATGCGCATTTTTAAAGTGACAATTTTCGCAATATTCGCATCACCCCATATTCATTTAAAAAACTGGTGATGGTGTTGCTAAGCTCTTGTTGCAGCCTTCCCATTCGTCCACTTGCATTGAGAGGCGTGTGTAATGGATAAAAAATACAGAATATCCGGAATTGCGAATATTCGGCAATATATTCACCATCTTCGCGAATTTCCGAATTGCCGATATTCGCGATTAATATTCAGAATCCGAATATTCACGATCATCACTACTAGTGATAATAAACAGTAGCCTTTATACATTTGCTTGTGTATGGCTACCTACCAAAAATACCATTATCCATAAATTTCTTTTTTTAATAATATGAAGATATACTCCACAGAGGTTAAATGTGTGCCATTATGTGTATGAATGTATCCAGTTTTGGAACAAAATGACAGAAGACAGAAAAACTGTCAAGCGGCACATAAACACAATATATCTGTGAAAGAATAAACAATAACTGTAATCCGTGTAATTATTCAATGTTTACAGCGTCACATTGTGGAATAATTGGAGCAACCTCTGACACCTCTAAATGTGCAATAATGCATCAAACCTTTTAACTGTGTGAAACTTTGCCAGCTGGCCCCTTGAAAACACCGCCATCACAATCTACCGCATTACCTCTTAAGGCCCCCATACACGGGTCGGATTCCGGCCGGATTCCGGCCGGATTCCGGGCCGATCGATTCCGGGCGCGTGCACGCGAAACGATCGTGCCAGAATCGTGTGCAGCACACCTTGTCCGATCAATCACGTCCGATCGTTCAGGGGCCCAGAATCGGATCGGACAGAGAACCAACATGTTGGTCTTTTTGATCCGATTCTGCACACATCAGGGGGAGTTGCCATTTGTGAGGTGGACAATCGGACACGGAATCGTCCCGGAATCCGTTGGACAAGGTGGTATGCAGCGATCGGATTCTCTTAATTGGCCGATCGATCACACCTGCGATTCCCGCCAGAATCGCCGGAATCGATCGGATAGGTGATCGAGCGGCCATGGAATCCGACTGTGTATGGCTGGCTTTAGTTTAGAACTTAGAGAAAGTAAACCATAAGTAATAAAAATTTACTTTAGATAATTATTTTTGGTGGTTTTCTTCTGGATTCAGAGCTATTCATTAAGATCACTTTCCGTTTACTACAAAAGATTGATAGACTTATCTATTCACCGTAAAAAAAATTGGTATGTAAAATATAAACAGATTACAATGTTTTTTTACAAAATTTTTCCTGCCCATTCTCTCCGCCCCTTCAGAACCAGGGACACCCTCTCCCCCTACCCCTGAGTCTTACAACAAATGCTCTCCACCTGCGTTCTCGGCTCCGTCAACCTCTGTGTACTTAAGGCATTCCACATTCAGAGGGAGCCGATCCACATACTTTCCTACCAGACTGACTGTTCTCACGGAGTTCTGCACATCCGCTTTATGGATGTTAACGTACTGCACTATGTTAAACCCTGAATCAGCTCAATGCTCTGTGAACAGAGGATCCGCCAGGCAGGTAATGTGTATGTTCTCCTTCTGGGCCGCCGCCAAGCACTGCGCTTAACATAGGGGGGGGGGGGGGGGGGGGGGGACAGGTCACACAATGCAGTGGAGACATAACCAAAGGAAGAAGAGAAAGGAATGCACACCTGTAGTCTAATGGATTTGGCTTGTGTGCCTTCTGTTTTTCTACATGATTTAGCCCAACCCAAGGGAGGTGCCTTACTCCAAGAGAGGTATAAATATGATCCATAGGAGGACCTAGTTTGGTCCTGCCTAAAGGCCCCCATACACCTAACCATACAATTTCTTTACAATTAACTTTCACTCTACTAAAACCATGTAATATGAGGACCTTTCTAACCCTTCCAATCAATATGTATTCTATCAGGGAGGACCGGGCACTACATAGCAGTGATATATTCCTGCAACAAAACAGAGTGATATTTTCAGACCTTCCGGGCCTTGCCAATGTCATTGAACATGACATAATCACAGAGCCCAATGTAAAGGTCAGAGTCAGGCCTTATCGTATTCCAGAAAGGCTGTCTCTGAGGAAATAAAGAAAATGTTGGAGTTAAATGTAATTGAGGAATCGCAGAGTGAATGGTCTAGTCCCATTGTGTTGGTACCAAAGCCCA
>CM070042.1:14253186-14274470 GCA_036250615.1 Ptychadena robeensis
CGGAATCGATCGTGCCGGAATCCGGTGGGAATCCGACACGTGTATGGGGGCCTTTACTGACGGCTACCCACCGAACCTACATAAGGAATTTTATTATTGAATTAATATTCATATCCTAATTGGATGTGATTATTATTTTCCATAATATAAATTTTCATACAACTTCAATACAAATCTGTTATACTACAGATGTCTGTTCCTTTTCAAAAAAACTTGATGACGGGATTCCCATTATAATGGCCACACCAGTTTATACACCATCTAGGAATTTATAGTAGGACCAACTAAAATAGGGCAAATTACCTTATAGCTTACATTCAAACTGAATTATGGAATTGATCCTAACTTGTGTTCATATGGCTAGGAAGATTAAACTTGCTAAATATTCATATATAGCCTTAAATATTATTTTTCTTACAGATGATGCTGATCAAACTTACGTCACTTCCGGGATTTTGGACAGATTTTTGTTTTTCTGCAGACCAAGGCCGTTACCCGAAAAAAACTGTTTCTCTGGCCAGATCCTTCTCTGCCTGATCCAGTAAAAGAACAATAAACTTATTCTCGCCAGTGAAGGGAGTGGGTCAAACTCCTGTACTGCTAGCCCGACAGAAGAACAGCGAACATGTCTCCCCAGCTCAGCCGATGCTTTGCCTGGAGAACCATGGTCTCTAGGCAAAGCAACGGACACCGGCCATATTTAACGGTCGTGTCTGATATGGCTGTTTTCGAGCTGAACTAATTGGTCCTGCTCGGAAACAGCAATGGCCGCATATTATTTGGACCAGATAGATGGCCGTGAGTGCTCAGGACGCTCGAAGCGGCCATCGATCTGACCCATATCTGCAGGTCTGTACGCTGCTTAACTTCCAGCATCTACAGCAAAAGCAGATACTGATCAGAAGACAACATACAACACATAATGTGCTTTAAGCTGACCATAAACCTTAAGATTTCTCTGTCAGATATCTACCAACAACTGTGTAGTGCCGGGTCCTCTGCGATTGAACACAGGTAGACTTGATTGTTTAGAAAGTTCCTCCTATTACATGGTTTTGGTTAGACAAAAGGAGATCTAAAGGTAATCTGACAGAGAAATCTAAAGGTGTATGGGGACCCTTAAGTATGGTACAGACGGCTTGACATTCGAGCCGTTCAATGGTACCTGCAGCAGCGTGATGACATCATAGATATCAGCAGAGCCAGACAGACAGCTCTGCTCTCCCCAGCTCAACCGAAGCTTTGCCTGAAGACCCGCGGTTTCTATGTAAAGCAACTGATATCGGCCGTCATGTCCGATATGGCTGTTTTCGAATGGGATTGGTTGGTCCCACTCGAAAACAGTGATGGCCGCATATTTATATGGGTCAGATTGATGGCCTTGAGCGCGCACGGCGCTTTAAGCGGCCATCGATCTGGACCAGATCTGTGTGTCTGTACCCTGCTTTAATGTGATATACTACATTTAATTGCAGCAGTGCGTAACAAGAAGATTGGAGATGCTACACACAGATATAGCTGCAAGCCCACCGGTGATCCCCGGACAGCAGCAATACCAGCGCAGCTCAGGAAATGGCTGCTTTCACTGATACTTCAACTTGACAAGGACCGGATTGAATTTTAAAGCCATCTTCATATATGCAAACTGAACAGAGCAAATATTGATCTCTTCAAGTACATTGCCCTTCTAACATCTATTGAAGTGAAGTGTAAACCAGCAGGAGGAATAGGTTAGAGACAAAGCAAAACAAAAGTGAATTGCCTGTGTGTAAAAATCCTCAACATCTTTCCCTGCTACCAATGCAATATATCAACTTGTTTATTTCAAAAGAAAACAAACCAATATTTCACAGCTGTAAAGTACTTGTGAGCGAAACAGTTAGATGGCTTGCTGAGAGTCATGTTAAGCAAGCCGAAAAGGTAATTATTTTTGGATTTAACTATGGCTACAACTGGCAAACAAAAGTAAAGTTAATTTAAAATAGTTTAAAGCATCAAAAAAAATCCGGCTGTTACAGAATATTCAATTAAACTTTAAGCTACCTAGTGCTTGGCATCTTGTTTAAAAGCAGTATGGGAAATATAAACAAATTACAACGTAACTAAGGAGGAGTACAAGAGAGTACAATACTTCTTGTTTTTCTTTGTTCTCAATCCTTTTTTGTTGGCCCCACAATAGAGGACATCAGTAGCAGTTTTAGGCATGGGAGTGACTAGAGGTGTCAGAGGGGGCACCTATCTCCTTAGGACCGCCCCTGCAGGACACACTAGAGAACAAGAAGACCCCAGATCTCCACTGTCAAGTAGAGATGGTCAATTTTTTTTGTCTCTAACACAAACAGTTTTTGCACAAATGAAGTTCAAAATCAAGTCAAAATTTCGAAAACCGGAATTTTGACTTTATTTTTTACCTTCATTTATGCAAAAACTCCATGTGCTAGAGCAAAACTCTTTTTTTTTTTTTTTCAAATGTTCCCACAACCCTTCTCTACATCTCTAGCAATGTTGGTGATGATACCATTTTCAGAGGCTTTCAGAGGCTTGACCATCTCTACTGTCAAGAATGTCTCCTATGATATGTGGCAGAAGTTCCAACCACTGGTCCATGGACCAATGCCTGTTGTAGATGCAGATGACACAAAGAACTTAAAAAAAATGTCAATGTCAAAAAAATCTTTGTGTAATAATGATATTAAAGACGAGGACAACTTGTGAGAAGACAGCATTACAGCATTTTTTTCCTAATTGAGATAACCTAGAAGCTAAAAACTTCAAGAAGCGAAATATACAGTTTTAATATATCATGTACAACACTACTGGTAAGTTTTAGAGCACCACTGTTTCAGCTTTTCTTGAAGTCCAGTGAATAACCTGAGGAAGGCATGATCTGAAATATATGAAGGGTGGCAGGGGTGTGCATTTGAAGGTAAGTGTTCTCAGGGTAAAAATATTAACCAAAAATAACTAAGGGTTACACTATTCAGGGTGCTGGAGATGTGGGGCTTTAAAGTAAGAGAGTAGGAAAATGTAATGGCTTCCAGGGTTGTACTACTTACGATGCGTGTAAACCATGGGTTAAAAGTGGTACAATGCTGTGAGGACCACTCCCTGTTCGCTACAGGAGAGGGGGCGCCCATCATTGGAGAGGGAGAGTTAGGGCCGGAACCTGCAGTTTGTCCTCCTGACATTAGAGGGATACCAGTGTAGAGACCATAAAAACTTCTGGACATAAAACTCTTCTGGTCAGAAATGCAGTGCTCGTTGATCTGGGTAGAGAGGAGGAGGACAGAATCTGTCCCCAGTCTCCCTGTGATCAGGATTAGGCGGGGGGGGGGGGGGGGGGGGGGGAGCGTATGGTTCCTGAGTGGAACAACCCTTGTTTCGGTCATAGTCGCAGCTGTGCCAGGGAAAAGTGGGAGAGCGGGAGAGTTCTGTGAAAGCCCAGGAGTGGGAGACGGCTGGAGGTGAGTGAAAAATCGGAGACGTTAGGGACGGTATGCTGTTGTGCCCAAGATCTAAGAACTGGACTATCTCAACACCTTAGCTCACCTCTGTGCTGCAGTGTGGTGTAAATCCTCAAAGACTGCAATTCTTTCTAAAATAAGACCGAACAGTTATTCATTGTTGTGTTGTGCCTCAATAAAGTACAAGTTGTACTATACTGGTTCTCAAAGTGGTTCCTAGTTCACTACCGGCCACCTGCCCGTTCCACGGTCAATGGTGTAGTGGGGTTAATGCAACATGAGTTCCCCCAATGAGCCATGGCAAATGTATTCATTCTATGTTACTGGGCCCTGCTGCCAGAAAGGCGATCATGGATATATGAAGAGGAATGAGCATGGTGTCTAGGAAAAAAGAAAGGACACTCTTCCTGTGTGATTTAATAAATAAAAAAAAATTAGTAGCATGTACATTTTAACAATGTAGATGTTAAAATGAAGACTCTTTCCTTTTCAAATAAGCCTATGCAGTGGTAATTAATTCCAATTTGTTAAATTAACTTACAACTGTCTCAGTAAAGCTATTTCTAGATTTTCTAAAGGCTAAAAATGTCTCAAAGGAATTTGTTTGAAAGTTTGGGGGAGCTGTCGCCACCTACAATTGTGGCCCTTTTTATGATTAGTGACAGTAAATGACAAGAGGAGTGAATAAAAAGAATCATTTAACAAATTAAATATGGTCGAAAAAATGTAATTGCTAAGGGGTAGGTTGTTACTATATCGTAAGTATGTGTCATAATTATGCCCTAGCCACAAAAATATAGAAAATAGATATCATTAGGGACCATACAAGACAATAAAACTTGACAATTGTTGAGACCACAGGCGGTACTCAGGATTTGTCAATACTCATAAAAACAATGGAGTATGACGTGAATGAAAATGCTGTATATATATAATCACCCCTATCTCCTCCTGTGTTTTTATGAGTATTGACAAATCCTGAGTACCGCCTGTGGTCTCAACAATTGTCAAGTTTTATTGTCTTGTCCAGGGTGACAATGATATATATTAAAGACCTTAAATACCTTAAAGACCTTAAATTAACACGGACGTTTTCATGCCTGCAAGTGCCAGTTCTAGAGGTCCCACTTAGTGGTGACCAGGGTGACAATTCCTCATCCACAATTAGGGTTAAATTTTTTCTAAATTAAATATGGTATCTCTAGCTTTGGGAAACTAAAGCATACTTACTGCACTGACTGTGCTCCTTTACTTGCAAAGTGTAGGAAAGTGAGAAAAGACAATAGCCAAAAGACTTTGTGTTAAGGCCCCCATACACCGGTTTGCGTGCGCGCTCGCCACCATCGGCAAAATCAGCCAGAGATCGTCGGTGTCCACATGTAGCGACAGGGAAGCGAAGCTCGGTTGGCAAGATATTAACTTTATCTGGAATGTACAGACTATAAGCAGGAAATAAAATTGCAGAAGCATTGGAAAGAAACTAGAGAAATAGGTAAGATGCATTAGGGCTTGTTTCCACATAGCTGTTCTGTGCGAATGGCTAGAGTGCTATTCGCGCAGCTGCAGCCGCTATCGAGCACACCACATGCCCTTAAGCATGCGGATGCATGCGGACGTCCGTGCGGTAGGAGACGGATATTGGGCATGCCCCTCGTCCAGGGATGCGATCAGAGGTTGTGTATCCATGTATATAATTTCATTTGTACCCTTCTTGGGTTCTCTATAGAGCATGACCCATGGGATGGGCTTTTCTACATTACTATCTAAATCGAAGGACCGCTTGGCCTCGTTTATTTTTAGGACTACTAAGCAGACGATTGCTAAGGTCTGGAGACAGCCTTCCCTATCTTTTGCAGAGGGTGTAGCAGCTATGGCTAGGATGATTAATGATGAACTGACAGCTATACTAACCGACAAACATCTTCGGTTTTTAAAAACCTGGTTCCCATGGATTGCACACCTAATGCTTTGCTTTGGAAATTATTTTATTTTACTTTTTGTTGCTCTTCCTGCATTTCATGTTTGATATATTTATTTTGTTTGTTCTTATATTTCAACTTTGGTTTTCTTTTGTTATGTATTGTAACTTTTTTGTCTTGAAGTTCTATTCTCACAGTGTTTCTTTTGTATTCTTGTTTTTGTATTTTTTTTTAAACACAGCTTGAGATGATAAAGTAATTGTTCCTGTGAATACCTTTAACTGAGGTCTTTCTAGAGATCTATATACATATCAGAAAGGTGTGTGGTGTCTTCTTATTACTAGCAAGTAGCAAGAATGACCCCTCTCTGACAAACTGCTTTTATACTACTTTATACTCCCTACAATTTGTAAACAATGAGTTGTGTTGTGTATTATGTTTTAAACCATGCAGGATTGATTAATTAATTAATAATGTTATCCTAAATATATATTGATATTATGTTTTGTTAATATAAATATGTTTTAATTATGTTATAGTGGAATGTATCAATATTTATCTTTCAATGGTTCCATTGAAAATCCCAGTATTGAGGGTTCCATGTGTTCTCTTTTTTCTTGAATGGGCATGCATTGGTGTCAAAGACATGGATGAAGAGAATCATCTTAGTGGAATAAAAAAACAAACTTCAAAAACCACATCAAGAACAAACATGAATGGTCATTAACAAAGCATAAATGAATCCTAAAAGCTCAACAGAAAAAAAGAAATGGGAAGTATTATATAGTATAAAAAAGTACAGTATTTTTCTGACACACCGGACCTGTGTTTGGAGGAAAAACAGAAAAAGTGAAATGGTCTAATCAGTTGCTTGCAGTTCTAATCTTGCAGTACCCGATTTCAGCCACAAAAATTGTGTCGCTAGAGAGCACACTTCATGCTGAAGGGGAGGGGGAGCGGGTGATTCTGCACTGTTTTTTTAGGTGAGCTGCAAGGTGATTGCAGTTACAGGTAGACATACATGGAAGCTGCAGGCTGGCCTCTTCCATGTATGTCTCTCTGATGTACTGCTTCTACCAGCATTGATCTAGTGGTAGAAGCAGTACAGTACAGATGAGGGATGTGGTTGTCGCCGCATCTCTCAACTGACAGCTCGGAAGAAGCCAAGAGTTGCGCATTCAGACCTTAAGAAGCAGGCACTATTTCTATTTTGGGGGTGGAAAGGTGCGTCTTACGGTCTGAAGTATTAGGTATATATACCATATTTTTTGCTCTATATGGCCATTTATAAGACAGACCTATGTTTTGAGGAGGAAAATCAGAAAAAAATATTCAGAACTAAATGGTATGTTTCTTATGGTAACTAAAATATGTAATACAATTTACAGAACAACAATAATGTGTCGGAGAATGACACACTATTATACACTATATTGTACCCACAAGTCCAACCAATTATACTTCAAACTTAGTTTTGAGAATATAAGAGAATGTTGTGATTTAGGTTCTCAAGCACAACTGGTTAGGAAGACATGCTTGAGGACAGCAGGAAATGCTGAAACCTGTAGTTCCACAGCAAAGATGGTATTTTGAGGGCAGTGCATTCTAGCAAACCAGGAGCCTCTATTTCTGCCACACACGCTTCCACATGCAGACACAAACTTGCATATAACACACACCACAAGGCATATATATACAACCCACACAGACAGACACTCTGTATACAACAGACACAGAGGAAAGCAACCTAAGCAGGGTACAGACGGCTCGATATTTGAGCTGTCCGATGTGCCCTGCAGCAGCGTGATGACGTCATCACGCTGCTGTCTGATATCGGAGTAGCCAGGGAGACAGCTCGGCTCTCTTCCCGGCTCAGTCAAAGCTTTGCCTGGAGACCCCGCGGTCTCTAGACAAAGCATCGGACATCGGCCGTATTTACGGTCATGTCCGATAAGGCTGTTTTCGAGCGGGATTCATTTGTCCCGCTCGAAAACAGTGGTGGGCACAGATTATATGGGTCAGATAGATGGCCGTGAGCACGCATGGCGCTCGAAGTGGCCATCGATTTGGCCCATATCTTAACGTCTGTACCCTGCTTTACACAGACAGGCATACAGGAACATACATGTAATCTAGTAACTCTTCCTTCTCTCTTCCACTAGGCATCCAGCTACAGATTATCCTTGACCCTCCCCCTGCCTTTTGGTATTAGGAAGGGGAGAGGGTTGTGTGCACTTGGATGCTGACAGCCCACACAGACTCGCTCCCATCCGCATGCTCTACTCGGACGGGCTTTTTTGACAAATGTTGCGACCACCATATCCTTCTGCAAACCAGCTTTATAGACTACTAGACTACAAGATAGCTTCGACCACCATCCCAAAAGCTAAAACGATTAATAATTTGAAGATGCTGAGAATACCACAATAGCTTGTAGATATGTTTGCAGTTACTTTATAAGGATCAAGAGCAATGGCTTAGGTCGGTGGTAAAGTGACATATCTATTTGAAGTAAAGAAAGGACTTAGTCAAGGTGAGACATTGTCACCATTGTTTTTGATCTAGATGCTGGAGGCTGCACTTAGAAAGGTTGCTATTGATGGTAATATCCCATTCCAACTGAGCCAAGTGGCAGCATATGCTTATCACAGTGTTTATAGCTTGAAGTAAGAGATCAATGAAAGGTTTTTCAAGAAATAGAGGCTTAAGCTAGGCACACACGGGTAGATTTGTAAAACGATTCGAGTTTTTCGACGGTGATTGATTGTACTCGAATCTGCTTACAATCCTTCCTGTGTGTGCTGTCCTTCGAGGGGGTTCAATAGAGCCCCCTCGAAGTACCTCGATTGAATGGGTTTCCAACATGTTGGAAAACCACATTCAATCACATTCAATCACCAACACTCAACATGGAAGAATTTTCATGTAGAGTGCAGGGAAAGCCGACATCTCATACAGAACTGACAGCCCGCGCTGATAGAGCAGAGTCTGTGTGAAGGGGGCGGAGTCAGCACTCTTAACTGCAGCCGGGCTCTACGGGGAGAGAAGCTGGCTGGATTTCTCTTCAGTTTCCAGCGTGTTCGGCTTTACATGCTGGATGCCGTAGAGAACTCTAGCTAGCTGTCTTCATTGAACGGTAATCGATGTGCCCATGAGGTGCACATTGATTTCCGTTCAATTGATCCCCGATCAATCACAGCGTGGTGACGTCACCACGCTATGATTGATTGGTGGTCGATTGCACGGGAATCTACCCGTGTGTGGCTAGCTTTAGAAAAATAACAAAACTGTCAGCAAAGCATAAAAAAATGTTGTGTTTAAAGCCCCCCATAGACGGGCAGACTCCCGGCCATAGTTGTAGCAGACCAACCTGTGTGCTCGCTCCCGCCGAGCACATAAAGGTTGGTCTGCCGCAACTATAAGGGAGCCCACCTTGATTTTTGTTGAAAAAAAGCCGGCAGGTCGGATCGCACACAGATCCGACCTGCCGATTCTTTTTCTGCCCGACTGACAGGCAGAACAGCTGAAGCCTCCCCTCCACGTCAATTGGCTAGAGTCTGACGGGAGTCCCGTGTGTTAGTGGAACACACAGGATTCCTGTCCGACATATAGCAGACTGCTCACAGCGTGGTGACGCCACCACGCTGTAATCCGTCTGCTAAAGGTCTGCCATAGATCGAGGTGTCTATGGCTACCTTTAGGAAGCACAAGGTCTTAACAAAATTTAAAAACAAGTAAAAAGAAATCTGAATATCAATATGAGAATATAGAGAGACTACCGTGAAGGTTATGGTGAGAAGGGATTGAAGGAATCAAGAAGCCCTCGACTCGAGCAGTGAATAGTACAATCAAGCCTGCATGGCTCCGCCCACTGTCCTAAAACGAGGGGTTGTACCTAAACTTTTGGGATTTGTGATGGATTGGGCTGTGTAAATACCTTCTGTTTTAAGAAGGCTTGATTGTGTCAAATCCCAAAAGTTTAGGTAGAAACCCTCGTTTTAGGACAGTGGGCGGACTTAAACAGAAATCCGCTCCCCCAAGCAGAGATATGAAATACAAGTCTCACAGAACTTTCTAGGCTTTTTGTGAGAAACTGCAGCTTTGGCCAGACGTGTCCCCAGATGTTGCCTAGTGATCGCGAATATTCGGATTCCGAATATTAATCGCGAATATCGGCAATTCGGAAATTCGCGAAGATGGTGAATATATTGCCGAATATTCGCTATTCCGGATATTCTGTATTTTTTTTCCATTACACATACAAGTGGACAAATGGGAAGGCTGCAACAAGAGCTTAGCAACACTCCCTGCGACCATCAACAGTTTTGAAATCGAATATTGGGGTGATGCGAATATTGCGAAAATCGGTACTTTTGAAAATTCGCATAAAAATTCGCACCATGTTAAACTTATATTGCGCGCACGAAATTCGCAATAAAAACTGCCGATATTCGCAATAAAAAAAACCCTGAATATTGCCGAATGCGAATATTTTCCGAATGTTTTCTGAAAAATTTGCGGCATGCCGCGAATACGAATGTTGCTAATGCCGCTCATCACTAATGTTGCCTTCCTGGGTGAGCGATTCTCGGCTTCTTTAGCATGATTCCCTGCAAGTCCTGCCTTTCTTTAGCTTGTGGAAGCCAACAACACCCCTGCCCACCATTTCAGCAGCTGGTAGCAGCCTTGGTAACATTCTCACCCCAAGTCTGAACCCCTTCTCTGCCCTTGGTAGTTGCTATACATTTGTATATAATCCTAAATAAACTGTACATAGCCCCTACCAGCTGCGTGGACCTACATTTGTTCAGAGTGTGAGCCGTGAAACGTTGATAATAACTATGAAGGGTTGCAAATAGGGGTGTGAAATTGGAAATGTTAATTACGAATACCCTCAAAAAAAGATTGGACTTCTAATGCCTGGCATACACATGCCGATAAGCGGCTGATTTTTCACCTGACCGACCGTCAGTCAGCGGAACAATCGGCCGCTTATCGGCATGTGCCCACATGGGGCGACAGATCCCTGTCGCCCCACAGCTTGCCAGGCCAGAGAACGGACATGTCCAATAATCTCTGGCCGATGGAAGCTGATGCCTTTAACTTCAATGAAGACCGGCGTCTTCATTGAAGCTAATGGCCGGCACACAAAGGGTGCCGGCCAACTAGTACAGCCCCAGAATGCATCAGGATGCAAACGTGATGACGTCATCACGTTTGCATTCCGGAGCTCATCTGAGCTGGTCTGTCGGCACCCGTCGGGGTGTTTATGGCAGGCATAAGGGTGTTGGAGATCTTCAATTTACTGGAGGACGGAGTGCCGAGTGGGTGATGCCTTTCCCCATCCTTGTTTCCCCTGCCCGAGTGTGGCACAAATGTTGTATTTTTATTTATGTTTCCTTCTGTGATCTACTGTGTTACTGTAATTTTCTTCTGCTTTGATTCTTACATTTTTATTGATATTGTATGTACAGACTTTTTCTAAATAAAGTTATAACATAAAATAGGCCAAGACATGAGCATAGCTTTCCAAGGTAAAAGTTCTGGCAGAAGGTGAAGAACAGTCCTATAGCAGAAATGTTCTCAAGACGTTACTGCGTCTGCTTCTAAAATAACCATCCACTTCCAGCGCTGCCATCCTGGCGTAAGGAGAGCTCTACAGGTAGAAGCGATTATTCCAAGATCTGCATAACTGCGACACCAGACACAAATGAAATGCGTAATAATATCTGTCCTCTTAGTTTTATCATCCTATCTCCTTAAAGTGCAAATTGCCATGATCTTACAGCCGGCGTGCTAAGCATCTGGCGTAGAATTAGGAAGCCTCTTAATTATGAGAAACCGTTAAAGCTGAAATTACAGAGCCGCGCTGGTAGGAAGGAGCACACCTATTTGGAGCCCCATTCAATAAATCAGACATGATCAGATCTCCTAAAACCACTGAAGTCGTCAAGTTAATGAGCCCCATGCAAGTTCATCATTACATCTGTCTGGAACAACTATTTTACACGGCAATAATGAGGAGATTGCTCAGACTCCTGTATCTATAGTGCATAGACCTTCATTTCGGTTTAAGTACATGGCGGAGTGCACTTCTGTCATGCAAAACAGTTTGTTTAATTCAAAGTCAGGACAATAGCGTGTTCAAATGATGCAGAAATGTGATAGTTCGACAAGGACTCGCCAGAATATTACATGCTAAAGCAACAAGTGGAATATCAATGGAAACTTCTTATTTTATACAAAGATCATGATCAGCCAGCCATCTATTCCCATGTCCTATCATCACCCAAGTCAAGGTGAAAACAATATAGAAAAGGCTCAAAGCAATTCCCTGAACCACTTGAAGATAAATCAATCCAACTTAGGAAGACCTGAAATAAATAGCTTTATATTCAAAACATTGTGAGATAGCAAATGTATTAAACTTGTCAACCATAGTGCAATGGAACAATTCTAGAACGATTCTGTCTAGACAAATAAATGGTAAATAGAAATACATAATAGTGGTCTTTGTAACACCAATATCCAGCAAGGGCTGCTGTGTAATCTGTGTAGTAATACTACCAGGGCTTTTTTTCTCAGAGAAAAGGTGGTGGAACTCACCCCCCCCTTCCCTGGCCACGCCCCTACCCACCCTTAGGACTGCCCCCTAAAACCGCCCCTTTATGTCGGGTGTCCGCTCCATAAATAGCTCCCCATCGGGGGAACGGGGGCAAGTGCGCCCGCCAGCGCAGGCAGTCGCGCCGCCTTCCCTCCCTCAGGATGGCTAGAACTCCACCCCCCAGTCCACACTAAAGAAAAAAGATCTCTCCAGCATGGGCGGGGCAGGAGACAATGGGAATAAACAATGAGAAGGCGCCGCTCCTCCCTCGCTGCACATTGCGAGGGAGGGGAAGATGGGAGGCACACAATCACCCGCCCGTGGCGCGCCCGTAACCCGTGCTAAATAGCCAACACTTCCCCCCACTAAACAACACACATGGGGGCCCCCCGACGGGCCCTTATTTTGGGGCCAGGCTTAAAATAATTGGGGGAACTCCGTTCCAGTGCGTTCCCCCAGAAAAAAGCCCTGAGTACTACTACATAATCCCCCCCCCCCACCAGGCCCCATGTCATACTTCAACACAGTGAAGATCCCTTGTTTAGGTAAGGGGGTCTCTATCCCCACAACATGGACCAGGCTTTGGGGGCTCATCGAGTATCCAGGGTTCACATTTAACAAGATGACCCCAGGATCCCACTCTCCACCCTATTGAAGTTCCAAAGACCCAGGAGGCAGATTGAACATCGGAAGTGTTCGTCCTACTATTAACTACAATTTACAATGAACTACAATTTAGTTCAGTTTGCATACCCTGGCAGAATTTATGATTTCGTAACCATTTTTCAGAGAATATGAATGATCACACAAACTTTTCTTTCACTCATGGTTAGTGGTTGACTACAGCCATTTTAAGTCCAAAAAGTGTGTTTATGCTTTTTAACCTACCTAGCAGTAAGCCCGTATCATTTCAACAGCGTGGTATGGGCAATCAAAGCAGAGTACTGGACTGGTTTTGCCCACCCTCTCACCTTCCCTCCACATCGATAATGCCGGCAAGGTGGTCTAGGAAACCAACACCGCCTCTATAACATGGAGATCTATAGTGCCACCCCCCAGACCTCTTCTGCGTCACTGATGACTCTGTGGTCGGCAGGTCCACTGTGATTCAGATTCGCCACGGGCTCGTAGAGGATAGACAAGTACACCCGATCCCAGCTCAGGGTGAGTTTGTTTTGTAAACAAACTCTGCACAAACTGGGTTTAGCCAAACCACCAGAGTTAAATTATAAACCAAAAATGTTTACATACCCCTGTTACTAACACCATGTATTACCCCTTTATAATCCATGACAGCTTGAAGTCTTTTGTGGTAGTTGTGGATGAGGCTCTTTATCTTCTAAGATGGTAAAGTTGCCCATTCTTCCTGACAAAAAGCCTCCAGTGCCATTAAGTTCTTAGGCGGTGTTGCATGAACTGTATGTTTGAGATCACCCCAGAGCGGCTCAATGATATTGAGGTTAGGAGACTGAGATGGCCACTCCAGAACCTTTAGTTTATTATGCAGTAGCTAATGACAGCTCACCTTGGCCTTGCAGTTTGAATCATTGTCATGTTAGAACATCCAAGCACATCCCATGTGCAGCAATCGGACTGATAAGTGCGAATTTCCCTTCAGTATTTTTTGATTACTTACTGCATTCAGATTGCGATCAATTCTGATCAAATTTCCTGTGCCTTTGTAGCTCACACAGACAATCGTCTTAAAAGATCCACAGCATTGTGAACACGTATGTTGCTTAAGGCTAAGTTTACACTGGCGGTTTTTTACCGCCAGGTAAACGACTGTTTAGCGTTACAGACTGGCAGACGTCCGCCGGTCGGTTTTCGGGCTGCTGTGCCATAGGACCTCTATGGGGTCCTTAATTAGACGCCCTGTAATCACCTGCACTGTTTTGCAGACGACTACAGGGAGCCGTTTATCCCGCTGCTGCAGGAGCGCACTGGCGGTTTCCGAGCTGCAAGCAGCTCGGGAATCGCCAGTATAAACTTAGCCTAATTGTGCTTGAATCTATTAAGAATTGACCCATGGAGGGACACCTTAAAGTGTCCTCACCCAGGATCTTCTTTTGGTAGGGAAGAGAGGGACTCGCTTTGGCTGAGCACATGAAATCCCATCAGCAACCCTGACCACGCCTGAGCAAGCCCCTCACCCCTCCTCCGCTTCCTGCTCTAAGAATATCCCATCCCACCAACAAACTTGGGTTTATTATATGTGGCACATAACCTCAAAATAGGGGCATATAACTTTTGAATCAAAGGTTATGTCCCTCATAGATATCATCACAGGCTTTGATGATATCTATGAGGGACATAACCTTTGACGATGTATATGACAGAAAATGTGCACTACCACACTACAGTGTTAACGAATGCTTGAAGTATAATTAAAAACAAGTTTTGTTATTTAAAAAGGAAAAATAATGTCTTCTAGCTCTGCCTGCTGTCATTTCTCCATTAGAAATTGCTTATACAAGTCAGTATAGATTGAAAATTTAATGTGCGGCTCTTTAGTCATGCCGAGAGCTGCACTTGTGGCCCTCCATATCAACTCAGTTGCCCACCACTGTAATAGGTGAATAAGTTTCTTGGCTGCTTGTATAATGGCCTGGTTGGTCTATTTACCAAGCAACCTCTAGAAAAAGTGTCTTCTTTTATGTTCTGTTTTCATTCTTTAACTGTAAAAAGCACAATGTGGCTTCCTCAAAGAAATCAGCTGACGATTATTAGAATAGTAATATACATACATTTACAGAACTCCATTTTGAAGTTAGTGTGCGAATAGTAACCCACCACCGTAGGTCTGGATCTCCACTTCTTTGGACATACAGACAAAGAATTTTAATATTATCCAAAAGTTCCTGTATTTCAGTAATTCAACTTTAAATTAATATATTAAATTGACCTATAACACGCAAAGCAAAATATTTTGTGCCTTTATCTAAAGCCCCTGCAAAGGGTTCCTGAGCCATTTAACGGTTTCTCAGTCTTGTTCAGTGGGATTCACAATCATAGGAATAATGCTGACATAACAGTTGTGCAGAAAACCATCATTGACGGGGAAAGCCTAAAAAGGTAATTGTAAAGGAAGTTGGCTGTTCCCCAAGTTCTGTATCAAAGCACATTAATAGAAAGTTATGAGGAAGGGAAAAGTGTGGAAGAAAAAAGTTCACAAGCAGCCAGGATGACCGCAGCCAGGAGAGGATTGTCAGGAAAAGGCCATTCTAAAGTGTCATGGACCTTCACAAGAAGTGAACTGAGGCTGGAGTTAGAGCATAAAGAGCCACCGCACACAGAGACAGGATCATGGACATGGGCTTCAAATGTCATATTCCTCTTATCAAACCACTCCTGAACAACAAACATAAGAAGGGCTAAAGAAAAAATGAACTGATCTGTTGCTCAGTGGTCTAAAGTCCTGTTTTCTGATGAGAGCAAATTTTGCATCCCATTTGGAATCCAAGGACACAGAGACTGGAGAAAGAATGGAGAGGCACACAATCCATGATGCTTGAAGTACAGTGTGAAGTTTCCACAGTCTGTGTTGATTTGGGGGAGCCATGTCATCTGCTGGTGTTAGTCCACTGTGCATTAAGCCCAGAGTCACCGCAGCCCTTTGCCAGGAGATTTTGGAGCACTTCATGCTTCCTTCTGCAGATGAGCTTTTTGGAGGTGTGGACTTCATTTTCCAGCAGGACTTGCCACCTGCCCACGCTGCCAAAAGTACTAAAACCTGGTTCAAAGGCCATTACTGTGCTTGATTGGCCAGCAAACTTGCCTGACCTGAACCCCATAGAGAATCTCTAGGGCATTGCCAAGAGAAAGACGAGAGACATGAGAGGAACAATGCAGAAGAGCTGAAGGTTGCTATTGAAACATCCTGGTCTTCCATAACACCTCAGCAGTGCCACAGACCGGTACCATCAATGTCAATGCCGCATTGAGGCAATGATTGATGTAAAAGTGGTCGGGACCAAGCACTGAGTACATATGCATGATTATATTTTTTTTAAATAGTTTCAAATCAAATCTTTGTTTTATTGATTTCATGTAAATCTAATTTTCTGAGATTTGGGGGTTTTCATAAGCAGCAAGCCATAATCATCAAAAAGATAGGGGATAAAGGCTTGAAATATTGTGCATGTTATCAGTCTATTTCATATATTAGTTTCACTTTTTCAGTTGAACTTTTGGAGGATATTCACGTTTTTCGCACATCACCTGTATATCACCACTGCCTGGGCAACACAGAAGAATCTGGTGTGCGGGCACAAGAAAAGGCTCACTGCTCATTGAAAATTATATTTATTGTCTTGAAAAGTCTGCAGCCTAAACACATCCATGGCAACACACTTCAGTACACAAACACTACAAAGTTTTTATCTATATATATCCAGGCATTGTATGCAACAATTGGCTGAACCCATTGGCTTCACCAAATTGGATGTACCAAACCAAGTATAAAAGTGCTTTGTTTAAACACTGGCTATGATAAAACATAGCAGGTTATCATTTACTATGTAGATATTTAGAGCCTGATAACTACTTTCCAAACATTTCAAAAACATAATCACACACAGTAGAGGAAGGCATATTCCCTACTAAGGCAAGCATAGGGATGAAACTTGTGCCTGGGCTTTGGACTTGTTGCACCATAATATTCGCTATTCTTTATTGTTTAATTGGACCCTTGGCTACTTGACTCTCCTCTTATAACCGATTGGCGACCCAGCGGCCCCTCCCTTTGCAGGGATGTCACACCGTGTCTCCCTCTATCCTATCGTGACTAGCCTTGACTCTTTCAAGCGTTTTTAGAGATTTTTCAGTGGATCAATATACAGTATTTGGGGGTGCACAGCCTGAGGAAGCCTATTACCAACGGCGAAACATGTAGCTGTCCCTTGCACCCCACATTGCGATGTTCAGTCGATTAGACTGTGTAGAGAGCCTCTATATCTACTGTGTTTTGATGGTGTAATCTGAAATACCGTATATGCCGGCGTATAAGACAGTAAAAATATAGAGTTTGTTATATACTCGCCGTATAAGACTACCCCCTCTTCCGCACAACAAATAAAACTTTGATTGCTGGACATTTGACTGCTGGACATTACGGTAATGACTCACTCTCACCGCGGTGACAGCCCTGCGCGTGCACATGTGCGAGAGACGTAAGAGCTCATCTCGCACATTACGTCTCTCGCACATGCGCACTTGAGAGAACAGAGAGAGAGAAAATGGGTGGGCCAGAGCGGCGCTGCGTGGGATGAAGGAGCTGGCACCCTTGTCGCATTGATGTCCTGCCACGGCCCCGCTGATGTCCCGCCAGGTTAACGAAGCACCGAAGGAGGTACAGTAGGCATGAAAAGCAAAGGCATGTAAAGTGTACCCGGCGTATAAGACGACCCCCGACTTTGGGCAGAATTTTAAGGTGCTGAAAAGACGTCTTATACGCCGGCATATACGGTACATTACTGTATGTCATTTATATATGTTCTTCATATATTGTGTGCTGTTTGCACCGCCTAGGCTGTGATTAATGTTTTTCTTTAATCAATAAATTGAAAAAGTTTTTTTAAACCTTGGTTGTGAGTCTACTATATGGGGGTCGAGGTTCCAACAAAAGTCCCACGAGGGTATCTTTCCTTATCTTTATGACTATATGGGGATGGGAATATAGACCTAAACCTTTTACCACTCTATCATTAACCCTTTTCAGTATAAAGTTTTAAAGGCAGAAAAACTATTCTTCCAGGAGCCCAAAGGTAGTCACATATTCATCAATACGCACTGTTTTCTGGTTATATTTATTGCTCACTTGTTATTTCTGTATGTCTCTTCAGAAGGAGGGTTCTGAGAACACAACCTTAATCCCACTGATGGATCCAAGACTGCGTACACATGCTGTAAGGATGAGCATCGCCCATGTCTAGCACCCGTGTACACCGCACGTACAGGGGTGAATCAGGGGACAACAGTGATCTCACCCCTCTGCTACCTCGCACTCTCTTCAGGCCTCCATGGGCATACATCTCCCTTCCATCCAAAGGGGCAGCCAGGCCTCACAGTCCTCTCCTATAACAGCAGTTGAGTGGGCTTTCTTTCAGTTAGCAGGCCCTTGTGCACATCCAAAGCTCCACAACACGTCAGCTTGGTGTGAATACGGTGCCCCTTTATTGTACATACACGTGGGAGCCATCTAGGAGCAGCCTCTGCTGTTAGCAGTCTCTACCCTAGCCTTCTTCACCCAGGTGACTTTTCTAGGCTAGGGATGCCCTTGCACTGAACAGGCAGACAAGGGTGAGGCCTCAATCAGGTTTCAGTGCTCGCCTGGTCTTCGGATCTGCAGACCTGAGGCCTGCTCCCCCCCTAGATCCATCATACCTCTGTCCTGTTCTCTCCTGTTGCTACGAAGACCCAGCTACCCTACAACTCTATAACTTTCTAGTCTCCTCCCAAATGGCTCACAAGGTCACATCATCACATGTTCCAGTAACTTCACATTGTCACCGCCCACCCTATGTTCTGCCCAACAACAGCATAAACACATTCACTGACATATCCATTGGAACATGGTTAACCCCTTAATGAACATGGTACATTACACTTCTTAGTCCACCTTCCCACAATGCTACAACCAAAGCAAACTGAAGCCATCGTCGTACTTGAAGAACTAAACAAATGCCAGACCCCCAGCACTGCACAACCCGAAATATAAGTAACTGGTGCCCAGCCTTAGACACTGCTATGTTCCCCTATACTAATGCCCCTTGGATCCTAAACTGGGCAGATGGTAGATTGTGTATTGATTCAGTTTCACCTCTGCGTATTGGGAAAAGAGATGCCTTAGTAAAATGTTATGGGGGGGGGGGGGTAGTCATCCTCAGAGTCTCACATTACAGGGCTCCTACAACTATGAAATAAGGTGCTATAAGCTTTGCCAAAAGCGGATGAGTATATCATATGCAAGTATCAGACACAGAGAGATGTAATGCTAACAAATAGACGTCTGAAAAAAGTAAAGGTGAAGACATGGCAATGACGAAATACATTCTTTTAACTTTCTTTTGATTTTACCATCAAATGAGAACATGTACTTCTATCGCTTGTCCTCTGAAGATGAAAGACAGTTCTGAACCAAATAGGAGACTTTTTTTGTGTGATGTTCTGTTCCTTTTTTTTTAAATGCAAAATCTCATATTTAAGGTCTTCTATGTCCATTGGGTAGGCTAGACTTTGATACCGGATTGACAAAAAGAAGAGAAATGCAGGCAGAGTTGCCATGGCAACGCCAAGCTGAAACAATGTGCCCGACAGATATTAGTATTCTACAACCACAACTCATATAAAAATTATTCTATAGAAAAGAAGATACTTTCCTACAATGCTTGGACTCTGCACAGTGGGAAATCGACAAGATTTCCTACTTTTATTGAATGGCATCACGCAGCGTAGTAAAGAAAACCTTTATACATATAGTAGGTGTAGCAAATCTATTTACAAATGGACTTTCATACTTTTTACTTTGTCACGTGAGCGAGGATGGTATACGGAGTTCTTCCTTATACAGTATCAGTCTATGGAAAAGTGTTCACATCACTCCCTCCTTAGATCTGTAGTGACATGCTCCTGCAGAATCAGGGCAGTGTCCCCTTTAAATGTCTTGCCCATGATGCCCGTGGGCTCCAAGGAGAGATTACGCTGGCCATACACCTTTAGATCTCTCTGTCAGATTTCCTTTAGAACTACCAACACCTATGTAGTATAGGGTCCTCTGTGATTGCACACAGGTAGACTTGATGGTTTAGAAAGTTCCTCATATTACATAGTTTTGGTAAAACAAAAAGGAGATCTAAAGGAAATCTGACAGAAATCTAAAAGGTGTATTGCCAGCTTAAGGGAGGGTTCTGCCCCCAGGAAGTTGCTCAGTCTGGGGATGTAAGACAGGTTTGCCCTGTGCCCCCCCCCCCCCCCCTAACGGTACTCCTGTGCGTCCGTGCAGCCAGTGAGCGCAATAGCACAAGGAGAGCCTAGCAGTCTGCTGCCTTCTTTGCGGAGATTTCCACGTTCAGAGTGGGGTGGCCCCGGCACCCGCCATATTGGGTCGTGTCTGCATATCTGCGGCCCTATTGCTTCTGTGGGCACGGAGCAGCCCTGCCATTTAGCCATCCAGCCTGTTCCAGCCATCCCTGGGGACCCGCTGTCCAGCCATGGCCCTCCCTGTGCTAAAGTTAAAGACCTCTTTTAAACTCTTTTAGACTGTACTGTTGGACTTTAGCCTGTTGCCGAGTTCCTGGTGCTGTTTTCATTTGGCACCTGTATGCCTGTGCTGCGAGACCCCGCTAGGGTCTCACTGTTCAATAAAAGTTTTTGAGCATCAACAGCCGCCTCTTGTCGTCTGGTTGATTCCTGAACCTTACAGATCTACTGAACATACTACTTCAGAAGCCATTATATGTTTTATGGAGTAATGATCAGCACATGCCAGAACTAACCAAATTGCTAGATTCACATCCCCAGTGTGGGGGGCCCCATACGCTGCTGGGACTAGACAACGGGATCCACACTATTTGATCAAGACAACCTATCTTCTGACCAGCATACGATAGGAATTGGGGCAATGGGACCCCTTCTGTAAGACCAGGCCGCTCTTCAACCCACAGGTATGCAAATTGGCGGACGACCGCTACTTATGTTTCTAATTGTTTTTGTTGATATGAAGGTTTTGTACTGACAATATATGTAAACAATATGGTGATTATGCAAAGTGATAATAAAAAAGGCATTTTTGTGATAGAACACGGATGACCATTGCAGGCCATCTGTTTGTGTATTGGGATGACACAATTCACTGGAACTTGTTTATTGTATTGCATACCCGAGATGGGACAATGTATTAATAGTATTTATGTATTCCAGGACACAAGAGTTCCTGTGCTCCTCTGTGGGCGGAAAGCCTCTTTGTGCCTCTATCCTCTGTAACCGGGAGGGGATTACATGATGCCTCTGTAACAGTTATTGCAAGATCTGTAAGAACATAATACACAGCATCCAAGTCTTTTTTGTGGATAATGCTACATCCAGCCTTTTTGGTTCTACATGGATGGTCATGAAGTAACCTTTGTGTAAACCTTCGGACCCACATCAGATTACACACCCCTCTGGTCCATCTCTATGGGGGGTACTCCAGTACGACTCACAACGGGTTCCGCCTGCTAGTCTGTTGAGACACTCATACCGCCTACGACGCCACCGTAAGACCCTCTTGGTTTTCCTTCTCTACCTCAGTAGAGGTCG
>CM070042.1:14335517-14348707 GCA_036250615.1 Ptychadena robeensis
AACAAAATTTGATTGTACAAAAATTGTATGGAAAGATTGTAAGGTGTATGGGGGACTTTAGAGATTGCAACTACATAGCGGATTTACTGTGCATGAACACTCATGCCTGAGTGAGGGTCTTATTGTTTTGAACCTTACATAAACTTTAATATATGCGACAGAGGGGACTCACGTATCCGCTCTTGTAGTGCTCACCTTGATTCCCTTCCTGCAGAAGTGCTACCAGGTCAGGAGGCGACTTCACAGTTTACGCTAATTTATGAATAAACTTTTCTTTGTCTTTTCTGCTTAAAATACTGCCATGTACCATCACTTAATGGAGAAGATAGCGAGACACAGTTTTTTTAACAAACCTTCTGCTTCTGTTTGCATTACACATTTTAAAAATAGGATGGAAATGCCCTCCTGCCTGGTTATCTTCCAATGCCCAGTACTTTTTTCCAAATCGGGTTAGGATTATTTGACAAAGATGAGCTTGATAGTTCCCCCCCACCTATTGTATACCTTGTTCCCCAACCTATTAGATTGTAAGCCCGTCCGGACAGGGTCCTCTACTCCTCCTGTGTCATTACCTGTACCTGTGTGTTATACTGTGTATTGTACAGCGCTGCGTAATATGCTGGTGCTATATAAATAAATGATAATAATAATAATAGTCAGCAATGCAGCATTTTAGGAGAGATCTGCTGTTTATAGTAATAATTGTTTCTTGTGGTTCAGGAAACTTTAATATTCAAGGTCTCCTTAACTTAACCCCAACCGCTGTGATAACATCCCACCTGCTATTCTTCAGAAATCCTAAAATAGATCAGAGACTAGTTGAACGGTTAAGCTGGGCATACATGGGTAATTTCTAAATAGATTTGAGTGCCATGCATGCTCACGGTGCTTGATTGTGCTCTGATCTATTAGGAAATCTACTCGTGTAGGCCTTCCTTCGAGCGCAATCTGATCGAGAAACACGATTGAACAGGGTTCCAACATGTTGGAAACCCCTGTTTTGATGTCCATTACTTCTGAGGGGGACAGCGAGTCTCCATCTGAAGTAACGGAGGTAGAAAAAGCTGCGGCTGCACAGCCTACAGACTGTGATCAGGTCCCGGCAGTGCCGAGGGGGTGGGGGCTATCACTGCTCTGTTTGGTGGGGGGGGGGGGGGGGGGTGCTGTGGGTTGCCCTCTTTCCTCTGTGAATCTCTCAGAGATTTTCTCACAACACCCGATGTACCGGGTCCCCATCGAACAGCAATAGATGTGCACTGGTGCACAGATTCCCGTTTGATTGACCCGCAATCAATCACAGCGTGGTGACGTCACTACATTGTGATTGATCGCAGGTCGATTGCACGGGAATCTACCCGTGTATGCCCAGCTTAAGTTTATGGTTGGTGCCGCAATGAGAGTTTGCGCTATCACATTTCACAATGCTTTCATCTATATTTTTGTCTTAGTGTTGATCCTAATGATCAGAAGAAGACGGCATGTTATGATATTGATGTTGAGGTGGATGACCCTTTGAAGGTCCAAATGGGCAACTTCCTTGCATCAACTACTAACCAACAAGAGATCGCCAACTTGGACGTCAAGGTTAGATTCACCACACTGGTAATTTTGTTCAAATTATAGCAAGTTTGCTAATGGGGAAATACATTTTTGTGCATACTCGATGTCAGTCCCTAACCGTGTGTCTTATACCGTATATTATACAGTTAGAAATCAATTACTTTATTTCCCACACTAGGTCAATATTGCTTTCAGATCATCTCTACCTCTCCAAAATCTGCTTATATGCGTTTTCTACATTTGTACACAAAGTAGGAAAGCAGTAATTGAGGATAGGCTAAATATCTAAAGCTGGGCATAGACGGTCCAATTCCTGCACGATCCGATCACCGATCCGATGCCGTGCGCGCTCCCGCATCCCTTAGGGATCGGGTCGTGCAGGAATTGGATGCAGCAACTATCGAGGATTGGGCTAAATCAGCCAGCCTATCAGATCGCACAGTTATCCGACAGGGCGGTAAATTTTAGGCCGATCGCATTACATTAAGAGTGCCGGCCGATTCTCGGCATTAGCGGGCAGGCGTGATGACGTCATCATGCTGCCTGCTAGTGCATAGAATCGGATAAGGAATAGACGGTAAAGCGTACCGCCTATTCCCAGCTTTAACAATACGTCAAGCAGACCGCAGAGCAAGGGGTTGGGTATTTCAGATTACCTGGTGTTGTGATTTTAGCTCTACATGCTCTTCTTTTTTAGATTCATGAGACAATCGAATCCATCAACCAGCTGAAAACACAGAGGGACTTCATGTTGAGCTTCAGCAACAACCCCCAGGAGTTTATCCAAGACTGGCTGCAATCTCAAAGCAGAGATCTCAAGGTGAGGTAGACAGATCAAGTCATACATAGGAGGATAATGTAGTACAAACTCCAACATGACTGATCATTTCCTTCCGCTATCACTCGGCTGTCAGAATGACAATGGCAGTAACTGCTTTGTCCTATAGTAAAGATATTTAATGAATGGTATATTGTATTTATTATTTCATTCATATATAGATGACATGTGTAATCTTTCATCTGCAGATGATTTGCGTTAAAGGAAACTTGTAACTAACCCTTTTAGTTCCAAAGGAGTTTTACAATGTATATGTGGGGGAATTGCGTTATCATAGAACATTTGACAACAAAGTACATTGGGGAAAAGGGATATACAGAAGTGGAAGGGGGACATAGAAGAGGTGAAGGGGGGGGGGGATAGAGGGAAGGATGTGAGGAGATGTGTTCAGTAGTACAAGTTAGCATAAGTCAATCACACCATTAATCTTAGCAGGGTGGACAACTTAAGAGTATATTTATTTGAAAAAAGGGGGGAGGGGGGATCATACGGTAGCCATTTTGACTCACCACATCCGTTTAATTAATTAATCCCCCCAAACCCAAAACTTAAGAGTATAGTCCCGATAGTCTTCACTGTAGGAATGCTTGCCCTGGCCGCGTTGACTTGGTGGGTTAGGACGGAACCTTTGTATGGGATGGAGGTAGGATGCAGTAGGTAGAAAGCTGGCGAGAACGTCAAGGGGTGTTTTGAGAAGCAGCAGCATAAGTCATGGACTTGTGTGCAGAAGGAAGACAATTTGGGACATCAGCAGAATACATGAAGTATGTCTGCTTTGGGCGCACCACACCTCCAGCATGTGTCTGGGACAGAGGGAAGGATACCATGAAGGAGTGAGGGTGTACGATACCATCTAGACATGATTTTGAATCTGCATAAAGAAATTACCACACTTCCCCAGTAGGTATATGGCCAACATCCCAAAAGACAATATAGCAAGAAAGGGGTTAATGGGTGGAGAGACTGGAGGTCCCAGTCTATCCATCCATCAGAGTTTTCTCCTTACCGAAGCAAGGACAAGGGGACTTTCACGAGGCCATCCTACTTAACAGACATTATCCCATGTGGGGATTTTACCATAAATAATAAGTTTAGTGAGTAGCAAACAAGGCATGGTCAGAATAGCAACACAGTTATAAATGAAACAAAGGGTTAATGGGGTCCAAATAATGTAGTCCTTGTTTAAAAACAAAAGTCTTTTAATCCTCATGTAAAAAGAAACCGAGTGTCAAAGATTCCTCCGGGCTAAGATGATAAAAAATAATGTCCGATTCATCTTTTGGGTTTAAATATTGTCCCATCCACCTCGACGCGCGTTTCAAACGTTTTCATCAGGAGGTGTGGTTGTCGAGAGTTGTAAATCACGGGGTTGGTCAGCCCGGCGTGGAACTGCACACCAGTTCCAACTTCACACCAGGAACGAGGGGCCACTGTGGGGAGCCACCGGGATACACGATAGGGATGCATAAGTTAAAGATAAGTAGGATATATTAAAAGAAAGGGGGGATTTTGAATCTGGTATTTGTTGGAGATGGACAATTTTATAGAGAGCGTGCATATTTTCTTGATATCGGTCTCCTCGAAGGTTAGGTCAATATCTTTATATACATCTACTGTATATCTTTATCTGAGGATAGTGAGTTCCGCATGAGGGTGTATAGGTGTGATAGAGAGTGTTGGAGAGGTCTGGGATTGGAGCATTCTACAGTGGGGTGAGAGATCTGTAGAAAGACGGGGTAGAGGGGGTAAGAAGTGGGACAGCTGATGCGCCTTCCAGAACCCTAGAGAGCTCATAGAGGGGTTTGTGAGCATGTCGTTTATTGTGCATCCATCCATTGGAGGAGGCGAAATGAGTGGGATGTGTCAGGCCAGCCCTCTCCAAGGCTTCGGATTTTAACCGCCCGATAAATGGGCATTTAGTCCAACTGCCCAGGGAGTGTAAATCTAGCCTCACTTATGCTAGCCATACACAGCCCGATAAATAAATAAAAAAAATCGCCGTTTTCTCGGATGATCTAACAAAAAATCCCCACAAAATCCCCAAAATGATTTTTGAACGATGTAACAGTTTTGAACGTACATAATAGTCGGAGTTTATCGTCATTTTTGTCCTCCAATTTTTCATTCAATTTGAAGTAATAGTAATATCGGGGATGATCGGTGTTAGTCGGGCGCTACAAGAATTTAGTCGGGCGCTACAAGAAAAGTAGAACGATGTAACCGGACCGATTAAAATTTTCCAACATGTCCGATCATGTGAGGCCCGATTTTCTGCTAAATTTTGATTGGGAGAGCTCTGTCGGACCATGTGGGCAAAACCTGATTAACGAAAAACTTTGATCGGGCTTGGTTGATCTGGCTATTTATCGGGCTGTGTATGGCTAGCATTAACCTTTAGTTGGCTCCAATTATTGTCTTAGGCACTGTGTCCATTGTGCCTTCTCTATATGCATTACCGCATCCAAAAACGGACTGGATGTGATGTTTGGGAGAATAAAAAAAAAAAGGGAAATGATTTCAGAAGACTTTACCTCCCTCATGGTATGGCTGCATTACGCCGTGGTATGGTAGCATTATGCCGCCGAAAAAACTGTACTATGCTGTGATTCCCTTCCCTCTACACCAGGGGTGTCGAACTCAATCAGAGAAGGGGCCAAAATCTAAAATCCAGCCTAAATCGCGGGCCGAATGGTTTACTGAACAGTCATAAACTGACAATGAAAACCAGAGCGCAGGTGGTACGTGCCTCTCAGCGTATGAACCGCTCCGGTGCCTCTTGATGCTGGTTCCGAGGCGCCCTCTCGCCAGAAGGTACGGCCTAGGCCCGCGCCGCGGCCTCGATTTTGGGCCTCTCACCAAAAGTCGCGCTGGAGCTCCGTGGTGGTATAGTGGAGCTATAGTGTATATCCCCTGGGATGCTGGGGGTTCCCTTTGTATTAAAAATCAGCTGGATTAGAGGGGATTAGTGGTGGGATCGAGCGGAGCTCTGAAGAGACCCGTCCTGTCAGTATGCGGCTAGCCATGCCCCCCGGCGTGCAGTGATGACAGCGCGGGCCACATTGCAAGGCCTGGTGGGCCGTATTTGGCCCGCGGGCCTTATGTTTGACATGTCTGCTCTACACATACACTCTACATTGTCACTGATGATGTGGGCCGGTAAAGCGATGCCCCTCCATTAAGATGGAGGTCTCGGGCATAGGCAGGCATGTCCAATCCCACCTCGGGCATACTGCTAAGGAGGTTAGAAAAGGCGCCCAGCACTACGCACACAGCTTTTTTGAAGTGTTCGGTGTTATTGCAATGGACACGGTAATGCAGCTATCAGTGTTATAAAAAACATAAAAATGAACAAATCTTACTTTCATGTATAAAAGGTTACATAATGATTGTTTAGATCTAAAAAGTAAAAGATGTTAAACTATGTTGACAAAAGGGAGTTTTCTCCCCAATGTGTGTGTATTACTTTATTGATGGTTAAGTTATCAATCGGAAAAATATTAAAAAAATGTCATACATTGATTGGTGGGCTTTATTTATAAGGGACAAGAGTTGAGGTGGTAATTAGTCGTCTGTACCACATGTTATTTGTGTAACTGCAACGTCACGAAAATATGATGTACTTCCAGATCATGACTGATGTGATGGGGAATCCGGAGGAAGAAAGACATTCAGAGTTCTATGAGCAGCCATGGGCTCAGGAGGCTGTGGGGAGATATGTGTTTTTCAAGGTACGGCATTACTTTCCGCTTTGATTCGTATTCCACTCCGACAACATTTCCTACCATCTCCTTTCCTACCATCTCCTCCTCCTTTCCTACCATCTCCCTCTCCTTTCCTACCATCTCCCTCTCCTTTCCTACCATCTCCTTCTCCTTTCCTACCATCTCCTTCTCCTTTCCTACCATCTCCTCCTGTTTTACTTACTGTAATTACCAATAGTTAGGCAATCAAAGAAAGAGAATGTGCTCACTTCAACATGGTTTGGTATTCTTCCCATCTAATCCTTAAGCCGGCCATACACTTTAAAATCCACATGCAATCATCCAAAGTCCAAGCGGTCAGCAAATCGAAGTGCGCGATGTGCTGACCGAAGTAATGTCAAATGACTAGAGAACAACAGACATGTCCATTCTCTGGCCGAAAAGGATTTTGGACGATATAGGTGGGCAGCTTCGATGCTCGGCCATGAACAGCGATCGATCGTGTGAAATTGTGTATGGTCGGCTGACAGGACAGGAGTCCTTACATTTATACTGCAGTTTATTACCAAAGGCTATGTCCCCACTTAGCCGATCACCCGCAATTCTAATCCTGGTGCGATGATCGCTAGTAATTTTTCTTGGGCGCATTTGGATGCGTTTTTCTGGATGCGATTAGGTCAGGCAGGAAGTGGGGGGTGGGACAGGTAATCTTGCCCAATCGCCCCTGATCACACCCATAGAGAATTAGTTGAGGCACGTTTCTTACACACATCCATTCATGTCTATGGGTGCGATCAGCTGTGATCGGTGCGGTAGGCATGAGCCCCAGCGTGATTTGAATCACTGGTGAAGTCCTCACACATTTTTCTCCCTTCCCTACTGGCCAAGAAAACATGGGAGCAGCAAACCAATCATCTGTCAGCTCTCTCATCACATGAGTGTTTGCCCTGTCAGTACTTTTTTTTGTGGTCCATCTCTCCCAGTTTAGCTGTTCTAAAGCAGGGAACACACGGCTCGATATATGAGCCGTTCGAGATTCCAGGCAGCAGCGCAATGACGTCACCGTGCTGCTGCCTGACATCGAAGGAGCTGGAGGAGCAGCACTGCTGTGTCCAGCGCTGATGATGCTTTGCATGGGGACTGGACATCGACTGCAATGGACATCAACTGTGATTTACAGTCATTCGAAAACAGGGATGGCCGCATTAGATTGGCTGTGAGCGCCAACCGCACTCAAACGGTCATCAATCTGGCCCATATCTATGCATGTGTCCCCTGCTTTACTTGTACCTAACCGTTTCCCTGGATATCCTAGCTTCTGCTTTTAGATCACCATTGGGTACATGAACAGGAGCAGTACACTTGGTATACAAAATAAAAAAAGAGAGGTGGGATTAAGCTATACCCAGATTGCTTAAACCATGTCCAAGAAGTACAGAGCTACCTCCCTTAGGGCTTGTTCCCACTAGAGCGACTTGTCGCCACGCCATTTTAGATCCATATCAATGGGCTTCATGTCCATGAGCGCTATCCAGAGCGATCGGCAGCAGCCGCCCGCGCTCAAAAGCTAGCCCATGCAATTGCATAAGCGCGACCTCCCGCGATTATCACGTCCAATCTAAAATAGCGTCATGCCGCGACAAATCACTCGAGTGGGAACAAGCCCTTAGATGTGCCGGTCTGGGGATAAGTGATGGCAATACATCATTCAAGCCACATTTGCTCACCGATATGGAACAACTTAGTCCCAGTGCCACACCTGGTACTGAGATCTACAAAACACCACAATATGCCCAAATGATGTTTATTTCAGATAAAGACCACTTTCTAAAGCTAGCCATACACGTGTCGGATTCCATGGCCAATTGATCACTCGCCCAATTGATTCCGGCGATCTCAGCGGGAATGGGAGCTGCAATCAATCAGCCAATTAAGAGGATCCGATCGCTGCATATCACCTTGTCCGAGTGATCGCGTCCAACATGTTGGTTCTCTGTCGGATCCAATTCTGAGCCCCAGATCAATTGGACGCGATCACTCGGACAAGGTGGTATGCAGCGATCGGATCGTCTTAATTGGCTGATTGATTGCAGCTCCCATTCCCGCTGAGATCGCCGGAATCAATTGGGTGAGTGATCAATTGGCCATGGAATCCGACACGTGTATGGCTAGCTTAAGAAGCTGATGTAAAGTAAAACCAACATCAGGTTCACAAAGGGGCAAAGCGGGTCAAGTATGAGCAGCAGTGACCTTGGAGGTCATTGGAGCAGAAACGACGTCAACACCAATCTTTGCCTTTTTCCTCTACTCATGTCCCTTGTAGAAGGCATTGAACAGGTTAAACTGTGAATGGTCAGGTGTAGATCCATCAGCTATCTGCACACCAATGGTATTGCAAGACAAACAACAAAGCCCAGTAAGGGTCGGGGGTCACAGACAGAGAGACATAGGATCCCTGGACATCTGAAGGTGCAACTATCATGATCTGAATAAATGGGTAACCATACTGTGCAGTCACCTGTGATTATCATGTCTCTGCCCCTTCATCTTTACTATAGGAAAATCCTTCATACAAATTGGGCACGTGGCTCCCCTGGGTCTAGGACACGTTACCACACAGTAGCTCTCATTCTATGAGAGGACCGGTCATTCTCAACAAAGTGCATGTTGCCCCAGCGTCCAACCCCCTGCCCAGCAATTACCATCATCAAACAAAAGAATGAAATGGGGGAGGGGATCAGGAGGAAGAGGTTTATAGTCTAACTTTATACAGTGACTTTGCTATCAGCATAGGTGATAACTCTCTACTCGCCGCATGTGGCGCTCTGCTCACAATCCTGGTTGTCTGTCAGTGAACCAGGGATTGCTGTTTGTGGGGAAACAACAAGACTCATTATCATCCAGCCTGTAACCCAGCTCAGGGAAACAAACTCCCAGGACCTCCCTCCGAAACAGAAGCCAATAGCTGAAGCCTGCATACATGGGGGTGGCGTGTAGACCAATCATCCTGGTAGTATATCTATCTTAAACCATCATTAACCTCCCTAGCGCACCGCCTGTACTGCACCATTTTTAACAGTGTGGTAAAGGCAATGGCAGCAGTGTACGAGGTACACTGCCTGCCATTTCCCCCCTCCCCTCTCCACACAGCCAGTGTCATTCATGACACCAGCTGGGAGGGCTGGAAAGCAGAGGCTCCTCCATTAACATGGAGGTCTATGGCACTGCTCACCCTCGCCCCCTTCCGCGTCGCGATCAGTGAAGACGCAGAACCCCGGAAATGCTGCGGCTGGGTAGCTTTCCGGGGATATGCGACTTTCACGGGAGCCCAGCTCATCCAGAGTTTGTTCTTCACACAAACTCTGGACGAGATGGGCTCGTCATGAACACTAAGGAGGTTAAAGTCGGCCATACACCCAGCAATCCCTGCACGATCCTCACATGGCCGATTGCAGTATGATGACGTCATCACACTGCGTCCAGTCATTCACCCTTTGGATGAGGAGACCCCCGTCCCCATTCAAAGTAATGTGATTGGCCAGAGAGAAACTGACATGGCTGATTGTGATTTTAGGCCACATGGATTGGTCCACAGTTGTGATGCAAAATCGTCCATGGATCTATGCGTGTGTGGCCGGCTTAAGAAATTCGCAGTTTGTACAAAGTAGACAATAAAGCTACAATACCCTGAATATTCTCCATGTTTTCTGAAAAAAGCAAGAATGGATCTAAATCTGCATTCATATTGCAAACATTTGTTGTAAAAGCCAAATATGAACCCAACTCATCCATTCTCTACTGTTATGTTCCAGGTCCAGCAGCGCAGACAGGAGCTTGAGCAGGTCCTGGGGATACGCCTGACATAAGAACATTCCAGGAACGGCCGCTTGCCAAATTCCACGTGCCTTCATTTTTATGTTTATATATGTTCTGTCGCCTCTCAGTCCTCAGGTACGACAAATGATAGCTGCCCGTGTACATACCAAAACCACGTCTCTGCCAGGATACCCGGCAATGTGCTGTATAATCCTAAGTGATTGGGCCTTGTGCGGATTGGATGCTGTGTGGACTGGTTTCATTGTACGCTCCTGGTGATTGTAAGCCAATAGCTGGCTGAGGATAGGATGTACGATATGTGGGGCAGTTTCTCTAGTTGTTGGGGGTCACAGAATAAAAAAGCCTTCCATAGAATTCTTCCATAATGCTTTAAAGGGCAACGCCACCACCCCTGACAAGTCACACATAGTTCCTCCTATTGTCCACTATGCCGTGTATGTTGCTGTCATTAGTTAGAGGCGGAATTGCTGGACTGACCTGACAGAACTGCGCCCGTCCCTTCATACGTCCAATGAATTCTCAGGAATCTTCCCATTCGCAAAGGCCAATAGAGATGGTCGAATTTTTCGACTTGCAAACTTTGTGAGCTTATTGCAAAGCCCCTGAAAATGGTATCATCACCAAAATTGCTGGAGGTGTAGAGAAGGGTTGGAGGAACATTTAAAAAAAATAAGTTTTGCTCTAGCACATGGAGTTTTTGCAAAAATGAAGTTCAAAGTTAAAGTCGAAATTCAGATTTTCGAATTTTTTACTTGACTTTGAACTTAATTTGTGAAAAAACTATTTGTGTTAGAGACTTACTTTCTTTTTTTGCAGTATACCCCCAACCCTTCTCTACATCTCCAGCAAGTTTGGTGATGATTCCATGCTCAGGGGCTTTGCAATTAAGTCGAAACCGGCGAAATGGTCGAATTTTTGAAAAAAAATTCGACCATCTCTAAAGGCCAACTTCATTCAATCCAATACTTGACGACGACTCTTTGTATTGTAACTTTGTAGTAGCATTCCAGTCAGTTTGGACCTAGTTTTTTTATCTTGTGTTTGTGAAGTTTTATACATGCAAGTATACTTTTTGCACTATATGGTGGGGGAAGGGGTTAAAGCTTTTATATGGTACTGCTGCGGAAGGCTGTCTGCTTCCTGAGGAATACAAGGTTTGTTTTTATGAAATGTTCAGGGCTCTTTGTTATATTCTTGTGTGTATATATATATGATATGCAAATTGTTATACGTATGAACACCTTTGCACTAAGTTTTTGCAACTTTCCAGCAGTGATATATCGCCAGGACATAGGAAAGGCTACAATGTTCCCAGCAGTGATCTGGCTAATCCTATGTATGCAAATCTTAAGGAAGCCATACACGGGTCGATTTCCCACACGATTCCCACACCAGGTGCGTGCACGCCGATCGATCGACGAGGAATCCAGTGCAGCCCACCTTGACCGATCGACCCCGCCCAATTGAATCGGCCAGAGAACCAACCTGTTGGTGTTTCTGATCGATCGGGAACAGAATCGTCCAGGAATCGGTGGCCTAAGGTGGTAGGCACAGACTTGATTGTGGCTTCACCGGAATCGATCGGATGGGCGATCGATCGCTCACGAGTCGACACGTGTATGGCTAGCTTTACCCCCGACCTAGCAGACTATGAACATGGGGAGGGACATGCTGTGAATGTGCGACTTGCAACCTGGAGCCATACTGTTTTGTTTCTCAGGGTGTGTGCTATTCCTATATACAGCTGCAACTTTATGGACCAAATAAGAAAACAGAAAGGCGCGATAATATATATATATAAGACAAGTTTTGTATCGGCTATGTACAACTGTTGGTGTGTGTACTAAAATAGGTGTGCTGCTTCTAGACCGAGTTCCTGGTTATCACCTCATATTCCTGGTCACCGTGCAATACTGAGAGAGACTAGCATTAGGAACAATCCAAGTACAAGTGACCAAAATTATTAGCCCCCTTATGAAATTTGACAACACTCGTGATTTCTCCAAGAAAATGACAAGTGTCTAGTACTTTGGAAACAAATACACTATAAAAACAATGTTCACTAAAGGCTTGTTTCCATTGTACGTCGGGACCCCTACACTAAGCGTATATGCTTAGCAGGGGTCCCGACGTATCCCACAGACTTTGCTTGTCGGCGGATGGTCTGTTTACACATCCACCGGTGTATAGGCTGAATGTACTCGACTACGTTCAGCCTTACACCGGCGGATCGGCTCAGCGCAATGAAGACAGACCCGTCCGCCGAGCAGGTAAGTCTGTTACGTTGGGACCTCCCGCTAAGCGTGTTCGCTTAGTGGAGGGGTCCCAACGCAATGGAAACATAGCCTCAGTGTAATTAAGATATTTTATTGATACTCTAAACGACAAAAACGAGCCATCCAAAATATCTGCACAAATCTGCTCATAGTCTAGGCTTAGGTTGTCACCGAGTCTTCCAATAGGACAATAACCCAAATAATACATCGAAATTAGTCCACAGGTTCCTGGTCCATAATCCTGAAATGGCCCCTACAGAGCTCAGACCTCAATCACATTGAGAATCTGTGGCGGGGGGCACAGTGAATGCTCAGAAACCATGCGACTACTGAGAGATAGCGGCTCAGAAAGGACTCATCCATTTCAGATGTCGGGTTTTTGCCTTTTCTTGTTGCAACTCAATGGATCACTAACATATCCTTAGTGGACATGGTTTGTTTCATACGCTTGTTATTAACCACGTGGGTGCTGCCGCGATTCTGCACCCTCCCAGAGGACCCGAACGTGACTCAGGCGCACGAGGAAAAAGCAACGCCTCCTCAATTACATGGAGATCAATAGCGCCATCTACACCCCACCCCATGTGTGATGTCATAGGGACAGACACTGAAGAATTAGCCAGTATGCCGATGCTTATGGAATTAGGCAGACAGGTGAGATTTAGTGCCGTGGTCTCTAACTTGGGCAGAACGGCCGGTAGGTTAATTTTCATGGAGAAATCGAGTGTTGGCCAATAGCTTTGGCTTCTAATGTACTTCCTCAGTCAGTGAGGTAGGAAAGGTGCGCATACAGGGGACTCAATTATAACATGTTCCAGCCAATTAAGCTAGGAACACACGGCTCGATTTAAGCGTACAATCGATGTAAATCAATGAAAATGTACATCGATTGTACTAAAATCGTAGCGCGGACACATAGTACAATCGACGATTTTAGTTCGATGAAGAGCTTTACATCGATTGAAAAGTGATCGGACT
>CM070042.1:14382927-14395668 GCA_036250615.1 Ptychadena robeensis
ACAGGCCTACAACATTAAGAAAAATTTACCATTGAAGTCTATGGTGCACTTTTGGTACAGTGGACCTCAGCAGTGCGCTAGGGAGGTTAACTTTGAACTTAATTTATGCAAAAATAACATGTGCTAGAGCAACACTTTTTTTTTTAAATGTTCCTCCAACCCTTCCCTACATCTCCAGCAATTTTGGTGATGATACCATGTTCAGGGGCTTTGCAATCAGCTCACAAAGTTAGCAAGTCGAAAAATTCGACCATCTCTACTAATGAGGGGGAAGGGGTACTTACCTAGAATGTTAAAATAGCATGTTTGACTGTTCCTTGTATATGGCACCAACCTTACTTTTCTGCAGGTGTCATCAGACAAACAACTTGTGTTATAAAGGCGAGTGCTGTCGTTTATCTCTGACACCATTCCAGCTCATATGCGTCATCGGCAGCTGCTGCATCTTTGTGTCCGTGTTCCTAGGATCAATCTCTCTATTGATTAGAAGAATGGACATTAAGGCAGTGTCTAAATCTGTGCGGACCAGGTAAGTGGCATCTAAATTATAACCAATATTAACAAACAATTACCATATTTTTTTGGACTAATAGACCCACCGAACCATAACACACACCCTATAGTTTTGGAGAGAAAATTTGAAAAAAAAAATTAAGAAACACAGCCATTTACATATATATAAAGGATGATATACAGCCCAGGTGCCCAACCTTCCCCCCTTGGTGCTCCAGTTGCAGCCCCGAAACCTAACTGGTATTACATAGGGCATAGGAACTCACCTGTCTGCCGATCCCCTACTGACAGGTCCTCCCCCAAGAACTTAAAGTAGGAAGAGGAGGAGAGGCGATAAACTTAGGTGATAGGCGTTCATGATAGGCGACCCAGATGGTGCCTGAGAAAAGTCTCTCGCCTCTCCATCTCTAGCGTTGTTGGGGGACACAGACTGGTGAGTGCCTATGCTCCCACTATTCCACCAATGAACGTGGCATGATTGTATAATATATATTGCAGTACATAACCTGAGAACAGTGTTCCCTAATGCTCGAAGTATCATTTAAAACACGTTTTGTTATTAAAAAGGTTGTCTAGATATGCATGCTGTCATTTTTCATTATAAAATGCTTATACAAGTCAGTATAGGTTGAAAATGCTATGTGCGGCTCTTTAATAATGCTGAGGGCCGCACTTGTGGCCCTCCATATTAACTCAGTTGCCCACCACTGATACCGTATACGGCATGTTCCAGCAAAGTAGGTAGGACTGCACCATGCAGTATTCACTCTATATTCCTCCAGCCAAGCCAAAAAGCCAGTGCCAGGTGGCAGAGCTTATTACTACTTCTCCAGCCAAGCCAAAAAGCAAGTCTGTGTCTCCATAAGTTGGTTAGTGTGTTCAGAGAATAAGTACTGCTAGTGCTAACATATTTAGACCATAAGACACAGGGAAATTTTCACAATGATTTTAATTGTGAAAAGTGTATCTTATAGTCCCAAAAATATGGTATATTAACCTCCCTAGCGCTTCTGACGGCACTATCTCGTCCTGCACTTGGTTATGCAGTATTGCAGCTGACGAGATAGAGCCGTCCAGCTAAGCTCAGATTCCCCGGCTGCACACTCTGCTCTATGCTGTCCCGATCTGAAGCAAGCTGGCTGTGTCACCTCTCTACCAGCCTAATCTGCACATGAATATCCAAATTTGCATATGAATATTTTGCACATGAATGTCGCCCCCAATCATGTGCAAATTGGGATATTCATATGCAAATTGGGATATCTTCAAAGAGCACACCTGGAATATCACCCCCATTGTCATTCCAGATGTGATCTTTGAAGTTAACCCTTTCAGAGAATGCCATTGTATTGGATACAAGGATAACTGTATCCAATACAATTCAAAACAAAAACAAAATAAAAAGGTCATTATAAACAAACATAAATACTGTTTTGAAATCTTTCATACCAAATAAGTATTCAGGAGATTTTAGCATTTAAATGATACATTTCATAATTTTTTTTATGTACTTTTTTTATAATAATTGTGTGTTTCAAACATTATTATAGTCAGGATGTCTATTAGACCCTTGTACGGACAGATTTTTGGAAATTACAGGCCTACAACACAAAAAAAATTCCATTAGAGTCTATGGTGCGCTTCTGGTACAGAAATCTGGACCTCAGCAGTGCGCTAGGGAGGTTAAAGACTTGTGATGAAGATTTATGAAAATGAAATAGCGTAAGGATGTCTATCCATGTTGCCTATCGCAAGCATGCCTATCCGTCCAGTTCATGTACTGCTGTGATTTAGTTAAAAGGATAAAGAAACAAAGCATCTCAGTGAAGTCATGAATATTTTCAATTCTAAATGTAAAACCAAATACAAATATTAAAAAAGTAGTACATTACTAGGGTTGAAGGGACTTAATTTGTCTCTACTGGAAAAAATGTCTGTGCTCTCCAGCTAGCAATATTTTTTTAAGTTGTACGCTGACTGCGGCACATTAAAAGCACAATTTATAATTCCAGTGGTATATAGTTGTCAGGATTAAGAGCTGATCACCTGGAGAAATTATGGAATCAGTGGCCGCCCAATGGTCAGGGAAATAAAGATGTCAGACCCATGACAAGATAGCTCAGAGACCAATGGGGGGAATAAAGACTTTGCGTTATGGATAGATGAGTGTAGACTGGGAGGGAGTCTGCTACAAAGTTGAGTTATCAGTGTGAACAAACCTATGCTTATTTTTTTTCTTTCTAATAATGCACAGACAAAATGTTTAACTACGACTACTACTACACACCATTCAGACAATTGTATTTAAGGACATGCTTAAACTTTGTTTTTACAATGTGTTAAGCCCCCCATACACCTTAAGATCGATTCATACAATTTCCATTAGATCTACCAACAAACTCTGTAGTATAGTGGCCTCCCTGATAGAATACATAGTGATTGGAAGGTATATATCACTGCTATGTAGTGCTGGGTCCTCCCTGATAGAATACATAGTGATTGGAAGGTATATATCACTGCTATGTAGTGCCGGGTCCTCCCTGATAGAATACATAGTGATTGGAAGGTATAGAAAGGTCCTCATATTACATGGTTTTGGTAGAAGAAAAGTTGATTGTACAGAAATTGTATGGGAAGATTGTAAGGTGTATGGGGGGGCTTTTACTTTGCAAAATATATGCTAAAGGCCTAAAAATATACTTTGTGTCATCCCAGCAGACTGTGGATTTCCACTTTGATGCCAGACTCCAGATCATCTTCTTTTTCTCGTTCTGTGGATTCAGAATTCACAGCATGCTCAGAATGTGATTCCTCAGATTTGCCCTTCGTTTAACTGCAAAAAAGAGGTAAAGAGTAGAGATGGACGAAATTCTGAAGAATAAGAATTTTAAGAACTTGTACTCCTCTAGTTAAAATTTCTACTAAAATTCAGACTCATTTCATCTCCCTCTTTCAGGTGTTTTGTTCCCTTAATCCCTTAATCCCCCCAGGCTCATAAAACTCCCCCCGAGACAACTGCAGGCAAACTCACCTGTCCGCTGAAATCCCTCGGTGATTCCCTGTATCAGCGTACACACCGATCCTTCTGGGTCCGCTACGATGACATATATGACGCCGAAGGGGCAGGGGCTAGACAGCGCCATGTAATGGAGGAGGCATAGTTTTTTTTTAGAGCACAACGGGAACGTGTTCCAGGTCTCCTAGAGGGCAGGAAATCATAGCAGATTTTATTGTAATCCACCGCCATTGCCCCTGGCACACTTTTTAAAGAAATGCACTACATGTACAATGCCCAGGTGGTTAAGCAGAACTAAGGCTATGCTCCCACATTGGCAATTAACTGTGGCGCGCTCACGATTTTAATCACACGAGGTGATCACTGTTGAATGGGCTGGTCCCCAAAGATCACCTGGTCAATGGCACCCGATCACGCAGTATTAAAATCACATCAGCGAGCCTTAAGTTGGTTTCCATATGACATCTTCATTTGCCTCTGTAGGTCTGTGATTCTAATGCACATTGTGACAAACTGGTCATCTGTCACTGTGTGGATGGACCTATATGTGGTGTCCTGGAAGGAGTCCGGGATTCATTTGCCCAGCACCGTTCGGTTGCTGAGTGTTTTGTTTTTCTTAAAGGGCTCCCAGACTCTGGGATAGAGAGGATGGAATTGGGTGGGCCTCTCTATTCCCCCAGGGTCCACTAAATGGTTAAACACCTGGGTTGCAGGTGAGTGGAGCCAGGAGCAGAGACCAGTGTGTCAGTGCTCTGATGGAAGTTGGAGACAGGGCTTCTCATGGTAGTTGGAGACAGGGGGCACACAAAGAGTGTGGGGCCCGCCTGTGGTTACTGGGCAGCTGCTACAGGGGGCTCACAGAGCGTGTGAGGCCCAGGCCGGTTGCTGCTGAGAAGCCAGGAAGCCAAGGACAATTTATGTTGGACCGGGTAAAGCCAGGAGGCTTGGCATTTCCAGGACATTCGTTTTGTTTGGATAATAACCCCTGCGCAGATGACTTTGCTTTGGACTATTTGTGTGTGAATAAACGTGGGCAGGAGCCCTTAAAAGATAAACAATTGTGTGGATTAAGGATGTTTTGGAGACGCCGTTTGAGCTGACCCCCCACAACATGCACGAAAGAAGATTTGCTGGATATAAACAAAGGGCAAGTAAGCGGGTTATGTCAGAGACAGCGACAGTAATACTGTTCCCATTCTTCACTTTTAAGCTAGCCATACACGTGTCCGATTCCATGGCCAATTGATCACTCACCCAATTGATTCCGGCGATCTCAGCGGGAATGGGAGCTGCAATCAATCAGCCACTTAAGAGGATCCGATCGCTGCATACCACCTTGTCCGAGTGATCGCGTCCAATTGATCGGGGGCTCAGAATTGGATCCGACAGAGAACCAACATGTGACATTCTGGATTCTGTACACATTCTGTCACCAATGGCCATCAGGGCAGAAAGGGAGTGGAATCTCCCCATTGGGTATACAGGGAAAAATGGCAGAGGAGGGAAAACAGCTGCAACTATACATATTTGTGAAACATATACACCCATGTAAATTCAATATGATGTAATCCTTAAGTCAGGACTCCAGGGAAAACATAAATTGCTCATTACATGTGGGGGTATGGTGCCATAAATAGGAAGATGATCTTACCTTATTTTCTTCTCCAGCTGTAATCGGAGCTAGACACTGGTCTTAGTGTCCTACCATACAAAGTGGGGTTTCCAGTCTTCTGTTGAATGGGATGAAAACATTGTTAGACTGAATTATAAGCTAAAGCTAGCCATACACGGCACGGATTCCCTGGCTGATCGATTCACCATCCGATCGATTCCGGTGATTCTGCCGGGATCCTCAGGTGTGATCGATTGGCCAATTAAGGAATCCGATCGCTGCATACCACCTTGTCCTGCCAGATCCGTGTCCGATTGATCACCTCCCGGAATGCAACTCCCGCTGATCTGGGCAGAATCGGACCCGAAAGACCAACATGTTGGTTCTCTGGCGGATCCGATTCTGAGCCCCCGATCAGTCGGACCCGATCGGACGGACAAGGTGGGCTGCACGGGATTCCGGCCCGATCGTTTCGCGTGCACGCGCCCAGAATCGATCGTGCCGGAATCCGGTGCGAATCCGACCCGTGTATGGGGGCCTTAAGTGTATAAAAAAGCTGCAGAATGTGCTATTTACCTTTGCAGTGGGCTAGGGGATCCAGAGAATAGACAAAAGAACCCTAAAGGAACTACAAATGAGATATATTACTAAATGGTAATGTCCTGCACCTTCTGTAATGACCACTAGAGGTCAGGGCTAGGCCATGTTCTCCAGGACTTTACACCATGGATAGGGTGGTGGTGGGATTGGTTGTAGACTATCCGGAAATAGACTACAGAGTTGTAGACACAAAAGATGTGAAGGAACATAGAAAACCAAATTACTTGAATATAAGCCTAGGATGGTATAATGCAGCAGCTTAGGCACAGAAACACCCTGCAAATGTGCTTTTTTTATGATCAAACTAAACAATACGCGATAAAGGGCTCTAAATTTATCTACCGCACTTATCCCTTGCTGGGGTTTAACTCAGCCCTATCACAGTAATTTAAAGCATCAAATATTTCTTTTAAATCGGAAGAAAAATGGGGGATTCCAAGGGGAATAATTATTCAGACAAAAAAAAAAATGTAAAATATATATTAAAATTCATATACTGTAATTTAGCAAGACGTATTTAACATCAGATCACAGAGCAACACAACATCTCTTTTTTCACTATGATTTCAAAGACATATACATCTGGAGTGGAAATGGGGCTCAGCACATGGGTGCTCCCTTTTTGCTCCTCACATTTGGAGGTCTCCGGAGGAAGGAAAACATATTTGAAGCTTTAAATTACTTTTTTTTTATGATGTTATTAGAGATGGTTGTAAAATATTATTGATTTTAACCACCCTAGCGGTCGGGACGGCACCATCTCGTCCAGCGCTGCTACTCTTCTTCTATAGCACTGGACGAGATGGTGCCGTCCAGTACACATCGGGGCTCCGGTGTTCCGTCGAATTCTGCTCCCCGTCTAGATCTGCTCCCCCTGTAGCACAGACCAGCCAGCAGGGGGAGCACGTCTAATGAAATCAGATAGAGCTGACACCAAACGGGGAGTCATCCATAGCAGTGGCCGTGAACCTGTCACCTAGGGTGGCTGCTGTGTCCATGACCCCCGGTCTCCATCGAGCTATGCTCCCCGGGACCCTTCAACAGCAGTGGCTGCAAAACTGTCACCCATGGCGGCTGCTGACTCCATGTTCCCCCGTTCTTTAGCCGGGGTCAGCAGCAACCGTGGGTGACAGTTTTGCGGCCCTGATTTTCTCATTAATTTTATTTAAAAAAATGTTTTTTACATAATTGTTTGTATCAAACATTATTATAGTCAGGATGTCTATTAGACCCTTGTGCGGACAGATTTTGGGAAGTTACAAGCCTACAACATAAAGAAAAATTTACCATTGAAGTCTATGGTGCACTTTTGGTACAGAAATCTGGACCGCAGCAGTGCGCTAGGGAGGTTAATAGGATTATTAACCACAATTGTTGGCGACGTATGAAAGGTGTGTAGGGGCATTTTAAACAAAAGAAAATGTAGTTTTCCCATAAATTAGGTTCAAATTCATTTAAAATTTCATCTCTAGACTTATATGTATAGGACACATGTCAAAATTTGGCTTAAACTAGAGAATATACTGTATTTATATGGTATTTGCAGAAAATTGATGAACTTTTTTCATTATTATTGCAGGTCCAATACGATGGTGACGCGTTAAAATGCGATCGTACCAGACACTGACGGGTTACTTCCCAAGAAGAAAAATACCTAAAGCAAATGTTTTCTTAGTGCTTGCCTTCTTCATACAATATTCATTTTCTTCAGCTCACATTGTACATGGACCTGGCTGTCATGTTCATTTCTCTGCTATAACTAATATGGAACAAGTATATCTGAACCTCAGACTTTTTGGGACTATTGTGATTGGCATAAGTGGTTTAGAGCATACAAGTAATTAGCAGGGGTTTTCTTTATTTAACAACTAGAAATCAAGATGTACAATTAATGGAATTTTAATTTGTATAATGGTGCTGGCTTCATATAGACCTAAATGATTACATGCCTCATAATAAATGTATTATCTCTATAATGGTGTGGTGCAGCTTAGTCTACTTGGTTACTAAACACAAAGCTGTGCTAACTTGTTTAGTTAATAGCTAAGGGGTAATGCCTGCCATACACACCACGACGGGTGCAGACAGGCCAGCTCAGATGCGCTCCGGAATGCAAACGTGATGACGTCATCACGTTTGCATCCTGATGCATTATGGGGCTGCACTAGTCGGCCGGCACCCTTTGTGTGCCGGCCATTAGCTTCAATGAAGACGCCGGTCTTCATTGAAGTTAAAGGCATTGGCTTCCATCGGCCAGAGATTATTGGACATGTCCGTTCTTTGGCCGGCAGAGCTGTGGGGCGACAGGGATCTGTCGCCCCATGTGGGCACATGCCGATAAGCGGCCGATTTTTCCGCTGACCGACGGCGTGAGCAAAATCGGCCGCTTATCGGCATGTGTATGCCAGGCATAAGAAGTGTCTGTGTAGCAATTGAAGTACTGATTAGTGATGATCGCGAATATTCGGATTCCGAATATTAATCGCGAATATCGTCAATTCGGAAATTCGGTATTTTTTATCCATTACACTTCCCTCTCAATGTGAGTGGACGAATGGGAAGGCTGCAACAAGAGCTTAGCAACACCATCAACAGATTTTTAAATGAATATTGGGGTGATGCGAATATTGCGAAAATCGTCACTTTAAAAATTCGCATAAAAATTCGCACCATGTTAAACATATATTGCGCTCGCGAAATTCGCAATAAAAACTGCCGATATTCGCAATAACAAAAAAACCCGAATATTGCCGAATGCGAATATTTTCCGAATGTTTTCCATAAAATTTGCGGCATGCCACGAATACAAATGTTGCCTATGCCGCTCATCACTAGTACTGATATGCCCTAGCCAGGAATATAGATAATTAAGGAAGAACAACCCTAGTTTTGTGGGTGATGAGTTACACCCCAGTCCCTATAAGGCGGGACTACTTAAGCTGGCAGTTACAGGCATCAAAATTTAAACGTTGATTAAAACAGGTCTTTATTGAATGATATTGAGGACCATCCGTTATTGAATGATATAGAGGACCATCCGTTATTGAATGATATTGAGGACCATCTGTTATTGAATGATATTGAAGACCAACAATTAAAAATATCGACAAATATTGGCACCCCACATGGTCCAAGTCATTTGCCAGCATAAATAAAAACACACATCAAAAAGGAGACAGTGGTATAACCAATAAGTTCACAACTTAGTTTTACAGTGATTATCTACTAGTCCTTCGGCGCGTTTCGCCCAGAGGGGCTTCCTCAGGGAGGTGGTTGGGACTATTGATCTGAACATGATAGACAATATATAAAGATCAATACATACAATTCCATATTATCACATATTTGAATCACAACATCCAGTACATGCAAATTGTACATTATATAATGCAAAGTAGTTCAAAAAATCGCATAACAGTTTATGTATTTAAGCAATCAAGGTATATCAGCATATATAAATGAGGGTATAAAGACATCTCTTTAGAAGTAATTTACAGTATTTAGTTAAAGGATTCCGTACTAACTAATGAAAAATAAGAATTTGTTATAATCAATGCAAGATACTCACAGTTCACTTATTTTGATGATGAGTGGATAACTTTATGTTTATGTCAACTTTGTAGGTAACCGGGAGTTGGCAGGTCAACATGAGACAGTCAGGGGGTCCCCTTATGAGACAGCTCAGGCCTCTCGCTACAGGACTTGGTGGGGTGCCAATATTTGTCGATATTTTTAATTGTTAAACGGATGGTCCTCAATATCATTCAATAAAGACCTGTTTTAATCAACGTTTGATGCCTGTAACTGCCAGCTTTATAGTCCCGCCTTATAGGGACCGGGGTGTAACTCATCACCCACAAAACTAGGGTTGTTCTTTCATAACTGTGCTAACTTGTGTTATGCATGTCTGCCCAGCTCTAACTGAATCCTACTGAATAAAGTTTAATAAGGGATGCTAACTCCTTAAGCCCCCCATAGACAGGCAGACTCCTCCATGCAACTTCTGTACAACCAACTTTTCTTCTACCAAAACCATGTAATAGGAGGACCTTTCTACACCTTCCAATCACTATGTATTCTATCAGGGAGGTCACTATACTACATAGTTGTTGGTAGGTCTCATGAAAGTTGTATGGAGGAGTCTGCCTGTCTATGGGGGGCTTTAGTGTTTTCCCGATTTGTATATGTAAGGTAACTACATTACTTTATTTCACCACCATTCTGGGATATTCCGTATTGTTAGGACTATAAGACAATTTACCATTCAAATCAATGAGAAAGTGTCCCTGCGCCTTAAGACCCCCATACACCTTCAGATTCTTCCATACAACTTTCATGAGACCTACCAACAACTATGTAGTATAGTGACCTCCCTGATAGAATACATAGTGATTGGAAGGTGTAGAAAGGTCCTCATATTACATGGTTTTGGTAGAAGAAAAGTTGGTTGTACAGAAGTTGCATGGTAATTGTATGTGGTGTATGGGGGCCTTTAGGCCTTAGTCCGAATACGTAAAAACATATAGCAAATCTTTTTTTTTTTTGCACAAAATTAGACAAAGATAGGGGATTGACTAAAGATTGCCATAGCTCACCAAGATCGAGGCATGATGGAACTGCCCATATTCAAAGATTAATGTACAGCTACAGTAGTCTTCTTTCTAAAGCCCCCCATACACGTTCCGATTATTCTCCCGACCGATTTTTCGTCTGATCCTGTCACCCGATTTTCACCTAAAATGTTATGGTCGGTCGGTCGTCTGGCACGAAAAATCGGAATTCGAATTATCACCGATCCATCAGCCCGACCCTATTTAATAACAGCAGATCGACCCAAAATTTACGGACAGGTCCGAAGCGGTCCCGATCGATTTTTCGGCCGATTTTGAGAAATCGGGATTGGTCGGGTACATAATTCCGAATCCGATTAATCTCCCAATCGATTAATCTCCCGACCCGATCGGTCGGTCGGGCAAAATTCGTACGAAAAATCGGAACGTGTATGGGGGGCTTTAGTCAGCCAAAGCATGGGAATGATGCTAAAGCAGTAATTTCTTGGTCTTCCCTTCTCCACAAAACAGACCAGTGGATTGAACATAGAGTTTTATATATTATAATGTAACATAACTTTGCCACGCCACTTTGCCCGCCTATCTTTAAACCTGCTGCATAGCCTACTCTTATTATGTCACATATATCCTACCAAAAGTGTCTGCATTTCGAAAGATGGAAGAATGTCAAAGAAGGCATTGTAATAAGGAAATATTAAAATATTAGAAGAACATTTTAAAATAAACCCAATCAGTGTAAAGTATTTGTAAAATAAAAGTCTAGTAAGACTCCATAAATACATGTACTAGAGAGGATACCAGAGGAACATGGCTGTGCTGCAGAGGATAACCTACTTACCAATGGCACCTATTTATACCCTGGCCATGGTCAATGGTCCTAGCCAAGTGGGCTGCCTTGAATTAAAACTATAAAATAGTTCCTTGTTTCTACCCTCATCTCTGTTAGGTTATTGGGGAGGTTCCACCCTTTCTGTGAGGTTCCTTTGTATCATGTAACAAGAAGATGCAATTCTTGCCAGAAGCCATGTGAGTCTGCTTAATATATACTAAATTAGGCTCAAGTTAATAATTATGCTTTCTGATTATGAAATTACAAGCAATGTTTATGGGTACCGTTATCAAGTGTTTGGAATTTAAAATACATATAGTTCCGTTATAGAAACCCACCCCCATGACTGGTGTGACAGACTGGTCATCTGTCACTGTGTGGATGGACCTATATGTGGTGTCCTGGAAGGAGTCCGGGATTAATTTGCCCAGCACCGTTCGGTTGCTGAATATTTTGTTTGTGTTTTCTTAAAGGGCTCCCGGACTCTGGGATAGAGAGGATGGAATTGGGTGGGCCTCTCTATTCCCCAGGGTCCACTAAATGGTTAAACACCTGGGTTGCAGGTGAGTGGAGCCAGGTGTGTCTCCACAAAAGGAGCAGAGACCAGTGTGCCAGTGCTCTGATGGAAGTTGGAGACAGGGCTTCTCATGGTAGTTGGAGACAGGGGGCACACAAAGAGTGTGGGGCCCACCTGTGGTTACCAGACAGCTGTTTCAGGGGGCTCACAGAGCGTGTGAGGCCCGGCCTGTTGCTGCTGGGAAGCCAAGGAAGGACAATATATGTTGGACAGGGTAAAGCCAGGAGGCTTGGCATTTCCAGGACATTCGTTTTATTTAGATATTAACCCCTGCACGAATAAACGTGGGCAGGAGCCCTTAAAAGATAAACAATTGTGTGGATTAATGATGTTTTGGAGACGCCGTTTGAGCTGAACCCCCACACTGGATACACACTGTGGTGTTTTAAGACTGTGTTGAACCTCCTCAGCAAGATATCATCCCAGGATATTATATTAAAATGTTGGCAGTTATGGTCCCAGCCTTGGCAACAGTCTCAGATCATGTTTATAGACCTTGAAGTGCTTATTACAAAAGGAAATGCCATTTTTGGCAGTAGTAACGGGTGCAGAATATTCAGCTTAGGATTTAGAGGGACCTTTGGGGAAAATAAGAACTTAATAAAAAAAAAACTGAAACGGTATGTCTGTTGAAAGAAAACATGAGCAAAGAAACCTAAAATGAAACCTGCCTAGAAATAAAGACATGATTATTATAACAGAATATGTTGAAGCCACATGCTATTGATGTTCAACTATAAGCCCTATCAAAGACAAAATGTCCACACCAAACTGGAACAAAAAAATATATACTGAATGAATATTTCTATTACAAAATGCAAAACAAAAATACAATGTGTGGGTGTTCAGCTTTAAATGGGTTGTGTTCAACCCACACAACAAGTATCTCTTGAGGGGTTCCTGCCCATATTGTCCAATGACATATTCCAACAGGGTTACCCTTGCAGGCTTTAAAACTAAAATAAAAAAAGGGGTATTAACTCTTGCGAGAGGTGTGTTACACGACTACGAAAAGATAGCCAA
>CM070042.1:14424735-14444643 GCA_036250615.1 Ptychadena robeensis
TCGGGTGAGTGATCAATTGGCCATGGAATCCGACACGTGTATGGCTAGCTTTACATTCTCACTGTACAATTTCTATACAATCAACTTTTCTTCTACCAAACCCATGTAATATAAGGGCCTTTCTAAACCTTCCAATCACTACATAGTTGTTTTTACATCTAAAGGAAATTGTATGGAGTGATCTAAAGGTTATGGGGGGCTTGACAGAGGGGTCTAATCTATCCCAACACTATTCAAAGCTGAACATAAAGGTTTGGGCCCCATATACCCTTGCCAGCAAATCTGAACTTAACTTTGATTTACCTAATCTCACATCTGCCCCGTTCATCACACCAATATAACATTGTTTACCTGTATAGCACATGAACCTTTTCTTTGTTCCCCTGACTCTTTTTGCCTCTACCGTGCTTGCTGAAAGTGGAACTATATTGAAGAAAAAAAAATAAACAAATAAATAAATAAGAAACCCCAGAACATTTCATGGAACTGTTACTTACCTCGGAGCCAGCATGATGGTAGGAAAGCATTCCACAGTCCTAGTAACGAGAATGGTCACTAGATGGCGCTAGATAATGGTTTTCAATGCTATAAACGTATCACCGTAGGCTTGTAAAGGGAGTGTCTTCTGTGTTCGGGAAAGGAGAAACTGTAACCTCCACAATGTGACATCATTGGAGAAAAGCGATATGGGACAATCGAGATTTAATGATTACTGGGAAGGTTTCTTTCTTTTCTAATGTCAGAACGTCCATATACATCAATAGGTGAGTATAGGTGAGATAGAATATACTCGTAATGTGTGTACTATGCAATGTGGTTTGTTCTCTCCATCTATTTGGAGAATTTGACAGAATCTGTTTCTGAGTAGGATACTCAAGATGGCAGGAATGTATTCTTCATTCAGTGTGGGCTTGTGGCAAGAAGTGAGAAGAGGGGACTTGTGTGTAGAATCAGCTGTCTCCTGTGTAGGATCAGATAATCGTAATTCCAGGAGGTGCTCAGACATCTTGAATAATTCTGTTCATTGCATAGATACCTTAGGTATGGGTTAGAACCCACGTGTCAGACAGAGCATGATGCACTAAGTCTGAAGCAATCTCCTGATCTAGAATTACAATGTGATTACCGCATTTTGACAAAGAAAAAAAGCCAGTTATTATAACAGATACTGAGCACACCACTGGCATTATGGGAAATAGTCTATAATAGCTTTTCATGGGATAGCGCTGAAGATATGACACTTAGAAACAATTTTAGTGTACAGCTTGCAAAACAGTAAAAATGTGCTGCTCTCTGAAAACAACTCAACACATACCTCTTTGGCAATAAAAGTAAGTACACCCTACACACAAGTGGAAAATGCCTGAATTGTGCCCAAATAACTATTTCCCCTCTATGGTGTCATAGGCTCCTTACAAGGTCTCAGGTGTGAAAGGGGAGTATGTGTGTTAAATCTGGTGTTATTCCTCTCACACTGGTAACTGGAAGTTCAATATTGCACCTTATAGCAAATAACTCTCTAAAGCCCCCCATACACCACATACAATTACCATGCAATTTCTGTACAACCAACTTTTCTTCTACCAAAACCATGTAATATGAGGACCTTTCTACACCTTCCAATCACTATGTATTCTATCAGGGAGGTCACTATACTACATAGTTGTTGGTAGGTCTCATGGAAATTGTATGGAGGAATATAAGGGTGTATGGGGGGCTTTAGAATCCCAAAATAAAGAATGGTTGCTCTACACAATAATGACCTAGGCTATGACCATACACCACCACACCATACACCGCATACTGCCTCACATTGGTCTGTCATGGCAAGCATCCTCTAGAGTCTATACATTATACACAAGAAAGTTTGTTAAAGACAAGCAGATCAAGGCTCAGGCTCCACTGCTGTGGCCAGAAAATCAAATGGATTTGCAAAATGGGTTTTCTGTACGGTTTATCCACATTTCAGCCACAGGTTTTTCAGCGCAGGTTTTTTATTTTTAGTCCATTGATTTCAAGCTGCGACGCAATTGCCTGTTCCTGTGGAGAGAGGCACATTGGGGAACAATGGGAGCGGTTCGCGTCCGAGCTACTTCCAAACCACCCCAGTGGAGCCTCAGCCTTACGATGTGGATTAATGGAACCACATCCTGTGTTTTGATAAGACCAAGGTAAATGTATTTAGTTTAAATGGTGTCAAGCTTCACTTATGTGTGGCAGCAACCAGGTGAGGGATACAAAGACAAATGTATCTTCCGTTTAAGTAAGCATGGGGGTGGGAGTGTCATGGTTTGGGACTGCATGAGTGCTGCCAGTACTGGTGGGCTACAATTTATTGGGCCAATATGTTCTATGACATATTAAAGCAAAGCAGGATTCCCTCCCTTTGGTAACTAGGCTTCAGGGCAGTATTCCAACATGAGAACAAACCCAAAACGCACCTCCAAGACGACCACTGCTTTGTTTAAGAAACTGAGGGTAAAGATGCTCGACTAACCGAGCATGTCTCCAGACCTAAACCCTATTGAGCACCTGTTGGGCTTCCTCAAACGCAAGGTGGAGGCGTGCAAGATTTTTAACATCCACCAGCTTTGTGATGTCATCATGGAGGAGTGGAAGAGGATTCCAGTGGCAACTTGTGAAGATCTAGTGATCTCCATGCCCACCAAAGGCAGTGCTGAAAAATAATAGTGGCCACACAAATTACTTTGTGCCCAATTTAGACATTTTTCCCTAGGGGTGTAGTAAAGAGATAAAGGGGTGGCAAACACAAGCCTTTTCTATGTGAACAGGAAAAAAAAGAAGACATTTGGGTACCAACTGTGTAATGAGTTCTCTTCTTCTTTAAAGCAGCGGTTTTAACCTGGGGGGTGTGGATCGAATGACAATTTCACAGGGGGCGCCACGTTCACTAAAAGCATCAGAGCTTCTTCTAACATATAAGCAAGGTAGGAAGTTAGTTAGTCCCTCCTAATTTCCCAACCAGCGAATCACTTACACAAGTGGAGTGGGAAAATAGGAGAAAGTGGACATAAGACTTACCTCATTGTGCCAGAAATGGCGCCGCAGAGTGTCACTGACCAAAAATGGAACGCAGAAGTGACACTCTGCATCGACATTTCCGCGCTCCAAATACAGGAAGTGACACGCAACATCACTTCTGGGTTGCCGATCTAAAAAGGTTGAGAACCTCTGCTTTAAAGAGATGCGAAAATAGTGAAATAGAATGGCAAAATAATTTGTAATAAAATGCCAATTGTAGACAATCTATGAAGCTGTCGCATGCTTTAAAGACATGTAGAGAAAATTTGTCAAAAAAGAAATAGGTAAATGTCTTTCTGCCCTGGTAAACAGTGGTGGTTTTAGACATTGTTAACATGAGTGGCATTTGGGCAGATGCCTGGCCCAGCTTGCCCGCTTATCAATCACGCTGCTGCCAGGGGAGAGAGAAGATCGCCTGCAGGAGCTCTGTGACTCAGCAACAGCTTTTGGGGGAGGCTTGGGGTATCGTGGTAGGCTCGCCCAGGGTGCAGATCTCCCAAGGACGGTCCCTGCTGGTAAAATACATGGGTTAACATTGAAGACCCTACATGCCTGATTATTATGTTGACTCCAACAGTGCCATAGGAAAGGTAGCCATACACAGGGCGATTAGTTTGCCATTTAATTGTCGATTAGATTTTTCTTGTGCAAACTAAAACTGCTTGTGCAACACAGTGCAATTGAATAAAAACCAAACGATTCCTTTACTTCAAAGCATTATTAACATTTTCTGCCACAAGAGGGTGCCTGGAAACAGGGCCGGGCCGACACAGAGGCTGAAGAGGCTCCAGCCTCTGGGCGCTGCTCAGGGGGTTAAACTTCTGACGGCTCCATCTCGTCCTGCACTTTCTTCTCAGTATTGCAGTTGACGAGATGGAGCCGTCCAGCTAAGCTCAGATCAGCTCTAAGCTGGCAGATGTCACCCCTCCAAGAGGGCGCACTTGGGCAGCTCAGCCTCTGTTGTTGGTGGACCTTGTCCTGGCCCTGCCTGGAAAGCATGTAAATGTAAACGATCAACCTAAATTTACCAAAATCTCCGATCTCTTTTCCATCCATTTTCTGTTCGATGTTGATAACTTGTGGTCGATCATACCAGGTGGGCAGGAATCGATTCCTGTTGGATCAGCATGAACAGAATGTTTTTGGTCGAAAGAATGGAAATATCGAACCATGTATGGCTAACTTAAGACACACTGGCTTAATTTGAGTTATAACCATTCATTTGAGTCAAAACCATTCATTTCATGATGGAATGCTAATATTTAGTTAATAGGCTAAGGCTTTACATGATAAATAAGTTTTCAAATGACTTTGTAGTCATATTCCTCCTATATCTGCAAATGTGTTTTCTATAAAAAAAAAATATCTCTGTACCTTTTTACCAATAATGATTATTTTCTATCACATGGAATATATATAAGTTATTGTGGAGTCAAGAGTTTTCTTCTATCATATTCAAGATGGCACCTGTTTGCCTGACCGCACAGCATATCAAACCCGTCTCCTTGGCTATAAATAGGACTTGGGCTGACGTTAAAATATGTTTCTCAAATGGTGATACGGGTGATACAGACACCTGTTCTTAGATTGTACTACGTCTACTCTCTCCGTTCATGTTGCCTAATTCAATCTTACTTTCTGTTCACCTTCTGTAATTGAACAAGTATTTGTCGTCTCCCTTGTGGTAAGAAAAGTACCTGAAGGCAGCACGGGGTATAGTTATTTACACATGTGGATATGGCTCTTTACTCAGGGCAGCCGTCAGAAATCATGGGGCCCGGTACAGCAAAAATGTCCGCCGGGGCCCCATGGAAGGACTGCTGGTCTGGGGGGGGGGGGGGGGGGTTTGAGCAGAAAAATCCCCAAACCCATAAACTCTATCCCCCCCCCACGCGTGGGGAGAGGCAGAGTGAGCAGAGGCTGCTGTATCAGTCAGCACGTCGGGCCCCCCTAGCTGCCTGGGCCCAGGACGGGAGTCCCCTCTGTCCACCCCTGATGGCGGCCCTGTCTTTACTGACCGATGCAACAAAGCCAGAGAAACTGAACTAAACACACCATTAGGCAGTTTCTTTGGTGCTATATTAGTGATATGTTTTTGTCATGGATGTGTGTTGTATAGTGGCGTTGCTGGTAATTTTTGTTCCTTTCATATTAGTAATGTTTAACATATTATTTTGGGTGGTGGCTACTTTATGAATTGGAGGTTTTATTTGTTACCTTATCATAGTAATGACATTACATTATCGTCTCTAAGTTAATTCTATAAGAGAAAACTATAAAGGCATTGTGTTAATATAAATTGTGTTCATATCTGTGAATAGTTAATTAGTGTGTCTTATATGGTGGTTGTGCACTTAATGCGCACTCTGTCTCACCGTCCAAGCACTGAGGCAGGGAAGTTCTTAGAAGGAAATGCGCCTACGGACGGGTCTTTCTTCTGCTTCTCTGGCTTCTCTCAGCTGATGGATGGTAGCTCTGTATGTAGGGACAGAAATCCGGCAGCTACTGATGTGTATGGCACACATATGTATTTTCCTGCAATTAATGTGCATGGCAGAGGGGAGGCCTCATTTAACTCCCACTCAGCTAGTCTGGTCGATATACCGTATTTTTCGGACTATAAGAAGCACCCAGTTTTTAGAGCAGAAAAAATATTTAATAAGTTTTCACATCAAGTGGGTTAATGCAATGGATTAAATTGATGCAATGTCAAATTAAGCTAGTAGATGTCACTAGCAGCAGTACTATGACAGCACAACATCATCTTCCTCACTGACTGGGAGGAGGGGGGCCGCGGGGAGAACGGCTGAAGAGTCTCTCCTCTCCCTCTCTGGCTGTGCCTGTGTCTGTGGAAGCTGCAACGTGATTGCAGTTTCCACAGAGAAAGGGAAAGATGGCAGTTCATTTATCTCTCTCTTCATTGCTTATACCAGCAGGGCTCTGTTGGCATAAGCAATACAGTTGCTTATAAGTCTCACAGCTTCCCAGCTCCCTGCCGGGTAGTGCCTTTGGACCATAAGACACAGTGGGGGTGAAAAGGTGTGTGTTATAGTCCGTTAAAGGTGTGTGTTATTATACGATAAAAATATGTGTTAGAGTCCCCATACGACTTCGACAGAATACGTCAGATTTCTTTTAGATCTCCTTTTGTATTACCAAAACCATGTAATATGAGGGACTTTCTTAACAATCAAGTCTACCTGTGTTAAAACACAAAGGACCCTATACTACATAGTTGTTGGCAGATCTAAAGGATATCTGACAGACAGATCTAAAGGTGTATGGCCAGCTTTAACATTTTGCCCAATGCTGATTAAAACAGATAGGTATGGAGTACAGGTTGCATATTGACTAAATAGCTCACATTGTTTTGGTAAAATTAAAGCTAGCCATACATGTGTCGACTCGTGAGCGATCGATCGCACATCCGATCGATTCCGGCGAAGCCACAGGCGTTGATCGATCGACCATACAAGTCTGTGCCTACCACCTTAGGCCACCGATTCCTGGCTGATTCTGTTCCCGATCGATCACTTCACAAATGTCAACTCCCCTTGATGTGTGCCCGATCGATCAGAAAAGACCAACAGGTTGGTTCTCTGGCCGATCCGATTTGGAGGCCAAGTCGATCGGGCGGGGTCGATCGGTCAAGGTGGGCTGCACTCGATTCCTCGTCGATCGATCGGCGTGCACGCGCCCGGTGATCGATCGGCCAGGAATCGTGTGGGAAATCGACCCGTGTATGGCCACCTTAAAGATGATAAATTTACCAGTGAGCCTGTCATTTATAAAGTGACCATTACTCATACAGTTCGGCATGTAAATGTTTAAAATGATTTGTTCATGTCTGTGAAGAGATTAGTCCAGTAAAGAAAGCCTGGGGGCTCCATCTGCTGGTTTGATGCAACACAACAAAATCTTCATTTATAGTATTTTATGTTTAAAAGAAAAATAAAAGAAACTCATTTCAGGTCTGCCTAAGGGGGCATTCACATGGGCATCTGGAAACTAGATGCCGGAAAAGCACTTAACAGAGCCTGATAGAGGCGAGATTAGGTGGATGAATTTCCCCTAAAGCTGGGCACACATGGGTTGCCAACCGTTCAATGGATCCGCAATTGACCGCAGTGTTGTGATATCATCGGGATTTCCCCACGCTGCTCAATCTTTCTTTGATCCAATGGCGAATCGATGTGTACCATTTTGCACATCGATTCTCGCTTGACTCCTGTTCAATCGACAATCAGCGGGTCGCGCACAGTGATCGATCGTTAGTCAATCCAACGGAAAATTTATCCATGTGTGGGGAGCTTAAAAGTAGTAAAAAAGGCAGGGAGGCACTGGCAGCCAACAAACATAAAAAAATAGCAAAATATGGTAAAACATCCAACCAATTATGTATAGTTGCCAACATCCCAATTTAACATGGAAAAGGGTTCCCATACACCTTCAGATTTCCTTTAGATCTCCTTTTGTTTTACCAAAACCATGTAATATGAGGGACTTTCTAAACCATCAAGCCTACCTGTGGTCAATCGCAGAGGACCCGGCACTCCATAGTTGTTGGTAGATCTAAATTGTAGCTGATAAAAAGGGGGAGTTTCCACATCTATCGGGACCCCCTCCGCTAAGCGCAGTGCTTGGCAGGGATCCTGACGGAGCACATAGACCTTACCTGCTCGGCGGCTGTCTGAACACAGCATCTGCTGAGCAGGTAAGGTTCAATGTACTCCACTACGTTCAGCCCTGCATCGGCGGAACGGCTCAGCTGTGAGAACACAGCATCCGCCAAGCAGGTAAGTGAATGTGCTCTGTCGGGACCTCCCACCAAGCAATGTGCTTAGTGGAGGGGGTCCCGACGGATGTGAAAACCCCCCTTAAAGGTGTATGGGGAGCCAAAGAAAGGAAAAACTTTAGGTTCTCCAAAAGATCTCCCCAAAGGGATGAGGGGACATTAAAGGCAAAGGCATTAAGTAAGTAAATATTTTTTATTAAGAACATATAGAGCAGAGCGCCCAGGAGGTTAAAGTCCATAAAAGGTTTGGCTGTCACTCTATTAACCTACAGTAACAACTCACCTGTGACCTAATTCTGTCCAGCTGTGTCTGCTGCCCTCACAGATAGGGTGGAATCTGAAGTGTCATATATTTAGCTACGTAAGATAGATGCATATTAAATGACATATTAGGAAACATTTTATATATAAGGAGAAAAATAACAGGAATACATTTATCTACAGTATCTTACAGGAGTGAATACACCCCTGACAATGAGGTAAAAAGCTTATAATATCTTTTAATACAATGTAAAGGCCCCCATACACCATACAATCTTTCTATACAATTTCTGTACAATTATCTTTTGTTCTACTAAAACTATGTAGTATGAGGAACTTTCTAATCCTTCCAATCACTATGTATTCTATCAGGGAGGACCCGGCACTACATAGCAGTGATATATACCTTCCAATCACTATGTATTCTATCAGGGAGGACTCGGCATTACATAGCAGTGATATATTCCTTCCCATCACTATGTATTCTATCAGGAGGACCCGGCACTACATAGCAGTGATATATACCTTCCAATCACTATGTATTCTATCAGGGAGAACCCGGCACTACATAGTAGTAATATATATCTTCCAATCACTATGTATTCTATCAGGGAGGACCCGACACTACATAGCAGTGATTAGTGATGGCCAAACTGCCCGCAAGGCGGACTGTTCGGCCGCGAACAAGCATGTTCACCCTCCTTCTCGCCAGCAGACAGTACGGGTGTTCGACCCGCCCTGTTCGCCGGCGAGAAGGAACCCTTTATTCTTCCTCCAGTGGGATCATTAGCAGCGATATCCCGCCGCAAGAACAATGTTTTCACTGAAGACCTGGTATAGAACCCGGTCTTTCAGTGAAAACCGGCTCGTAAACCCGGACTGTGCGTTCCAGGTGCCGGATGTGACGTCACTGACCGCCTAGAGGTGGGGAATTTGAATCTGTCTGCGAACGGGCGGACGGTGGACTTTTTTAAAAGTCCGCTCCGCCCGTTCGCGGACGGACACGGCCGAAGTTCGGCCATCACTAGCAGTGATATATACCTTCCAATCACTATGTATTCTATCAGGAAGGACCCGGCACTACATAGCAGTGATATATACCTTCCAATCACTATGTATTCTATCAGGGAGGACCCGGCACTACATAGCAGTGATATATACCTTCCAATCACTATGTATTCTATCAGGGAGGACCCAGCACTACATAGCAGTGATATATACCGTCCAATCACTATGTATTCTCTCAGGGAGGACCCAGCACTACATAGCAGTGATATATACCTTCCAATCACTATGTATTCTATCGGGGTGGTCACTATACTACACAGTTGCTGGTAGATCTAATAGAAAAAGTATGGATTGATCTAAAGGTGTATGGGGGGCTTTAAATAGTCAGTGTACCGCTTGTATAACAGTGTAAATTTGCTGTCCTCTCAAAACAACTAAACACACAGCCATTTTTGTCTAATCCTCTGGCAAGGAAAGTAAGTACACCCCTAAGTTAAAAATGTACACATTGTGCCCAATTAGCCATTTTCCCTCCCCAGTGTCATGACTCGTTAGTGTTACAAGGTCTCAGGTGTGAATGGGGAGCAGGTGTGTTATTCCTCTCACACTGGTTACAGGAAGTTTGGCATGGCAAACAACTCTAAAGGATCTGAAGAAAAAAATTGCTGCTCTACATAGACGGACTAGGCCAGTGATGGTGAACCTTTAAAAAATTAAGTGCCCAAACTGAAAGCAAAAACCCACTTATTTACACAAAGTGCCAGCATGGCAAATTACCCTGACTTACACTCATGAATCATACAGACACACTACATGTATATGTATACACACATAAAAACACTATAGAATACATGCATACTTTGCGTACCCACTCAATATACCGTATATATATATATACATATTAAAAGTATATACACATATTGTATGTATGTATGTATATATATATAGTGGGTACGCATTCAGACCCCCTTAAATTTTTCACTCTTTGTTTCATTGCAGCCTTTGCTAAAATCTTTGATAAAAGATATACTGTTATATATACTGTTATATTGTTATACTGTTTGGACTTGATTAAGAAGCCACACACCTGTCTATATAAGACCTTACAGCTCACAGTGCATGTCAGAGCAATTGAGAATTATGAGGTCAAAGAAACTGCCTGAAGAGCTCAGAGACAGAATTGTGGCAAGGCACAGATCTGGCCAAGGTTACAAAATTGTGGCTGAGCTCCAGAGATGCAGTTGGGTTATGGGAGAAAGTTGTAGAAAGTCAACCATCATTGCAACCCTCCACCAGTTGGGTGGAGTTGTCATATCCAGAGGTCTTTTGAAAATAGACATATGAGTGCTACATGCATTGATGCAGAGGTGGGAAAGTTAGCCTGTCAGCTTTCAGACCATACACCTTGTGCACTCCATCAAATTGGTCTGCATAGCTGCCATCCGTGAAGGAAGTCTCTTCTAAAGAGGATGCGCATGAAAGCCCTAAAAAAGTTTGCTTAAGACAAGAAGACTAAAAACATGGATTACTGGAAGTATGTCCTTTGGTTTGATGAGATAAGCATACTTTGTTCAGAGGGTGTCAGTTGTGTGCGGTGGCGACCAAGTGAGGGGTACATACACAAATATGTCTTGTCTAGTTCAGGCATGGTGGTGGGGGTGTCATGGTTTGGGCCTGCACGTGTGCTGCCGGCACCGGGGAGCTACAGATCACTGCGTGAACCACGAATACCAACATGTACTGTGACATACTGAAGAACAGCATGATCCCCTCTCTTTGAAAACAGAATTGGAAGTGTGTATTTTCCCCCACATCGAACGCACGTCCACCATGGGAAAAAGAAGCAGTGGACACAAGCCCTGCGTTTCATGAAGGACCGAAAGCAGCATTCTCTATCATTTTTGATCAGACTAAATATCTGAGGAGCTTTTTTATCAGTTTCCTGTTGCTTGATACATAGAGGGATTTTTTTCCAATTATAATACTCTTGATGGATATTTCACCATGCCTTTAAATACTAACAATCTTTAAAGCCCCCCATACACCTAAAGATCGATCCATACAATCTACCAACAACTGTGTAGTATAGTGGCCTCCCTGATAGAATACATAGTGATTGGAAGGATTAGGAAGCTCCTCATGTTACATGGTTTTGGTAGAAGAAAAGTTGATTGTACAGAAATTGAATGGAAAGATTGTAAGTTGTATGGGGGGCGCAAGGTATGGTGTTAATTTTTATTTCTACAGTGTTTGGTTTAAAGACTTTGATAATGATGTATGCTTCATATGTTCCTTGTCCAGTGCGTTGAAGTTAGTAAAAGGCCTTACTTCCTTAAGATGAGTCTAGTTCCAAATAGGAGCTGTGTGGAAGATGGCCCAAAGAACTGGCACACATCCACAGGCTTTATAATGCCTAAAGGAAGGTATCAGTTCACAGCTAATCCAGCCGACAGCAGAAAGGTTCATTCCAACTCCAGATTGAATTTAGTTTGAAGCGGAAGCAAAGCCATTTTTAAGTGTGTAAAATAGTAGGGAATGGGTTGGAGAATGCACAAGGGGGAGGGCTGCTTTTGGGACCTCGGATGTTAGTTTATGCCCTGTTTTACTCTTGGTGCCCTCGTGCGTCTCTCGCTCTCAGCCTCGTCCGTTCTTTAGAAGGAATGAACAGAGTCATCAGGCTGCAGAAACCTGACCCTCCATCCTCCTTTGGATGATTTGGGATGGCAGCTGAGGAGTCATCCTTATGCCTGGAATCGCTTCATAGCAGCCCAGTGCTGAGAGTCCGTCATTCTTCCCTGTCTGTCTGTGATCAGTGTAGGGTAAAAACTGATTGATATACAACTAAATACTCCTCTATGTTTTGGGAAATGACAGGACAAAGGGTCAAGTACCATGGCCCAAAGATTTAACATTCCTGTAACACGCACAAATTCATGGAGAATATGTAAACGATTAACAGGCATACATTTGAATCTATTACTAGAGTTTGATTTTGATCTTAGAAGGCGGCCAAAATGAGTAAACTTTAACAAAAGGCTAAAAAAGTTGGATCTGATAATTTATAGACTATTGACATACTGTGTGAAATCAAGAATGGTTTGTGCAACCAATAGAAATGTCCTTAAAGCTGGCCATACATTTTCAGATTTCTCTGTCAGATTTCCTTCAGATCAGATCAGATCTACCAACAACCATGTAGTATAGTGTCCTCCCTGATAGAATACATAGTGATTGGAAGGTGTAGAAAGGTCCTCATATTACATGGTTTTGGTAAAACAAAATCTGATCTGAAGGGAATCTGACAGAGAAATCTGAAGGTGTAGCCAGCTTTAGATTATGTTAGCTGTAGGATGGCTGAAATCCTCAGCAATATGTTAAATTAAAGAGGCAAAACCTTTAACCCCTGAAGAGTACATGGATGTGCCCTGGAGAACTAAAGCCCCCCATACACCTTCAGATTCCTCCATACAATTTCCATCAGATCTACCAACAACTATGTAGTATAGTGACCTCCCTGATAGAATACATAGTGATTGGAAGGTGTAGAAAGGTCCTCATATTACATAGTTTTGGTAGAAGAAAAGTTGATTGTACAGAAATTGCATGGTAATTGTATGTGGTGTATGGGGGGCTTAACACATTTTATGCAGACAACCTCCGTGGCATAGACTTAAGCCCCCCATACACGACTAGATTTTTCATCCAATCAACTCAATCCAATCAATTTTTTTGGTTGATTGGTTGAAAATCTATGGCAGCCCACATGGTTAGATCAACCTAAACCAATTAAAATTGGGAAAAAAATTGATTGAAAAAGGATTGGACATGCTGGTAAATTTAAACTGGTTGTATTGAAATGCATTACACTTTCAGTCTATCTACAGAAAGTTGATCAAATATCTGTTACTACAGTTAACAAACATTCAATCAATCACAGATTTCCCTGACCCCAAAAAATTGATCTTTTTTAGTTGATTGAACAGAAAATCTAGACGTGTATGGCTAGCTTTACCTAACTCTTCTTGCCACTACATCATTTAATGAAACCATGTTACTAAAGGTGGCCATTAGTGATGGATAAACTTCGGCCAGGTCCGTCCACAAACAGGCCGATCAGACTTTTAAAGAAGTCCGATGTCCGCAGGCAGATTCAGGAGATCCTTCGGTGACATCACTTCCGGTTTTCAGAGCCAGCTTTTCACTAGAAGATCGGCTTCTCTACCCAGTCTTGTGAAAAGATTCTTCCCCCGGCGGGATCTCCTTGCTCCTCATCCTGCTGGAGGAAGAATAGAGCGCTCCTTCTCACCAACGAACGAGGCGGGTCGAACACCAGTACTGCTCGCCGACTAACACAAATGCAAACATCCATGTTTGCGGCCTAACTGTCCGCTTTGCAGACAGTTCGATATTTGCATTTGATCGATATCAAATATCAAACTCTGCTTTTGCAGTATGCTTTGGGTCATTGTCCATCTGCATTGTGGAGTGCGTCCAATGAGTTCACAAGCATTTGGCTGAAAATGAGCCGATAATATTACCAGAAACACTTCCAAATTTATCCTGCTGCTTTTGTCAGCAGTCACCTCATCAATTAATAGAACCCGAAATAAATAAAAAGATATTGTCAAAAAATAAATAAACAAAAGAATCAGTTCCATTGGCAACCATACATGCCCAGGCCATGACACTACCACCACCATGCTTCACTGATGAGGTGGTATGCTTAGGCTCATGAGCAGTTCCTTTCCTTCTCCATACTTTTCTCTTCCCATCACTCTGGTACAAGTAGATCTTGGTGTCATCTGTCCATAGGATGTTGTTGCAGAACTGTGAAGGCTTTTTTAGAGGTCGTTTGGTAAACTCTAATCTGGCCTTCCTGTTTTTGAGGCTCACCAATGGTTTACATCTTGTGGTGAACTCTCTGTATTCACTCTGGTGAAGTCTTCTCTTGATTGTTGACTTTGACACACATACACCTACCTTCTTGTTCTTGATCTGACCATGTGTTGTGAAGGGCGTTTTCTTCACCAGGGAAAGAATTCTTCGGCCATCCACCACACACAGTTGTTTTGGTCACGCCTAATGTTTTTGCTATCTGTCTGATGGGTTTGCCTTGTTTTTTTAGCCTAATGATGGCTTGCTTCACTGATAGTGACAGCTCTGGATCTCATCTTGAGTTGATAGCAATAGATGCCAAATGCAAATTGCACACTTGAAATGAACTCTGGACTTTTTATCTGCACATTGTATTTGGGATAATGAGGGAATATCCCACACCTGGCCATGGAACAGGTGAGAAGCCAATTGTGCCATTACTTTTAACCCCATACACCACATACAATTACCATGCAATTTCTGTACAATCAACTTTTCTTCTACCAAAACCATGTAATATGAGGACCTCTCTACACCTTCCAATCACTATGTATTCTATCAGGGAGGTCACTATACTACATTTGTTGGTAGATCTGATGAAAATTGTATGGAGGAATCTGAAGGTGTATGGGGGGCTTAAGTCCCTTACGTGGGCGGCACATATGCAAACTGTTGTAATTTTTTAAGCTTTCACCTGGCTCAGTAAAAGTAAATACGCTCAAATTAAAGCTGACAAGCACATTGTGTTTGTTTCATTCCAAATCCATTGTGGTGGTGTATAGAGCCATAATTGTTAGAATTGTATTGATGTCCCAATATTTATGGATCTGACTGTATATGTATTGTATGTGTTTATATGTAGTGTGCCTGTATGTTTTTTGTGTTATTCAGATTAAATTGCCATGTTGCCACTTTACAATAATTAATTGGGTTTTCGGTTTTCGTTTGGGTCTTGTCCCTGATCTAGGTCAAAGGTTATTAAAAAACAATATAGTGCAATCAACTCGTGTCCCTAAAAGCATTAAAGGACTGCGTATAATATACAGACATTGCAAATCAACATTAAAGACCTTAGACATGCTGAGAGCATTGCTGAAAACAGGAAACCTTTTAGGGCCATTTCACACTATATGCGTTGCGGTGCGTTTTTTTACCGCGCGCGTTTTTACATAGACAACCAATGCTACCATTCACACTGTATGCGTTGCGTTTTTAAAAACGCAGCGTTTCCGCATGTGTTTTTATAAACGCACTGCTGTATGCGTTTTTGACTTATTTTTCCTGCATGTTTCATTCATTTGGTCAAAAACGCAAATGCATAACGCAAATGCATAACGCAAATGCATAACGCAAACGCATGCATTTTTGCATATATGCGGAAACGCATCCCTATAAAAAACGCATAAAGTGTGAAATGGCCCTTACAGAAGTTAGTGGTCAGTCATGTTTAATTGGAATTGATTGGTATTAACAGATGTTTCTAGGGTGTTGTACTGTGTAAAGCCCCTCACTCACGTTTAGTTTCTCTGTCAATCTTCTGGCACATCGTGATGACGTCATCACTCGTGGCCGGTCTTGACGAGAACCGCCTGGGCACCCTTTGTGTGGCAGCAGTTACTTCGTCTAAAGTAATTAAATTGATCTATGAATTACGGACATGTCTGTAATGGATAAGATCGATTTGGCTGCCGAATTAAAAGTTAAATCTTTCGATTTGCGGCTGAAAACTCGGGTGCAAATCAAAGCCATCAATGAATACAGAGAGCTTGGAGTTCAAGTGATCCCCTTTAATGGCTAACTGAAGTCATTAAAAAAGCAAGCTTTCAGGATGTCAAAAGCTTACTTTTTTAATTACTTCAGTTAGCCAATAAAGGGCATCACTTGAGCTCCTAAAGCCCCCCATAGACAGGCAGACTCCTCCATACAACTTTCATGAGACCTACCAACAACTATGTAGTATAGTGACCTCCCTGATAGAATACATAGTGATTGGAAGGTGTAGAAAGGTCCTCCTATTACATGGTTTTGGTAGAAGAAAAGTTGGTTGTACAGAAGTTGCATGGAGGAGTCTGCCTGTCTATGGGGGGCTTAACTCTCTGTATGTTGGTAGGAAAATGCTTGTAGGAAATCCCAGCAACTTCTTCAGCTTGCTTGTATTGTATGTAAAAGTGCTATGATATATCAATGCTATTAAGTATGATTAAATATGAGCGGCTACTACAAGTCATACCATGGCCTGGATGAATGAGAACCTTCATATACCTCTAAAATAGATAGAGAAGCTTATTAGCTATTATGTTATAAAAAGGTAAATATAATTTGTTGGCAGTTGATTATAAAACACAGTGTTTAACCCTCTGGTCGGTTTGAGGTTTTCGCGCCATTTTTCATGGCACGAAAACCTCATGTCACCGGCAATCGCGGCGAAGTACACTGTACTCCGCCCAGCTCTCTGCACGCCGCTGACGTCAAATAGACGCCGGCGGCGTGTGGAGAGGAGAGCAGCGCCCCCTCCATTAACATGGAGGTCTATGGCGCCGCCCCCCCGCCCTCTTCGGCGTCACAGATGACCCCAAAGACACGGGGCCGGAAGGGCTCCGTGTGTCGGCGGCTCTTCTACAGAGCCGCCGGCACACAGGTAAATGGCGGTTTTGCCCGATCCCGGTATGGGGAGGTTAAGGCCCACACACGTAACGAGGGGGGTGACGGACGGGCGACGGAGTGCAGCGTGATGACGTCATCATGCTGCACCCCATCGCTCAAAGTATCGGCGGGAACCCTTTGTGTGCCAGCCGTTAGTTTGAACGCGGACGCCAGTCCCCATTCAAACTAACAGCATTGGCCAGAGATTTATGAACATGTCCGTTCTCTGGCCGACCAAGCTTTGGGACGACAGAGATTTGTCGCCCTATGTGGGCACCCACAATCTGCGCACGCATGCACATCGGTCGGTGGCAAAATCGGCCACGGCTCGCTATGTCTATGGGGGCCTTTAATCAAATGAAACGTCACCCAGTTTGGCCCTAAGTATACTCAACATTGTTTGACTTAATCTGTTCTGAGTAGAGCTCATGTCTTGGGGGCCGTGAACTTAAACCTGATATAAAAATAGCGAGCAGATGTGAACAGAGCAGTGACATGCACATTGAGGAGTTTATAGACCTGCAATGTGTCTCCTGTTAATAAGATCCTGATGTGTGCTTGACTTACTGCTGCTTCAGAAGGAACATATGGAGAGGATGAAACTGAATACCTTGTCCATATCCTGTAATGTGCACTCTGTTACTTTGTGTACGGTTGGAGTTTCTTTAAAAAAAAATGTGTGAAATGCAACATTGCTTATTGGTCTGTTTTAATAACCTTGTTCATGAGTTTATAAGATCCCATCTCATTAACAGATTCATTATAGGAGATAACTTTTCAAAATTAGAATGCACAGAAACCTGAATTGTACATCTATTTTACCAGTGAAACTGATATATGCATGTGCAGTACAACTTATTTATTTAAGTATTTACTTACTGAGTACTGAGTTCAATAAATAGAATTTTTGTATTAGACAGCAGAAATTAAATGCTTTCTTGCCCCATTTAAGCCAACTATAAGCCCCACTAGCCACCAATAGTGTTGAGCTCGAATATTCGAATGCCGAATATTTTTCGCGAATATCGGCAATTCCAGAATTGGCCAATATCTCGAATATCTCGGCGGATATTTGCAATTCCGAATATTCGCAATATGGCCATGTATTGCGAAAATAATATTCGCATTGCGAAAATAAATATAGCATGTGACCATTCATTTTAAAGAGTTTCGCGATGCGAATGTGATTTTCGCAAATGCGAATGATTTTCGCAATCCATGGTATTACCGTATTCGAATTTCGCAATCCATGGTATTAAATATTCGAATTTCGGAATATTGAATCGAATATTAGTAGAATTATTCGCGAAATATCACGAATTCGAATATTGCCTATGTTGCTCATCACTAGCCACCAACACATATTATATTGTTCTATATTCTCTTAAATTGTGTATAAATAATAATTTTTTTTTAAGATGATCTGTCTGGTCACATGACACGGGTTATCTTCCATCATATCACAGGCTAGGCCAGTTTGGAATGCTAAATAGAACAGCATTTCATTCTCTGCAAACCTCTTCTGTGAGCCTAGGTTGTTTTTATGATATAGTACATTTTAATATTATTCATCATATAAAATTAATATTATAATATGCTCTTGTTATTTCTGAAGATAGTGATTTCTTGACTTATTTTTTCTATGTTTAGCAGTACCAATGGTTGTATCCATAAGTTACAACCATTCTGAAACATAAATGTCGAGGAAAATGAATGCAAACTGCTGTTTGATGCTGTTGGGTTAAGGTAATGTGCAGGCTCAAGGAGGATTTAAAAATTGTTTATACGGGGCAAAATGACTCCTAGCATGGGGAAGGACACACGTACCTGGATGTGACCCCAGAAGGCTTGCTTTAGTGCTGGCCAAAATGTGCTGGCGTTGGCTTAACGTATGTGGTCATCATACAGTTACCTACCTTAAAGTTGCATTGTACCACAAAACACAGGAAGATTGCCTTTAGTTCAGTTCTAATCTGTATGTATGTTGGCTGTGGTTTCCTTTAACTAAACCTTTTTGTAAAGGACAATGGCCACTGTTGACTTACTATTCTGTAAATGGTTAAGCCCCCCATAGACAGGCAGACTCCTCCATGCAACTTCTGTACAACCAACTTTTCTTCTACCAAAACCATGTAATAGGAGGAACTTTCTACCCCTTCCAATCACTATGTATTCTATCAGGGAGGTCACTATACTACATAGTTGTTGGTAAGTCTCATGAAAGTTGTATGGAGGAGTCTGCCTGTCTATGGGGGGCTTTAGCTGCCTGGCTCTTAAAGTGATCATTTGGCTTTATGATAGTATTTCAGTTAAAGGATAAGTAATAGGTAAAGCTGGGCATACACATCACGATTTTTAGTTCAATTTTAGTGCGATCGTTTATCAAAATCGTTCACGCGATCGGATTGAATAAAAATAAAAGCATGCCAAAAGCCATCAAGCGATCGATTTTGTCAAAAATCGGACAGAAAAACGATCGTGCATGGATCCGTTAATTTTCATAAAAAGCACATGAATCAAGTGCTGTTAGTTGTCTCATGCGAGCATTTTAAGCGATCAATCTATGATTCTTGTGGAAATGACCTTTGTGTGCTGTTGGTCACTGGACAGTTCTTCAGCCAGTTCTCCAGCTTAATGTGTGCGTGCAAGACATATTGAGACTTTCAGGATACAATCGTCCTGGAATTGAATGCATGGTATGTTACAGTTTGTGATCGTTTTCACAAATTCTGGAATCGGATGGGCGATCGGTTTAAAAAACGATCGCTGGATAATTGGTACGTGTATGCCCAGCTTTAGTCACCTTTTCAGAAGGTGGTCAGCATTTGCAACCTCATCACTAAACCTAGGCATACACAGTTCGATTTTAGCGCTATCGATTTTTTATTCTATTAAAGATCTTGATCTTTTCAACGAACACCGATCATAATCGAATCCAAAGTAGTACCACACAGGAACGCAGGAAAGAGTCATATATAAATGTGTTCATCTAATAATAATTGCCCCCACCAACAAACACAATGCTATGATTTTAGTTAGAGCGTTGTACAATCGACAAACATTTTCCAACATGTCCGATCACTTTTCGATCAATGTTTTAATCATTATTGAACCATTTTCGTTGATTGAACCATATGTGCAGTATACTATTTAAGTTTGAACAATGTAAACTTTGATCGTTTTAAGTCTCTCAAACGCTAAATCGAACCGTATATGTCTAGCTTTAAAGCTCCCCATACACCTTTAGATTCCTCCATACAATTTCCATCAGACCTACCAACAAC
>CM070042.1:14488273-14524667 GCA_036250615.1 Ptychadena robeensis
GCATGGACTTGTCAGCCTTATGCGTTCATGATGCCCAAACCACAGATGGCCTGTGTCTTGCCTTTTTTCGATTCAAGTGAATACGGCACATTAACGCCAATGCATCTGTAACATGCCCTATTCATTTGAATTTAACTTATATAAAAACTATGTAGACTACGTGCTGATCTTCATTGATGCTGTGCATCACCGCAATGACAATGTGTGTGTGTTTGTTGGTGAGGCAGTCTATCCCCAGATATTCCTGGATTTAAACATAGTGGACACAATCCCTAAAGGTAGCCATAGACACCTCGATTCATTCTCGATTTGATCATTCCTGACAATCAAGTTATCAGCGATTGATCGCTTTGCATTAGATGAGCACGCCACCTTGAGAAACCGATTTGGAGTAGATTTTGACAGGAGCCAATGGTCAAAAAGGTCGATTCCTCAAAATCAATCGATCAAAATGGCTGCAGCATAGGGAGCTATGAGTCAATCCTATAGGAAGTGATCGAGGATCTCCACCAATATATTCAAATGATCTACCAAAAAAAACAGATTTAGATTTTTGGGGGTCGATCATTCAGGGTGGGCATCACTCGATTTGTGGCCGATCGGTCGGAACGACCTGTCACAGGTGCCTGAAAACTTGGGCAGGTGCTTGAGGGTCATTTAGAAAAAGACCCCATGACAGGTCTATGGGGCTAAAGCCCGAAAACCAACGGACTGCTAATGTCGCATCTGCTGGTCGGCTGTGTTAACGTATCGTTCTGTGAACGATATTGTAAATTGAGCCTTCATTACCTCAGTTAGCTAATACAATGTATCAAACAACTTCAAACAATCTGCATTATTGTTAAATTACCTGAACCTATAGCCATAGCCTGGGTAATCATTGGCTGAACAGTTTTTTTAATCAAAACTTAATAAATTATCCTTTGCACTACTGCAATTTATAGTGACTTAACCACTATGTTAAGATGGAATATAAAGATAATTGATTATATATATATCTCATTGGGAATGTTTAAACCTTTTGGTGGGGTAATACGACAGTGAACACTAGTACAATCATTTTGTGTTTAATTATTTGTATTAACTATACTATTATAATTGTTTCTTTACTGAAAATTGTTGTACATTCACAGGTGTCTTTGGTCAGTTTAACTGCTAACTGGATGGGCTACTCAGAGCTTGGAGCCATCAAATCACTGAGAACCCTGAGAGCCCTCCGTCCTTTGAGAGCATTATCAAGATTTGAGGGCATGCGGGTAAGTACACTACACATTTTTTATGCCGTAGTTTTTGTATGAAGTTTTGGTAGATCTAGAGAAAGTAAATATATTATGCAGTTTAGTGGAGTTGGAGTTTAACCCCTGGATTGTCGTTAGAATAAAAAAATTGCAGGTACAACCTAAACCTATATCTGATGACTATATGGTAAAGGTGGAGATTGGAAATGGAAAATTTCAGTGGATTGTTCAAATATTTGACAGTTTTTTTAGGTTTCGTGAGGTATGTTACCCATCCCAATTGGAATTGGGATAAATGGAAAGGAAAAGAGGAAATTGGGTTTGCATCAATTACACTGTATGGTAGCAGGGCCTTATCAATATAAGATGCATGTATGGCTAGCTTTACACTATCTTCTCCATAAAATGAGAATTTTGTTCATGGGTGACTTTTTTAGACATTTTTACTATGATCTTTCATTATAAAAGTAAATTCAAAGGGTTTCTCTATTTTCAAGGTGGTAGTAAATGCACTGCTTGGAGCCATACCTTCCATCATGAACGTACTGCTGGTTTGTTTAATCTTCTGGCTCATCTTCAGTATCATGGGTGTTAACCTGTTCGCTGGAAAATACTATCAATGTATCAACACGACAACGTCGGAGCGATTTGACCTCTCGGTAGTAAACAACCGTTCGGACTGCTATGCTTTAAACAACACAGAAGAAGTCCGATGGGTTAACGTTAAAGTGAATTTTGACAATGTGGGACTTGGATATCTATCTCTGCTACAAGTGGTGAGGAAATCACAGAGACAGTATGAAATCATGTGCATGGCTAGAATGAACAGTATAATATTTGTGTCATCCATGGCATGGTAATGAAAGATTAGAGCTATTGAAGATGTAAGCGCAAGCACTGCATCCTCTTTGAAATCCAGTATCAAATTATTTATGCTTTCTCTATAGGCCACCTTCAAAGGCTGGATGGATATCATGTATGCTGCTGTGGACTCCAGAAATGTGAGTATACTCTGAAGGGTATACTTGACATGGTTCGCTGGTTGGACGTTTTTAATAGATAATACCTTGGTTTGTTCTATAATTAAATAATTGAAGACCTTGGCTGTATGAGCTTTTCTCTTAAAAACATAAATGCAAATACTTCAGGCACAAAAGTATCATCTCAGAGCTTACTACCCACCATGGATGTCTGCTTTATGAAATACTTTCAGTATAAAGAGATCCTACATTTTCTTTCTAAAGCTAGCCATACACGTGTCGGATTCCATGGCTAATTGATCACTCACCCGATCGATTCCGGCGATTCTGCCGGGAATCGCAGGTGTGATCAATCGGCCAATTAAGAGTATCCATCGCTGCATACCACCTTGTCCAACGGATTCCTGGACGATTCCGTGTCCGATTGTCCACCTCACAAATGGCAACTCCCCCTGATCTGGGCAGAATCAATCTGATGGAACCAACATGTTGGTTCTCTGTCGGATCCGATTCTGGGCCCCTGAACGATCGGACCTGATCGATTGGACAAGGTGGGCTGCATGCGATTCCGGCACGATCGTTTGGCGTGCACGCGCCCGGAATCGATCGTGCCGGAATCCGGTGGGAATCCGACACGTGTATGTGGGCCTTTAGGAAATATAAACAGATTACAATGTAATCAATCAACGTAACCGATCAACGTAATCAATCAACGTAACCGATATTAGTAAATATAATCTACCCTGATCTACATTAGGGATGACTTCCAAGAGGATATATGGATCATGCAAACCTTAGGAGTCATAAATAAATTTTTAACATGTATGTGACAATGTATTTAGATTGACTCCTACATGGGTGGATTAACGGTGAGGTCCACAGACCACTGGTTAGAACTGTCAAATAGAAATCTCCTCTTATGCATTGGAAGACTGGGGACATCTTGAAGAAAAAAAACAGTATTACAGGGGAACTTTTTTCCAATTCAGATTTTTTTTAAGCTTTAACACTTCAGTTGAATATGTAGATTGCATTTGCTGGTATATTAAAATATATATTATAGTACACATTAAAAAAAATTATGTCCATTGAATAACATAGTGATAAGATTCATCTACAAGGATGAAATATAAACTATGATGGGTTGTAACTAAGGATATGAAATTTGGAAAGTAAGAATTCTGCAAATTACTGACCCTCCAAAAATTCAGTGTTGTATAACAGGGGGGTTGTTTATGTGGGGGTTCAAAGTAAGAGACAGCAGGCATGTAAAATCTGTCAAGAGGGAACATGATTATTAAGGACCCTTTCATACTATACGAGTTGCGATTTTATAAAAACGCGCAGGTTTTTTACAGTACTCCCTTTCTGATAGAAAACCATTCGCACTGCATGCATTGTGTCTTAAAAAACATGAGCATTTTTATAACGCCCTTCTGCATGCATTTTTAATGCATTTTTCATGCTTTGTTCAAAAATGCAAGTGCAAACGTAGATGTGTAATGTGCAAAATGCATGCGTTTTTGTAAAAATGCATAAATGCACTAAAATGCATGCCTTTAAAAAAAACGTATATAGTGTGAAAGGGCCCTAAAGGTTTCATCTAGGGATTTGAAATTTGGACTATGAAACCTACCAACATTCAGGATTGCACTACTAATGACATGACATCAATATTATGTTTAAAGATACTCCCTCCAGATAATCCCTCCAGACCTCCTGTCCTCCTTACATCTCCAACCTGGTACACAAATATACCCCTAACCGCCCTCTCCACTTCTCCAGTGACCTACTAATGACATCCCCGCTAATAACCTCATCGCACGCACTGCTTCAGGACTTCTCTAGGGCCGCTCCTACTCTCTGGAACTCTCTCCTTCGTCCCATTAGACTTGCTCCTACTTTTGGCACTTTGACATCACCACAATGCCAGTCCCCCCCCCACCACCTATTGTATACATTGTTTCCCAACCTATTAGATTGTAAGCCCGTCCGGCAGGGTCCTCTTCTCCTCCTATGTCATACCTGTACCTGTGTGTTATATTGTGTGTTTGTATCTCCACTCTAATGTATTGTACAGCGTAATATGTTGGTGCTATATAAATAAATGATAATAATAATAATACTTCATTTGGGTTTGCTAAAGTTAACATAACTTGGATAAGTAACAGTATAAACAGACCACTCAGATAATGGGAGCTCAAGGAATGTACTAGTACCGCTCATTTTTTATTCTAACATTAAAATTTTCATTTGTGGCACCCTACCCTTTGGATGCCTTGTTGAATGTATATACGGTAAGTAGCACCAACACTGAGCTTGACGAACCTTACCCTTTGAATCATAAACTAAGCCAAATTACAGTTTTGGAAATTGCCAGTTAAGGCCCCTATACACGTGTCGGATTCGCACCGGATTCCGGCACGATCGATTCCAGGCGCGTGCACGTGAAACGATCGTGCCAGAATCGCATGCAGCCCACCTTGTCCGATCGATCAGGTCCGATCGTTCAGGGGCTCAGAATCGGATCCGACGGAGAACCAACATGTTGGACTTTCTCATCCGATTCTGCCCGGATCAGAGGGAGTTGCCATTTGTGAGGTGGAATCGGAGGTGGAATCGTGCCGGAATCCGCTCGGACAAGGTGGTATGCTGCGATGGATACTCTTAATTGGCCGATTGATCACACCTGCGATTCCCGGCAGAATCGCCGGAATCGATCGGATGATGAATCGATTGGACATGGAATCCGACACGTGTATGGCTAGCTTAACTCTTGGATTTTTCATACCCTTATTTATTGATGCAACAATTTATTATGTGAACATTCCTTTTCTTTTCCAGATTGAAGACCAGCCGCAGTATGAAATAAATCTGTACATGTATCTGTACTTTGTAATATTTATCATTTTTGGAGCATTCTTTACACTGAATCTATTTATTGGTGTCATCATTGACAACTTCAATCAACAAAAGAAAAAGATAAGTGTTGGCTAGGCTTGTGTTGTATCTGTGTGTAAATATAAAGAGAAAAAACAAAAAAGCCACTGCCATCAATGTTTGTGTTCTTCTGAACTTATTCCTGGATACTTTTTAATATTAGAAAGACTGGGGTTGCCAAATCTCATCCCATAAAAGCTAGTTTTTTTTGCTTCACAGTCCTCACAGCTGAAATGCAGTTCCCATTTCATCCGTTTTGCAATGTCAATGCCGTTTTTACTTTTTCAAGTAATTGGCCCCCTAATCGTGCTGTGGGGATCGAAACCACAACACATTTCTGGAATGCATAATGTAAAAGAGGACTAATACATAAAAAGGGACCTTGAAGGGACATTTGTGTTCCAGGTCAATTACTAAAAAAGTATTGACGTCAATGGAATAGTCTGGTAGCTATCATTTTGAGAATGAGCTCAACAGTGGCGCTAATTCTCTGTTTACTTTAGTATAGTCTAAGATGTTGTAAACATATCATAGTAGTCTTATGCCCCCCATACATACACAGATTTTAGCATCCGACAGACTAAAAACAATCAATTTATTTCAATCGTACAATCGGACATTGATTGATGGAAAATAAAATATACTCCACATGGAATAACCAATTTTTGATCGATTTTCTAATTTTGATCGTAAATTAAATTCATCGTTTAATCTGGCGATTATTTACTCATTCGGAAGTGCTGTGTACAGAGGGCATGGTCATTTGATGACAATGAAGTATTAGTATGCAAAAGATCAAGAACGATCAAAATCCGTCAGTTACAAAATAATTTGTACTCAAATTGTATTCAACCGATCAAAATTTTCCGATCATGTTTTGATCGATTTTTTTCACAATTACGATCAAATTTAGTTGATCGGACCATGTGGGCATGCACCAATTTTCAGTCGACCGATCTAAAAATTGAACAAATCCTTGCCTTTAGGTTTAAGGAGTCCGCACTCAGACTTGTTTTTTGATCTTTTAAAATCGTTAACCTTTATTTTCAAATTGTTCCAAGGAAGAATACCTACATCATCAGCTCCACGCAGGGAACATGTCCTCACCCCTGACGCGTCAGGGGTGAGGACATGTTCCCGACATGTTCCCTGCGTGGAGCTGATGATATCATGATAAAGATCAAAAAACAAGTCTGAGTGTGGACTCCTTAAACCTAAAGACAAGGATTTGTTCAAGATGATGTGTGGAGGAGTGCAGAGAGCGGGATCCAGCACCAACAAGACTTCAGGTGATCTTGAATTTCACAACTACCCGAGAGGAAGCCTGTGTGTGCATGTGACCATTGATACAAGCCCAGGAGTGCGGATTGTAAAGACGTCCTTGTTTGAAAACGATCTAAAAATGTATTGTTTTTAATCGGTCGGCCGCTAATATCTGTGCATGTATGGGGGCCATTAGTCATTCTGTGCCACTCCTTAGCAATAAATCAGAGGAGCAACTCAGATTCTCTGATTTGCTCCTCTATAGTGTACAGTAAAATATCTGGTGATATTGTGGTAGTACATGCAATCTGCAATTATTCTGCGGGTTGACAATAATGACAATCCAAATAACAAATGTTTTTTTCTCTTATACTTTGGAGGAAAAGATATATTCATGACAGAAGAACAGAAAAAATATTACAACGCTATGAAGAAACTGGGGTCAAAGAAGCCAGTGAAACCAATTCCTAGACCAGAGGTACAGTATAATATTCCCTTACAAGCCCAGATAAAGTTTTAAATGTATCTATTAAAATGTCATTAGTCTAACCTTTCTACATTTCATTCCTGATCTTTTGCAGAACGCAGTCCAAGGAATTGTGTTTGATTTCATTTCCAAACAAGCCTTTGACATTGTAATCATGATACTAATTTGCCTCAACATGGTGACAATGATGGTGGAAACAGATGACCAGAGCCAAGAGAAAGTCAATATACTTTTTCAGATCAATTTGGTCTTTATTGTAATTTTCACAACGGAGTGTGTCCTGAAAATGTTCGCACTAAGACAGTACTTCTTTACAGTTGGATGGAATGTTTTTGATTTTGTAGTGGTTATTCTTTCTGTAGCGGGTAAGTCTTTGCCACCCACTTACTAGATTTTGTCACTGAATTACCTTATCTAAACCTTCTACATGCCAATGAAAATGTAACAACACGTACTTCAATTCAATAAATAAGACCTTCACCAAAACTTTTTAGAGGATGTGACCTTAGAGCTGAAATAAAGAAACTAAAAAGTTATTTTATTAAATATTGAGGTGATCACAGGTGGATAAAAAATAAGCACTCCCTGCAGAACTTGCTTGCTATAGCTTTCTGCAGTGATGCAGCAGCTCAGCTCACCCCTAATAGCCTCTCAGCAATTAAGCCCCCCATACACCTTACCATACAATTTCTGTACAATCAAATTTTGTTCTACCAAAACCATGTAATATGAGGCCCTTTCTAAAGGTTCCAATCACTATGTATTCTATCAGGGAGGCCACTATACTACACAGTTGTTGGTAGATCTAATGAAGATTGTATGGATTGATCTTAAGGTGTATGGGGGGCTAATGCAACATCTAAAATAGACACAAAGCAGAAGTCTTAAACAGAAGATGTCATATTTTTTTAGGTTAGTAAAAGCAACCGGATTGGATTGCGTCTCAATAGAATTTCACAAAAGTTAAGAGTAGTAGGAAAAAGACATAATTTACCTAAACCTGCTTTATAATGTTGTAATATTTTTGTAATATTTATGTGGCATTCAGAGTTGTGTAATTGGATAACAACAAGAAATGTTTTCCTTTTCCAGGTATTGTCCTTTCAGATCTTATTGCAGAGTACTTTGTTTCCCCAACTCTATTCAGAGTTATCCGGCTTGCCAGAATCGGGCGGGTTTTGCGGCTTATTAAAGGCGCCAAAGGGATACGAACTTTGCTGTTTGCCCTGATGATGTCTCTCCCGGCCCTGTTCAACATTGGGCTGCTGCTGTTCTTAGTCATGTTTATCTACTCTATATTTGGGATGTCCAACTTTGCTTATGTAAAGAAAGAATCCGGCGTTGATGATATATTTAACTTTGAGACGTTTGGCAATAGCATGATTTGCTTGTTCCAAATAACTACCTCAGCTGGATGGGATGGGCTTCTGAACCCGATTCTAAATAGTGGTCCCCCCGATTGTGATCCTCACATGGAAAATCCTGGGACTGCAGTGACTGGCAACTGTGGAAACCCCTCCATGGGTATTGTGTTTTTCTGTAGTTATATCATCATTTCATTTTTGATTGTTGTCAATATGTACATTGCGATCATCTTGGAAAACTTCAATGTGGCAACAGAAGAAAGTAGCGAACCTTTATGTGAAGATGATTTTGAGATGTTCTATGAAACTTGGGAGAAGTTTGACCCCGATGCAACACAATTTGTTGAATACAGCCGGATGTCGGACTTTGTAGATACCCTACAAGAGCCTTTACGAATCCCTAAGCCTAATAAAATTAAACTGATCACCCTGGACTTACCTATGGTAACTGGTGATAAGATTCACTGCTTAGATATTTTGTTTGCACTTACTAAAGAAGTCTTAGGAGACTCGGGAGAAATGGATGCTCTTAAGGCCTCCATGGAAGAAAAATTTATGGCGGCAAACCCTTCCAAAGTATCATATGAGCCAATTACCACCACCATGAAAAGAAAGCAAGAGGAGGTTTGTGCCATCAAAATCCAGAGGGCCTTCAGGAGGCATCTCCTCAAACGGTCTGTGAAACATGCTTCCTATGTATATCGCCATAGCAAAGATTTTGACACAGTAGCAGAGGATGCTCCAGAGAAAGAAGGACTTGTGGCTGATAGAATAAACTCTGAATATGGCCAATATCTAGATGAAGGAACCAATGGCAGTGCAATTCAGCGGCCACGATCTACAAACAGATACTCACGTGGAGATGATGTAAGGGAATCCTACATTTGAATGTATATTCACAAGCTATGCATAACTAGAGATCAATGTTGTGCATTAACTACTAAAAGTATTCAGAGTACATCTGTCACTGTGGTGAGGAGTATTTGGAGATGTCTGTTACAATCTCTGAGTAATACGCTCCTCCTGCTAGCAGTAGTTAAAAGGTGGAGTTTTAAAGAGTAGAGATGAAGCCGCAATAGCATCTAATAATGCTTTTATTTTTAAAAGTAAAAAGGTGTTTACAGGGGATGCTTCTTTCACAATTGTTCTGTGAATTCCACTGAAATGAAGCATACTATGTGATTGCATTATGTTTATAACGTTGTCTTAAGAAAACCAGCTGCAAATCATCTTACATGGATTACAAATACTGGTTATGTAAAAAATCTTAAATTATTCTACAAAAAGAACTTTATTTTTATTTAAATTTATATTTATTGATCTATATGACAATCACTTCACTTTAAACAGTACACCACCCCCTGCAATGGAAACCACGGCCAGATTCCTTTGTTTTCACTGGTTTATTATGAATGCCTATAACAGCCTCTACTCTTCATTTAACACATGTTGACTCAAGTGTTGGCCCATGGTGCTTGGCAGCATATAAATAAAATAAACTGCATTGATAAAGAAAACATCTTACCGTGCATTGTTGAGCCTGTGTCTTTTTCCATTCTGACAGTAATTAGACCTCAAGATGATATCATACTATGGAAACAATGTGAGTTCTCAGCGCATGATTTAGTAGTAAGGACTGGCATTGTCTGTGTTGGGATGTCTGTGGAAACCAAGCAGAGATTTCTTACTCTCTGGTTTCCATAAGCCGTGTGTTGTTGCAGAGTTCAGGCCACTTTCCAGCAACAGTCAAGCTGATGCACTGCTGCTTTTTTTGGACAGATGCGGCTTCCTGCATGGCTGGAAAAAATGAGATGGTTAAAAATCAGAAGATCTAATATCTCAAATTTTAGATGTAAAATTTGTTGATATAACTAAAGCTGGCCATACACCTTTTGATCTCTCTGTCAGATATCCTTTAGATCTACCAACAACTATGTAGTGCCGGGTCCTCTGCAATTAAACACAGGTAGACTTGATGGTTTAGAAAGTCCCTCATATTACATGGTCCCTATACACCTATAGATTTCTCTGTCAGATTTCCTTTTGTTATACCAAAACCTGTGTTCAATCACAAAGGACCCTATACTACATAGTTGTTGGTAGATCTTAAGGATAGCTGACAGAGAGATCTAAAGGTGTATGGCCAGCTTAAGCTATGTATGTAGCTTTGTTCGCTGCCTGACGGTGTGTATGCTAAGGTTAGATTTATCATGGGGGTTGCCTGGCTTAAACTCACCAAAACACTTAAGGTGGGTTTACACATGTAGATTTTTTAGTTCGACCAATGAAGAACAAACAATTTTTTTGTTGATTTAACAAAAATCTAGAATGGCCCAATTGTTTAATGGGTACATTTTGTTCGACCTCGAACAAATAATAGTTCGAACATGTTGGAAATTTTTTTATCTGTCGTTCTAATTTAAATACTGTCGTTCTAATTTAAGGCTGGTCTAATCGAATGTATTTTCATTCGATATCGGTGATGAGCAAACCAAAAATCGAATGTTGCATTCAATAAATGTAGGAGCGATGTTCGACAACGGCATCCAACAAAAAATCTAATTGGCAGTTGATTGAAGAAAAGATCGACACGTGTAAACCCACCTTAACTAAATTTCTCACTTCAGAGGAATTGTTGATGATTGAGCTGAGAAGGCATCTCTGGTTAATCATATACAAAGTCTTAATTTACTGTGTAGCCTCTGCTGATTGCTGCATCATAACTTTTGATAATGCTGCTAATGTATACAATGAATGTATAACAGATTTGTATGGTTTAATGTAATAAATTAAGAAAATCCCTGGCTGGATCTATGCAAATTTAGTCAAGTTTGTATAAATAAAAAAGAAATTGTAGCCAATATACAGTTCAAGCCAAAATTATTAGCCACCTTACGAAAGACTCTGTCTACCAAGTTTAGGATATTTTCTTGATTCACAGAGTTGAAACAAGAAAGGGCAAAAGTGGGACATCCAAAATGATTAGCCCCCTGGCTTTTACTAGTCAATAGTGTACTCTTTTTGAATCACATTTGCCAACAATCTCTTGGCACATGTCTCCTTAGGGATTTTATTCCCTTCTTGTATTGTAAATTGTTCCAGCTGGTCAAATTGCATGGTTTTTGAGCATGGACATTCACTGCCATAGATTCTCAATAGGATCGAGGTCTGTGCTCTGTGTCCTGGCTCAAGGTCCTGGAGTAGGCTGCACAAAGTCCAGATCTCAATCCTATTGAGAATGTGTAGTGGATGCTCAAAGTGAATGTCCATGCTTGAATATGCTATGCTAATGACCAATAATGACCAGGGTCTAAAAATACAAATTTTAATGGCTTATAAGGGCTAATCATTTTGGATGTCTTATTTTGTCTAATATCTAAATGTTGCCCCTTTTTTGTTGCAACTCAGTGTATAAATAAAATATCTTAATCAAACTTAGTGGGCATTTTATAGCATATTTGTTTCCAAAACACTTGTTGTTAATGGTAATTTTTATGGAGAAATCAGGAGTGTTGACTATCATTTTATAAGGAGGGCAACTGTAACTGATCAAACATGATATACATTTATACAAAGGACCCCATTACTAAATGAAATTTATAGTATTGTGCATCAAATCATATTATTGGTGAATATTATTGTCATATTAGTTTGACTGTGTCACTGCTTGTGTGTCCAGCTCTGCTCTATCCCATCCTATTCCATCTTACAAAACTATACCTGCTATTAAGCTGGCTATACACGGATAGATTTATTTGTGATCAATCTTTAAGTTCTATCATCTTGTGAGATGTTACAATCAGTCGCAAGTCTACAATCAATCAATCAATCAATCGTATCATCACACAGTGTGATCAATTTAAACATGATCGTACTATGCTTTGTAGTACGTTCACATACTTATTTATCTAAATAACTAGAAAAACCCTCAGATACTAGCGATAGACTAAAACTTACCAACATGTTCAATCGATTTTACTAGGTGTGTGGGAAACGATTTCTGATTGATCTACTTGATTGTTTTAAGAAGATCAAATTAAAATATTGAGCCATGTATGGCCACCCTTACAATCTGAAGGTTCATTTAAAAACAAATAGCAAAATCCAGCCTGCTTGTCCATATGTCCTTCTGTGCCACCTAACATTGAGTCTATTTTTGTCCATGCAGGACAATGAATCAGTAAAGGCCCCCACACACGTACCAAGTGGGGGCCTATGCTGTCAGCGATGGAGTGCAGTGTGATTACGTCATCATGCTGCTCTCCATCGCTAACAGCATCGGCGGGCACCCTTTGTGTGTCGGCCGTTAGTTTCAATGGGGATACTGTTCCCCATTGAAACTAATGGCATCGGCCACAGATTATTGGACATGGCCGGTCGTTGCATGTGTGGCGGCCTTAAGTCTCTACTCACTTTGCCTTTGCTCCTTCTGACGCTTTGTTCATCGGCTGATGATGATGAGGGCAGCCTCCAGTCCCCACCTTATAGTAGTGGACATCACTAGTGCTGTAGCATTCGATAAAGAGAGGAAGTCATAGGTTTCCCCACACCTATCTCTTCTCTTTACTCTATTTTTATACTCTGCCTGAGATCACGGACAACTTGTAACAGGTGTGTGAGAACCAAAGTGAAGGGAAACTACTGAAGCGAAAAGATCAGACAATTAGCAATTCTTTATATCAAGTTTATCGGTTTCAATTTGCATAATTTATATTAATCTCTCAAAGCTAGCCATAAACATATAGATTTTTGCACGACTGACCATCAATTGGATCAGGATGTTCGATATTTTGATCGTATATTGTTTGTAACTATATCGAATGTATACACTCGATTTTCGTTCGACACAACACACTATCGTTTGATTTTTATTTCAATTAAAAGTGCTGTGGTGTAGTGGTGTAGTAGTTTTTTTGGTAGTTTTATCAATCACTTTTGATCAATCTAACAAGTTTTTCAGTTCTCGATTGTTGTTTTAGCCATTGAAAAATCTATCGTTTTACGCCGATCAAACGAAAATATTGAACCGTGTATGGCCACCTTCAGAGAAAGGTCCTCTTTTAAAGAAACCCCATTATTTAATTTGCGTAAATTCATACTGTTCCGGCTAATGCAATTCTGCCTTGAATGAGGTCTGGTCATGAAGGGCATAAAAGGTGGAATACATAATGGCATATACTTTTTAAATTCATAGAGCTTATATAGTTTTTCATCCAAAATATCTGACATAACCTTTTTAATGTTTTATAAATGTGGTTAGTGGTGAAAGGATAAAACCTTTGTAAAGCCCCCCCCCCATACACCTTACAATCTTACCATACAATTTCTGTACAATCAACTTTTTTTCCACCAAAACCATGTAATATGAGGAGCTTCTAACCCTTCCAATCACTATGTATTCTATCAGGGAGGTCACTATACTATATAACTGTTGGTAGATCTAATAGAAATTGTATGGTGTTATCTGAAGGTGTATATGTATAGGAGCTTTAGAATTGGTTAGTGGGTGAGTAGACCAGGTCATAGGTGTATATCAAATACATATAACTGCTCCTTCCAGTAAAATAATAAGTCTGGTTGTTATGAGACCTATTACTATACTAAATGCCTTACTTAACATTTCTGTGGGTGTTATGTCTGACATTTTTTAAATGCTTTGCGTATTAAGACATGCGTGCTTGCACACTGGCATGTCCTGTCAAATCTCTTGGCTCCAGAGATGCTAGATGGGTTGGCATGGATTTCCGACCCAATACCATGCATGTCTGCTCGCTAGCTCTCAGCTCCAGTCTATATTACACTACCAACTGCTTGTAGGGTGAAGCATCACTGACGGTTATTTTTCTGTCACTGTCTATTTCTTCTCCCTTTCTTTAAGGACAGGATTTAAGAAGCAAAACGTTTGCTCCGTCTGTGGAACGGTTACCAGCAGAGGCTTGTCTTTCCTTGCCATCAAGGTCTGGTTACAAATGCTGCTCGTCTTTTGTGTCCGAGAAGGTGTCAAAGCATTTGGGGGAGATCTTTTTTAGGTTTCCAGTGTCCTGTCTTTATCGATGAAGCCTTAGAGTAGCATTGTCTAATTTGCTAAAACATTTGCCACCACTACAAGAATTAAAGACTCTGCATACAGAATGTGATTGCTGAACAAATGGCTGGCTAGTAGTTGGCAAATTGTAATGCAAGGTTAAACATCACATATGTCCTTAAAATGTAGTTTACATCAATCCTTTTTTTTTTACTTTTTTCTTTTGCAATCTCTATCAACTGTGAATTTTTCACATATCTGCATATATAAAATATCTTGCTAATAGGATTAAAGGAAACCTTCACAGAAAATGTAAATTGTCAGAATGAGGTGAATGTCATTTATATATGAGATATTCCTTTATCCCAAATCTGAACCATTACAGAACCATTTGCTCTACTCCACCAATAGATATCCAAATATTACACAGATATTGGGGGATTTTTTTGTGGCATGAGCAGTTAGCGGCAATTTCTGATTTTGCAATGTATAAGTGATCAGGGTTTGGTTTATTCCATTATCTGGATACAGTAGAACAGCATAAATAATATGACTAAAGCAAGGTACTGGAGTTAATCTATGAGAATTGAGAATTGTCCCTCTTTGTAAAAAGATGATTGAACATCTTACCATAGAATCCTATATAATTGCCAATGCTCATTATAAGTTAATAAGAAGCATTTTATAGAATTTTTCACTGACATGGGGATCAATAGGGATGAACCAAATGTAAAAGGAAAACAGTAAAGTAATTGCATTCTTTTAAAACCATCACACTGCATTATGGCCTTCTTATTTACATGAATCTTCCACTTAGTATCCTCTTCATTTATGCCAAAATCTCTCCAACTTCTAAATCAATTTAGGAGGAAAAGCTGTTCACAGCCGTTCCATGAAGGGACATCCCTAATGGGTAACACTAGAGATGGCCGGATTTTTCGACTTGCTTACTTTGTGAGCTGATTGCAAAACCTCTGAAAATGGTATCATCGCTTAAATTGATGGAGATGTAGAGAAGGGTTGTGGAAACATTTGAATAAAAAGGTTTGCTCTAGCACGTGTAGTTTTTGCATAAATGAAGTTCAAAATCAAAGTCGAAATTCCGATTTTCTTAATCTTGAATTGACTTTGAACTTAATTTGTGTACGAGACATACTTTTTTTTTTGTAGTATACCCCCAACCCTACTGTACATCTCCAGCAAGTTTGGTGATGATACCATGTTCATGGGCTTTGCAATTAACTCAAAATCGTCGAAATGGTCAAATTTATTTAATTGACAATCTTTAGGTAACAAGACAGGGGGCACAACACTTCAACACATCATAAAGGATAAGTAAAATTAGAAGATATACAGAAAGTTATACAGCTAGACAGTGAAATAGCCATGAATGACACAGTTAATTTACATAATTATTTTAATTGGCTTATGTACAAAAATTTGTTGCAGAATGTGCTTTTTTTAGCTTTGATTTTCAGGACATAAAAAATAATTATAGCTTATTGTTTATTAGACTCAGGTGTATTTATTACAGTATATGTGTTAAAAAGTTACTTAATTTGAACCAGTGAACAGCAACTATACTGATCTAGTATTCATGAGCCTGTGATGAATCGAGGACTGGCAGAATTTGGCTCAGTAGTTTGTATTTTTCGTTGGCTTATGTGGGCTGAATGGGTCTGGAAGCAGCTTTGCATTATGAGGGGCTTCAGTGGAAAAGCTGTTCTTTTTACAAGATACATAAAGTTGCACCCAGTGAACAGGGGTTTTACAACCGCGTTGACAATAAGGGACTGTCACTGGCAAGTAAATAACACATGCACAAGATAAATATAAAGGAAAGACTTAGTGAATACATATCCAGTCCATAAATACATATCAGTTTTCCAGCCCTGTGCATATACTCAACGCATTTCATGCCATTACAGTCACAGTGTCCAGTGTTTCTCCTGATGGAGCGACTGTAATGTCGCGAAATGCGTCGAGTATATGCACAGGGCTGGAAAACTGATATGTATTCATGGACTGGATATGTATTGACTAAAAATCTTTCTTTTATATTTATCTTGTGTATGTGTTATTTTCTCGCCAGTGACAGTACCTTATTGTCAATGCAGTTGTAAAGCCCCTGTTGACTGCGTACAACTCAAAATTTCATAAGTGGAATAATGGCATTATGGTTTGAACTGTAACTATTAAGGCAATCTTTCGTTTGTATCTCCTTCCCACAAAAGGTAGACGCATCAACTTCGGCCCAGGGGGCCAAATCTGGCCCGCAGTGTATTTATATGTGGCCCACAAGAATTGTTTCCTCTTGAATGCCACATATATGCCTTTAATTTGACATTTGATTTTACATTTATTATAGTATTATGCTTTGCTTGTTCCAGATTCAATGTTTAAGTGAAACCTAAGAATTTAATTGTAGAAATTATTTACATAAATTTCAAGGCTGGTAACTTTGTCAAAGTTTAGAATTTTGGCCCACTGTGTATTTGCATTTGACACCCCTGGTCTAAAGTCACAAGTGGCCTCACTGACCAGTAACCAGTAGGATTAATGGAGTAAGATGGAGCAAAGAAAATATGTAAAACTTAGTTGGGTTTTATCTATGAATTCTGTTGATCAATCGAATTATCCAGGCTTATGACAGGTTCACTTTCAGCAAAAACGTGTAAATCAGCATACCAAAAAACACCAATCTCACTTCAGTTTAATGCAACTACGCCAGTAAATGAATATTTAAAATCATATCATTATACAGTCTGTGGCTTCTTACCCATTGCTTTGGGCCACGTTGCATAAGACTATTGGGCTTCATTTTGCAATTAGAAATGTAGTTCTATTAGTCTATTAAGCGTAAATGTGAACCTTATTTATGTTGCTACTGGTTACAGGTTGTTTATTTTATCAACATTAAAGTTATTAGTCCATTACTACTGAATGTCTTAAGCTTTCTCTGTTCATTTTCTAAAGGTTTTAATTTGTATATGGTCTGGGAGCCATTTTTTCTGGCTAAAGACATGACACAAACGGAGCGTGTGCCAGTGAAACCACCTTGCATGAGTCGAGGGTGAATTTTTTGTTAGAGTAATTCTTTAGGCCTCTTTGTTTAAATTTATAGCAATTTATTGATTGTATGTTGTTTACATTTTAGTGTATGTAAAAAGAGAATTCCAGCACTGAAAGCTGTTTAATTTTACATCCAGTGCCTGTACATATTCCTGTTTAGTGCTGGAAGTTTGGATGAATGCAGTTAAATCCTATATATTATCCTTGTATATTTCACAAATGATAATAAATTATTAAATAAATAGGAATTATGCTCTATGTATCTCTGTTTCTCATTATTCCTATAAGTGTATGAGGCCTGTAAGTGTATGGGCAAACCATAATATCATGGAGAGCTATAGTAAGTGTCGGAAATAATAAAAAAAAATCTCCATCTGTAAAGCTGGCCATAAACATCTTGATCTAAACATCTTGCGTAAGATTTCGGACCGCCACAATCGATTGTAGTGATCGATCATTCACAAATTGATGGATGCATTAAGTGTGCAATTGACCAAAATGACACGAAAAATCTATCGGGCAGAGATCGGACATGTATGTTATTTTAAGTCAATCCATTGGGAATAGAGGGATGCACTTAGAGACATGCGATCATTTCCAACCCAAGCAGGCCTTATCCCACTTCCATCATTTCTGATGTCATTTTTTTGTGTAGCCAATCTTTACTTACATCACCGATCGATTGCCGATAAATCAGCAATAAATCCCATCTTGCAAATGGTGCACTTTTGATCGATAAACAACTTATGATTGAAGACTCAATCGCATGTGCCAAATGTATAACAAATCGATCTCAAGGGAATGAAATCGTCTATGGACAGCTTTAGGAATAATTAATTCAGCTTTGACAATGCAACCAAATGTGTCAATCAAACCCTTAGGTAGACGTACCAGCCATAATGAAATCATTTTTCAAAAACAAGAACAGAACCAGAAAATGAAGGCCATAGTTAAAACAAAGATTTGACAATGGGATCGAGGTGTGTAAAATACAATACTGATGTGAAATATGAACTTACACTTAACCTCCCTAGCACTCTTGCAAGGTTCAGATTTCTGTACCATAATGTACCAGATGTGCCCAATTTACATTTGAATGTCCTGCCCCCCCTCCCCATGTGACGTTATCACTCGGGGGGGGGGGGGGAAGAGGGGTGTCCCAGCTGAGAGGATCTGAGCCACCGGGACAGCACAGAACAGTAAGTATGTGCTGCCCAGGCTCTGATTTTCGTCTGACGGCTCCATCTCCTCCACTGCAATACTGACAAGAAAGCGCTGGACGAGATGGAGCCGTCAGAAGCACTAGTGGGGTTAAAAAGGTACTTTAACAAGACTCAAGTGTGAGAATATACAGTTTAAAAAGATAAGGTATTATACCTCCCTGTTGTAAGGTCTGTGTCTCCCCTGAACTCCCCAAAAATATTTTGGTATTCAAGACTTCCAAGGTTGCTGGTTACCTGTGTTTTCTAGTTGCATCCTGATATTCCATCTTCATGCTCTTGCATAACTGTAGTCTTGTTTTGAAGAAAAAGGTTAAAAACTGATTTATTTACAACGAAATACTCCACTGCCTTGGGACAGTATGGGAGATCATGTACTGAGGCCCTAATACTGTGGTGCTTGAAAATGTTCTGTGAACTTTTTAATTTTATATTTTTATATACTGTACATATGTATCTAAAGAATCGTACATGACAAGAAACGCACATGAATCCAAAGAACAAGGATTCAGCATAGCCTAATCAAAAGTACAACTCGTTTTTGGATGTGTCACGTGGTTCAAAAAAGAGGAATCTGAAGACCTCAGAAAAAGAGATATTGATTACCATGGACCAGCGTCCCCATCCAAGGTATATGCCGCCACAAAGGGTGCATGGCAATTCTCGGAACAACCAGCCGTGCTTGATGACATCATTATGAGTGGTCGATCAGCCTTGCATGACACCATCTATGGCCGGATTTAGGTATATCTCTTAGGGGTTTGAACTCCACCAATGTTGAGGAAAAATCTGATGAAGTGAGTTGATGTGTTGGAGACACACCATTGTACAAGGGGTCAAGCTGTTCTGTATGGAGGAATGAGTTATGAAGAACTGGTCAACAGTTACCGCAAATGTTTAGTTTCAGCAAATGTTGCATATATGAGATTATAATAAACATTCAGAAAAAGCCCCTTTCGGCTCATACTTAAATCACATTTCCACTAACCTGTCTGTTTGCTGGTCTCCCTGCAGACACAGGCTGTGAATGGTCTAATGTATTCAGTATTTTTTCTAAGACATTCCCGAGCTCGGCTGGTGAAATTTAAACAAAGGGCACATCAGCGCCATCTTGTGGACATGCTGTTTTACTGGAGATGGTGCAATTTCAATTAGAAAACTCCACTATCTGGCTTTGCATTTCCCGTCCTTGGCTTACACAATACGCTTTCCCAGTTTTCGTAGATAAAGTTAGGTACCTCTGCTTATATTGGGGTCGGCTAATACTCAAGTATATAGGTAAATATTTTATTATAATTGAGAATGTCCAATATCACTGCGCCATTAGGTTTTGTAATTTTTGATACTCAATTATTTATTCAATGTATACTTGTGATATGTAATAAAGTTGTTACTTACTTTTTTACTCATGTGTGGGTTTTAACTCGAAGTTCCCCTAGCTAGCCACAGCAAGTCCCCTAGGTTGGGCACCCTTAAGATTCCCTCATCATGGGTGTTCTCACATATCACACATGACTGTGTAAATAGATATTTTTGCTCAAAACATGTAAGTACGTGTAAGGGCCCCATACACCCAAAACGTGTAAGGGACCCATACACCTTTAGATCTCTCTGCCAGATTTCCTTTCAATCCCCTTTTGTTTTACCAAAACCATGTAATATGAGGGACTTTCAAGTCAACTCATCAAGTCTACCTGTGTTCCACGCAGAGGACACGGCACTACATAGTTGTTGGTAGATCTAAAAGATATCTGACAGAGAGATCTAAAGGTGTATGGCCAGCTTAAGGCATTTTTCAGGGAATGTTTTTTGTTAACAATCCCCATTTACTTATGAAGAATACAATCAACATTAATTTGAAAATGCTCATGTCATTATATTTTAGAATATCAACAACTCTGCAAACCCTGAATTGCTGTTTGGTCCCTATGTGTTCCAACTTGTTATGGGGCTTGTGGAGTCTTTTGAGAACAAGCATCAACATAAAAAGAAACATTTACAAGTGCCATCGTTTTGAATCTCTTGTCACCCTGTGTGCCAATGGTGACAAAGAGAAGATGGGAGACAGAGAAAAATTCCATGGCCATGGTATACTTAAGAGCTGCCTGTGGATATTAAAGATTTGTATTACCAAAATGATAAAAAGGTGATGGGGGATTTACAATGTCCCCACTATATCTAAAATGAAGTAAAAGGCTTTAGCTTCAACTTAGTTTCTCAGTGGTTAGGCTTATTTGTAAAATGAATGCAGTTGGTGTGTAATTGAACACTCCTGTTTGAAGACTGTGAAACGTTCCACTAACATATCACAAATGTCATGATATTTCCACATTCACCATAACAGGACATGTTTACTCAGCTTGCCTGGCTTAATGCATAAACACATGGCATCATGAATACAATGTTGCTTATATCTTATGTACAAATTCATGTCGTGTCACCTATAAGTGAAACATCAGTAGCTTGGCCTAATAGTGTCCTTTCCATGCCAATCAATATTCAAAGGAGACTTACATTTCAGTTGTCCCTTTTTTTCAACAGATGACATTATTGTCAGTATCACTTCCCTTTGCTCTCACATATCTTGTCACTTTTTCGTTCAAGAAAACATCATATGCTTGGACAGACCGTTCTATCTGAGAGAGAGAAAATAATTCACTACAAAATAACAAACAAAGACTTAGCACGAGTAAGGGCTTGTTTCCATTGCAGCGTTCCCGCGCGGTTGTAAACACGCGGCAGCCGCGCGGCTGAACGCATGCCTCAAGTTGTCGCGCGGTTTCGCGCGTTTTTGCGATGCGATTTTTTTTTTGTATTGCAGATGCGGTTGGGGCACGGATGCGTTTCTAAACGCTGCAGCTAGCGTTCAGAAACGCGCCCTAAACCGCATCCGCACCCGAACTCACACAACCGCACCAGTGGAAACTACATTGCAGTTTCCAATGGATGCGGTTGGCGGCGGCGGCCGCAAACGCCCTGAATCGCATCAATGGAAACAAGCCCTTATGTGATTAATATCCGCCATACATCCGGAGACTTTAAATAATGTGATCAAAACAAGCAGGGAACAATCACAAGTTGTTATAAACATTCTTAAGGGTCAAAAAGCTTCATATGAAATAACATTATTTCATTTTTTTTAATTGAAAAATATGTGATTTTCTATATGAATATTTTGCAATTATATAAACTACCAGCAGGTGGCAATGCCATACACATTTTCTAGACACTTCTCTGATTCCCTTATGTTAACAGAGGATTACAGAGCTCAATAGTTAAAGGTGACATTTTCAAAACACAAACGATATCTAGCTGTTCTGAAATTCATTCGTCTTATCACATGGGACATGGAGACTATTAGCTAAGGAAAATTTTGGTATTTGCTCACAACATGACAATATTAACCTCCCTAGCGCACTGCTGAGGTCCAGATTTTTGTACCAAAAAACTTTAATGGAATGTACACCTGAATGTAAAATGTAGGCCTGTAACTTACAAAAATATGTCCATACAAGGGTCTAGTAGACATTTTGGATATAATGATGTTTGAAACACAAAATTATGAAAAAAAAAAATTCAATTTTATACTTAGATTAACACAAAAATCCGTTCAAACAGATACATCTAAAAAAAATTATAATTTGAATGATAAAATACTTCTTTTGTATGATATATAGGTAAACACATGGAATGGGTAAGTCTCCCTCACATAATATATAGCTTTACCTCATTCTATCTAAACAGCCTCAACTCACACTGCTATTTACATATGGGGGGAGTCTCTGTCATTAATATATTCACTGCACAGAACAAGCCAATTTTAAAGTATTCACACACCAACTACTGCAGTGATTATATTATGTGATCCTCACCCAAATGTAAATAGCGGTGTGATAGCCAGGCGATTTTAGGCTATTTAGATAGCACAAGTTGCAGCAATTAACTTTTACATTCTACATTGCAGTTAATATATTATGTGACAGAGACTCACCCCTACCCCCATATGTAAATAGCTAGTCATGGGTAATTTACCAGTGCAAGCTTGTAAAATGTGACTCTCCATAAGTGTGTGATGGGATGCTGGCCGTTCTGCAGGAGGAATATGATTGCCTCCCCCCTCTCCTGTGAGGAGCTAAATTATAAAATTAAAAGTACAGTATTAATTTTGTTATATTTAAGTCAACTTTTAGTCATCAAATGTGCATTTACTATTCTTGAATCAGTTCTTCTAAACCAGTTGTACAATTGCAAATAGCTCAATATTTAAATTAATTGAACTAACTCAAATATAATCATGCATATGTAGTCAGTACTTGGTTTGGGCCATCAATTACTGCCTCAGTGCATCAATGTAGCATGGATGGTACCGGTCTGTGGCACTGCTGAGATGTTATGGAAGACCAGGATGCTTCAATAGCGACCTTCAGCTCTTCTGCATTGTTCAGTCTCATGTCTCTCATCTTTCTCTTGGCAATGCCTCAGATATTCTCTATGGGGTTCAGGTCAGACAAGTTTTCTGGCCAATCAAGCATAGTAATGTCATGGTCATTGAACCATTTGGCAGTGTGGGCAGGTATCAAGTTCTGCTGGAAAATTAAGTCAACATCTCCATAAAGCTCTGTATCTGCAGAAGGAAGCATGAAACTCCAAAATCAGGAAGGAAGGCAGGAAGACAACCATGGGGGACCTAACTGTAGACAGTAAGTACTGTGCATGTAATGTGTGTCTCTATGAGGATGATGAATGTTTCTGCAAAACCTAGCCGCTAGTGTGAAATTTCACTCAATCTGAACCGGTGTCATTTGAGTAGGTTGGGTTCAATAATATTCTTATTTGGAAAAGGGGGCCCTGCAGGGAAAGTTTGAGAACCACTGGTCTAGAGGAAAAACATAACAAGATGCCTAAAGTCTAGTGTGAGGTTTCCAGTGTTGATTTTTGGGAGCCATCTTATCTGCTGGTGTTGGTCCAGTGTGCTTCATTATGTCCAGAGTCAGCACAGCCGTCTACCAGGAGAATTTGGCACACTTGATGTTTTCCTGCACAGACACAGAGCTTTATGTATTTTTCAACAGGACTTGGCACCTGCCCACGCTGCCAGAGTACCAAAACCTGGTACAATGACCATGGAATTATTGTCGCTGAAGTTGTCCAGCCCAACAATACACTTCTGAGCTAGTACCATTAACATTGCAGCTGCAGAAAGCTTCACCTGTAACTTTAGCTAATAGCCCACTAGCAGTTCACATAGATTCTACAGTTTTGGAACCATATGTGAAAGGAAAGAGACAAGTGCTTGAGTGTGAAGACAAGCTAGAATTTTTAGGACTCAAATAATTTCGCAACTTTACTTTTATTTAGCAAATAAAATAAATAATTTAAAATAAATAAACAAACAAACATGCCATGGTATAAAGCAAGCCTTTGCTTTAAAAACAGATATCAGGAACTGTGAGGTCCCAACTCAAATAGATGCCACCCTTAAAAGGGTTGTCAAAATGTTGGTTAATGAGTTGAAGCTTGGAGTAACCTTTCTGGCTGAGGCAGCCATTAATTAAGTAGCATTTGAGACAGTTTGTTCGCTCTGGACGTGGAAAAAGTGCACCGAACAAACTGGGTTTGTCCAACACTGAGAGGTGCCCTGCAGTGATCCCTTACCTGATCTGGCATCAGCAGGCTTCAGGGAAGGAAGCTGATCCCTCCCCACCTGTGTCACGTAGGTAATGACGTCACACTGTGGGGAGGCGGAAGGTTTAAAGTTTGATGCCCAAACCTTACCTGAAAGAAGAACTTGCTTCAGTGATGCTTTCGCGTAAGGCAGTGGATCCCTCCCCTCCTCTATCACGTCATTATCCGCAGGCGACGGGATTTTCAAATTGCACAGAATACAGCTTTCTGCTTAGAAAAACTCACCTAAATAAAGTTTTCGGTGCCCCTGATGTCTCCTTTTGAAATTAGTCTAATCTCTTCTCTCTTTTTAATTTTGGCGCCCGGTGTGATTAAAAAGGGAATTGTACTGGATACAGTGATAGCTGTATCCAAAACAATTCAAAGTAAAAGAAAAACACAAAACACATTTCCAGATGAATTCAAATTTTATTATTGTATTATATGTATGATATATAGGCTACTCATAGGTAATTTGCCAGTGTCAGCTTGCAAAATATGACTCATTATAATTGTTTATTTGGATGCTTTGACGCTGGGCTTTTGGCTTGGCTGGTGGAATATAGGTAAATACTGCCTGGTTCAGCCCTACACACATGCTGGAACATGCTGTAAATGTTCTTGTGTGAATGGTTGTGACCCCTTTTTTCCCCCTTAATTTTTGCTCCAAACACTATGGAATAATTGTCCAAATTCTTTGGCTAACGGTACCCTATAAAACAGATGGTCGAAAACTTTGAACATCAAAAAGGCCATATTTCAACTTATTATTAGAAATTCTGCAGGATGATTTAGAATTTTCTGATGAAAGCTGAATTTCCATGATTTTCAAAAGTTCTGCTCAAAAATTTTACATTTTGTATATTTAATAGAAAACAAAATATTAAATATTAAAAAAGAGAATAATCCCCCTCCCTATGAATGTGGGGATTTTATAAAAAAAAAATATTAAAACCCCATCAGTTAGTTTTATTTCTAGGACTTTCATTTAAGCCTTTAGTATTGGGTAAGAGGTCCAGGAGACATGTACAGTATACTCATCATACTCCACTCCATTTTTATATGTAATAATGTTCATATAATGTTTGTGTCATGGTTACATATAAACATGATTAGTAAAAAAAACATTTTGTGTTAGAAACACATTTTTACAAGTGGGTCAAAATTTTCAGGAATCAAATTTCGCAGAATTTGACCAGCTATAGAACCGCTGACCTAGAAGAAATCTCATAAGCTCATATATATGTCACAACTAGAAATGGTTGAAATGTAAATTTGATTCAACTTGAATTTAGATTTTCCAGAGCTCTAATGCAAATTTTCGATTGGGACTTTTTGATAATAACATTTTCAATTATATTATATAATATTAACATTCACAATAAAATGCAGATTTTGCAATCAACACTGCAACATATTTTAAGTCGAAATGTCGATTTTAGTTTCAGGTCAGTTTCCAACTTTTTCAGTAAAAAGTCGTAATGGCCCTGGCGAAATTCAACTATGCGGTAAAATTTTTTGAAAGATTTGTATTGTGAATTTGACAATTCCTAGCCAAAAACCTATTTGATGAACCACACCTTCTTGCTAATTTCAAATATTCTGTGGACATCACTAGATATCTAGCCAGTAACAGTAATCATGGAACTAAATAGCGTGCACATAAATAAACCAGATGTACGATATAGTTGTTATCTTCCCCTCTTTCCTATCAGTGTTCAGAAAATCTAAGGCTCTGTGCTTGAAAGGTTTGTTCTGCTTAGGTGCCTCTAGGTAAATCTGCCTGGTTCCACAGGGCCCGTCAGTTGCTGGAGGAAGTCCCTGCCCTGCAGAATTTGCATAGTGCCCTCTGCCTAGCCTCATCCCAACCGGTCTCTTGAGAATGATCTTAATGTGTTCGTTACAGACGAAATGTGGGGACATGTCATGATGAACACGCTAGAGGCTGCATTATCTGTCGTCTTCATTGCCATTTTCTTAATAGGTAGGTGACTATGTGTTTGATTGCTGCAAAATGTGTTTAGATACATCAAGGCCTTCGTTTGAGAAAGAAAAGAGCAATGCGGCACATACGGCAATCCTCAGCATCCAAAGATGCCGTCACCTCGGATTGCTCATGTTGCTATGGGTAGCAGCACACCCCTGCTCTTTGCACAAGCTTGTCTAATTTATGTTCAGTTTTTAAAGTGCAGAATGTAATAGTTTGCTTTTTTTAATGTTAAAGCCGAAATTTGCACAGTCTAGTCCAAGAGGGGCCACATACAGGATCTGGCCCTCTAGGATGTTGATTAGACAACGGTAGTTGTCAAGGATTAGTGGAGACATTTAAGTTATAAATGGATTTTCTTTTCCATTAATGCTACAACTGAAAACATATTATAAGAAATGTTATAGTCTGTAAAATGTTAGACATGAGTCACTTGCTGCAGTGTGCTTTAAAGGGGATTTTGATGACAAAACTTATTTTCATTTACTCAGGACAAGTTGATGTATGCAGGGGTCCCTCACTAGTGTCCTAGCAGACAAATCAAAAGATGTTATGTAATAATGTTACTGGTAAAATCTGGTGTCCTTAATGAGTAAAATGCAAATAGGAATCACTGTTAAATTCGTCAAAGAGTCACCTGGCCACCTCTCACGATCTTTTTAGAGATCGTGAGAGGTGGCCAGTTCCGAATCAATGGCATCGCTGGTGCTTACTGACTCTTCTGACCGGTGTACTGGGAGCAGTTGTTTACACAAGTAGTAACCTTTCTGTGAAAATATCGTTTCCTGCACATCTGTGCAAAAGAGGAAGCAAATGAGCCATGTCTAGAAGCCTATTGGAGCAGCGAGGCAGAAAAGTATCTACAATAATTCCAGACATGGCACTGATTCTGTAATATGATAAACCATAGTCCAATGTAGGGTTGAGATTTTTAACAGTGACCTTATATCCATACAATGACATGCATGCTTATTTTCTGTAAGTGTTAAATTTAATACCCCTTTATAAATAAAAAAAGATGCCCAATTCAGAATGAAATTGCAGAATTAGATATATTTAAAAGAATGGGTACTAATAGTCTTCTTTCAAAACTATGACCCAATTAATCATCATTACTTTTAATTTAATGGCCATGAGTGCATATTTTGTGTTATCTTTCCATGTGCAAAAGCAGGGGCAGGGGTGTAGCTAGAAATTACTGGGCCCCATAGCAAATTTATTTTACAAGTCCCCACTCCCGGACCTGCCCATCCAATCTCACCCACTTCTTTCTGGACCTCTCTACCCCGAACCCCTGCTGGACTAAGCAATAACTCTCCTGGTGGTGCAATTCAGTCCAGTTTCCTGTGCCAAAAGTGATACAGAAAATGTAACCACCCTGGGTGTCCACTGAGAAGAAGATCTCTGTACCAAAAGAGGAACATATGGTAATTAACTCACTAAGTCAGTAAATTTGTAAAACGTCCAAAACATGGCGCTGTCCTTGTTTACATTTCAGTTGCTGAGTCAAGCAATAAAAATTTACCTTTTTTGTTTTGTAAAAATTTTTATCATATCATAGCAAGTGTACATGAATAAAAAAAGGTTATTCCCAGATCTTTGACAAACAATTATGGTCCAAATGAGCAAACACAACAAATACAAAATAAAACATATCACCTTTTTTATCTGTCCTGGTGATCTCATAACTATCATAACTGGTTGGTGGGTTTCAAGAACAGAAAGTGAAAGAGAATCTTCGGGAAACACAACAAAAATACAATTGGTAAGGTATATTCAATTTCATACTCAAAAACAATGGTAAAAATTGAGCTTTACATTTAATTCAGGTAGGTTACAGGAAAGTGAGTGAAGTTGACATACTCGCTCTATTGCTGGTAGTTCACACTAGATCAGGGGTGGGCAAACCTTTTGACTTATGGGCCACAATGGATTTTTAAATGTGACATAGTGACGGAAATAAGAGCCTGCAAGGGTCGGCCTGATTAGGGGTACTAAGTCCTCGTAGCTAGGACAGGATATTTAAAAAAAGAAAATATGTTAAAAAATTAATAAATAGAAGCTTTTGATAGAAAAGCTTAGACATTCTATTGCATACAAACTATGTCCTCTAGGAAACAATCCAAACATTTATTCTCTAGGTGTTATCCTCACTTATTGCAGGGAATGGGGGGAGCCAGACCATCCTGACACCAAGGTTAAAAGGGCCTAATTAAAAGACTTAAGCCCCCCACACACGACTTGATGTTCTGTTTAATCAACTTAAAAAGATCAATTTGGGAAATTGGTGATTGATTGTATGTTTGCAAACTGTAGTAACAGATATTTGATCAACTTTTTTGGGATCAACTGAAAGTGTAATGAATTTCAATACAACCAATTAAAATTTACCAGCATGTCCAATCCTTTTTCAATAATTTTTTTCCCCAATTTTAATTGGTTTAGGTTGATCTAACCATGTGGGCTGCCATAGATTTTCAATCAATCAACCAAAAAATGTATTGAATTAAGTTTATTTGATGAAAAATCTAGACGTGTATGGGGGCCTTAAAGGCCCAATTAACTTAATTCAATAGATTTTTTTGTTGATTGATTGAAAATCTATGGCAGCCCACATGGTTAGATCAACCTAAAACAATTAAAATTGGGGGAAATGATTGGGCATGCTGGTAAATGTTAATTGGTTGTATTGAAATTCATTACACTTTCAGTCGATCCCAAAAAAGTTGATCAAATATCTGTTACTACAGTTGGCAAACGTACCATCTCCAATTTCCCTGACCCCCCAAAATTTTACTTTTTAAGTTGATTGAACAGAAAATCTAGACATGTATGGGGGGGGGGGGGTTAAAGGGCCGAACGACTGCACTAGAGAAAAGCATATTTACTAACTTGCTGTCCTAGATACAGCCCCATTCCATGTGCAATCTGCACAAAAGCAAAAAGCAACATTTTGAATATGGATAGAACAGGAGGCTTTTATCATTATCAAATGAACAGGGTGACCTTATACATATTATATTTGTGTTAGAGCCTAGGACAAAGTAACTTTTAGAATAACTGGTTAACAAAACTGTTGGTTAAGTTAAAGTGCATGTTTCCCCCAATTATATTTTGTAGTATATTGACAAATGCTTTGCAGTACTCAGTATCCTTGAGATTCTTCTGCAAAGTTTGTTTTCTGGAGATTCTGCCACTAGCAGCACCTGTGTCAGTAGCCTGTAAACCTCGTGACACTTTTGTATTATATATGGTAGTGTGTGAGCATTGCTACCAACTGAACTGGTGACCTAGCATTGTCAACCGGCAACAGGAAATACTTTTACTGTCATCTCAAACTAAGAAACTCAGAACGAACATTTGGAAAGAAAAATGCACATAGTTATGTATTATGACAGCATAACATACACAAAATAACATTTACGACCTGCAAATATTCCGAAGGAGGTTTATGTTTTTGATAAGAGGGATGGAATTTATATTTTAAGTTAAATGCAATCCCTTATGCCAGTGATGGTGAACCTATGGCAACCCTCTCTGTTCTCTTTCCCTCTCTTCTGATTGCACACAGTGCCCTATACCCTCTTCTATTCTATCTTATAAGAAAGTACAGTGTGTGTTTACATGTTTTGTGTGTCTGTGAGTTGTGTAATTCAGGTTAAATTGCCATGCGGGCACTTTGAGATAAATAAAGCTAGCCATACACGGCACGGATTCCCTGGCTGATCGATTCAGCACCCGATGGATTCCGGCGATTCCGCCGGCATCCACAGGTGAGAACGATTAGCCAATTAGGGAATCCGATCGTGGCAGCCCACCTTGTACGGCCGGATCCGGGAGGGATCCGTGTCCGATGGCTCGCCTCCCGGACCGCAACGCCCCCTGATCAGAGCAGAATCGGACCGAAAAGACCAACAGGTTGGTTCTTCCTCGGATCCGATTCTGTGCCCCTGATCCATCGGATGCGATCGGACGGGCAAGGTGGGCTGCAGGGGATTCCGGCACGATGGATCCGCGTGCACGCGCCCGGAATCCATCGCGCCAGAATCCGGCACGAATCCGTGCCGTGTATAGCAGCCTTTAGTAGGGTTTGGGTTTCAGTTTGGGAACTGGGTCTCTAAAAGGTTCGCTCATTGGGCATGTTAACATTAAAATGCATTCCAATGAATAGCAGGGAACCAGGCATGAGGAACTGTCAATTTTCTGAATATGTAAAGCCCCCCATAGAGTGGTCGATGGCCATGAATTAGAGGAACCCTATAGTTCAGCGATCAATTGTGTTTGAATCAATACAAAAATCGAGCAGTGAATGCCCAGCATTATTTGCCTTCTGTTGTGCTAAACCATTGGAATGACTGGCCTAGAAGTGTGACTATAAATCCCAATCTGTTCTTATGTAAGGTTCAATTATTATTCTCATGCTGTTATTAAAGATATCATCTCCAGCTACTTGATTTAAATCATGGTCAGTTGGCAGCAGCCTGGAAAACAACTGGGTGCTCCTGTCTGTGAGAGCCTGCAAAGTTGTACAGGTGCTCGGGTCGTTTGGATAATGCCCCATGACAGGTCTATCTATTGCAAAATACAAAAAGAACCAGTGCCCTAATATAAAAGAGGTATAGGAACTTTTACCTAAGAACAGTGGAATGTCTTTTGCAAAGGGTACCTTTGGTGTCCTTGCCTCCAACACATAAACTTAGCCAGTTGTATGTTGTATAAAGGGTGTATTGTATGCCACAGAAACTAAATCAATCGGTATATAAGCCAGGGGTGCACATAACTTTTTTGTGAGCTATTTAGATGAGTACCAGGTGGTGGTGTTTCAACTTTAAATTAAGTTCAAAGTCAAGTTGAAATTAAAGGGAAAGTTGGGGGTTTCATGGTTAAGATGAGAGCTTTGGGGTTTAAATTTATGATCCTTTCAAAATGTGCTACACGAACCACATGCAAGGTAGTACATCTCGACAAGGTAGGACAGATCGTCAGAACACCATCTCCAGCATCGTCAAGTCAAAGTCAAGTCGGGATTGGGGATGAGAACAAAAGGGGCCCCAGACATAAATATAGGAGAAAACAAATAAGACAGGGCTTGATTCAAGTAAGCAAAGGCGTGTAATAATCACACACTTTGCTAGGTTTTCTATCCGCATGGGGCCAGTTATGTGGCCTGATATAGGCCCTCCTTTTTGTGTACAAGATGTATGTTAAACACAGATACGCTTATACATACATTATACATACATTGGACAAAAACTGTAGAAGCTATTGAGCTTCATCACATATTTTTGAGCTTCATCTCATCTCTAGGATTACTTGATTTCTTGTTTATTATTTGTGGTCATAGATGTCTTCAGACCACCAACTCTATTTGTTATTTGAAAAAAGAAAAATAGAAAATGTTTCCCCAAATTGAAAAAAAAAAAACAGTTCAGGGATTCGGGACTTTAAAGGCAATATCAGACTTCAAGGGTAAAGTTAATCAGTTTTAATGTGCAATCCAACACAGTAAAAGTATTACATCATATATCATTGTCAGTTACAGTCATTTGAATAGTTACATCACCATGATCAAAATTTCTTATACATCCTCTTAAATCCTCAACATGTTTCGCTACACCAGCTTCTTCAAGAGGAATCAGTTATGGATATTTTGATCTGTGATCACTGTGAGGGAGACAGTGCAATGTTGAGTAGTAGAAATTGAAAGTATATTGATATATATATATTGGGGTATATATTATTCCACTTACTTATACTTCAACACGTATTATTACTTAACGTTTCCATGTATAAGAGTAAGGGTCCAGGATTTCTGGCTCCAAAGGTTCCGCTGGGTGATGTTGGATAAACGGGGTCTGGGGGTCAACCCGTGTTTCCACTAGGGTTCTGACGTCATCTAGGTTAAATATACGTAATAAAATTATTAGTACTGGTTGAGTCGTGAGTACTGAGTATGTAAAGTAAGGTAGGATTTAGTGTGCCATGGGAATGTACAAAGTAAGGTAGGATTTAGTGTGCCATGGGAATGTACCCTTGAAGTATTTACCCTTGACGTCTGATATTGCCTTTAAAGACCCGAATCCCCAAACTGTTTTTTTTTTTTTCCATTTGGGGAAACATATTCTATTTTTCTTTTTTCCTATATCAAGTTGGGATGTGGTTAGTCAGCAAATATTGGGCCCCAAGTATCCCTTTTATCCCTTCTTCTATTTGTTATTTGGAAGAATACCGCCAATCAAATATTATTTAAAGAGAAAATTGTTTACCAGCATGGATGGTATCTAGAAAAGTTTAATGTTATGTGGGGAGAATGCCTCACATATCCAAGAATGGCTTCTAGTGAGTTATTGCTGGATGGAACATCCCTGTCTCTCCATTCTACTCTATAAATGTGGAAGATGTGCATCTCCTATATAATCCTATTATATTCAGAATACTTATAATGTTTGGAAGACATCTTTTTGAGAAGGTATCATCTTTGGCAGTCAACTGATTGATAAGAATTAATAAGAATATGCAAGGCATTATTGATGGAAAATGGATCTTACCTCCAGATCAAATTGATTTAGTGTTTTTTTTTTTCAATTATCCGAATTAAAAAGAAATCTCTATGTCCATATCTGTTCTGGCTTAGAAGCTCAATATATTAAAGGTATAGGGTAACATTACAGCCTAGCATAAATTAAGCAATGATAAACCATTGCTTACTCCCATCTTTTTAAGCATTAAGGTTGTCTTATAGATTGGGGGCTCAGGATTTATGAAAAACAGGCAAAGAGAACTAAACTGTATGGTTTCTTGCACCAAAAGATAACCTACAGGATGATGATGTGAAGATATTTATCCCATTTGTATATATCATATAACATCATCACAGACTGTAATAGGATGGGTATAAGCATTTTTTTTTAAAGCTCAAATGTTTTTTTTACCTGCTTTGCACAAGAAACAGGGATACAGACTGGGGATAGATTTGAGTGCAGAAACAGGACACAAGCTGTACACTGCTGAAGTCTGAAAATATACCATATTTCCACAGAAGCACAAGAAATAAAAATGGAAAACATGTATTTGGTGAATCTGCACAACAGATTCCTACCATCATCAAACCCCCAGCTTTTTGTAAAAATAGATCTATGACATTTTTCATTCATCAATTTAATTTGGAAAGCCAAATGGATGACAAGCAATACATATTCAATTAAACTTCATCAAGTCCAGTTGGTTTGACTTAGTGATGGAGAAAGAATCTAAACTCGCCTAAATCTCCTGTTTAGGTCTATTGTGCAGTTTCTAGGTATGGTGGACTGCTGATCCTGTACTACATAGAACGCTGCATTGACCAGTCCATTACACTTTCTTACTCATTACCTAAGCAATTAGATGAGTGCAAACTACAGGAAACCCCTGGACAAAAATTTACGCTGGATTACATTTCTCTTCTGCCCATACACGGGTCAGATTTTCAATCAATCAACTTAAAACGATCAATTTTTAAGTCTGTATAAAATTGTATGTCGATTGTATCATGCCCCATATGTTGTACAAGATTTTTGATCGATTTTTTTTTTTTCAATCCACAAAATAATCGATCCAAAATAGTCCGATTAAAATTTCAATCAGAAGTGAGGTAGAATAGGTAGAAAAATCGATCAAAAATTGGTTGACCACACTTGGTTCTCAAAATACGGAACCAATTTTCAATCGACCGATCAAAATTTACCATCCAGTCCGATCAAAAAACGACTGAATTTTCACAGAATTTTGATCGGATTAAGTCGATTTAACCAGGTGGGCAAAACTCAATTCTCAATCAATCGACTAAAAAATTTATCGTTTTAAGTCGATTGATTGAAAATCTGACCTGTGTATGGCCTGCTTAAGAAAGATAATGGATAGTTGCGCACAACCGTCAGCAGTGATGACACAGTTACAGTGATTTCAGTGGCCAGAAGGGCCCTCAGTAGGTGTATGGGGCCTGAGCAAAGATCACAGAGAAAAATATGGTGAGTATAAGGGATGGGTGTTTAAGTTGTGTGTAGGTGTGCAGCTCTCAAAATGGAGGAGTGTGGCCCCCTGTAACAGACAAACAGGAACACGGACAGAGACGCAAAACCTAGCACAACAAAGTAAGGTACTGTAAATGGTTAAACATTATGAAACAAAATAAAAAAAAAGACAAAATACTCACATTAAAGGACGTTTACCAGGATTGGTCTTTCAAGGCCATGTACTTTCCAGGATTACTGGTTCTGGTTAGGGATTCCTGGTTGGAGATGAGATCACTTCCTGCTTACAGATGCTGAGGGGCTCAACAGGAACAATGGGACATGTTTCTAGCAGAGGCTCTTTTTTTTTTTTGAGTGTGCATCCATCTATCACATAATAGATGCGTGAGGACATCCTACAAGGCATGCATTAAGGAATGTGTTACAGACGGAGGGACCTTTCTGCCAAGTGATGTTGTGTAGGTCATATTAAATTCAGATTAAATTCACAGTCTAAAGCCACATTTTAGCGTTCAATCGGCGTTAGATTAGATTTTGTAGTTCGATGAAAAAAAACACAAATCGATTTCAATTGAATCGATGTACGCCACATGGGAAGTACGATTATTGTTCAATTTCAACGGAAAAGTTCATCGAAGTAATCAAAAATCGTCTATTGAATTCATCGTACGATTTTCGTTTCAGCCGGAAGTGATGTGTTAAAGGGAAGTAGCCACACACATTGAGTATCATTGACTCGACCAAAAAAAGCTGCAAGGAATCTAGTGCAATGATTGTACAATTGAGCAAACTTTTCCAACCTGTCCGATTCCGATTCAATCAACGATTTGACAAAAATTGATCAATAATCATCCAGTGTACTATGTGGACAGAAAAACGATTTTCTTCTAATCGATCAAATTTTTCTTCGAAAAACGTCGATTGAGCACTAAAATTGAACCATGTGTGGCTAGCTTAAGGGTGTGTCAACAGTTGATGTGTTAATTCATTGTCTTTTATCTATCTAAACCTTTTGTCTTTTCTGTTTTCAGAGCATGGCACAGCAACAACAACTGAAAAAACAGGTAATGCATGTAATATCTTTACTACTGCCTATTCTTTCAATGTATATTGAACTGATTCAGATTTTATTCTTTTTGAGAAATCTTAAAGATTAAGTGATGAAGGAATTTGTATTGTATATGAAATCCAATAGTAGAAATAAAGATTTTTATAATAAAACTGATTTATGAGTACTGGAGTGCCTTGAAAGCCCTATAATTATGCCTATTCATTGTGAGATAGGATACATATCCCTAAAGCCCCCCATACACCTTACAATCTTTCCATACAATTTCTGTACAATCAAATTTTGTTCTATCAAAACCATGTAATATGAGGAGCTTTCTAATCCTTCCAATCACTATGTATTCTATCAGGGAGGACCCAGCACTACATAGCAGTGATATATACCTTCCAATCACTATGTATTCTATCAGGGAGGACCCGGCACTACATAGCAGTGATATATACCTTCCAATCACAGTGTATTCTATCAGGGAGGACCCGGCACTACACAGTTGTTGGTAGATCTAATGGAGATTGTAAGGATCGATCCTAAGGTATATAAGGGCTTCGCCCAGGATGAATAAGGCTATTCTCTCTATTTACTTCTTGGGTGTGGTACAAATTGATCGGGTTCCCCCTCCCTATTATTTAATTATCGGTGAAAACTTGATTTGAAATATGCAATAATGAAAGGAAACCTCTACAGAATTGAACATATTTCCATGTTAAATGTTATCCACTCTAGACAATTTCAGCTTACCTTTTGCTTTGGTAAAAACTCTTCGATTTTGCCTCATTGGTTACTAGAAGTTGGTTATTATTTACAGGGACAATGGAATAAAAAAAATTGCAAGTTTATATTACATCTGTATTTGTTAACTTTTTCTTTTTTCATCCACACAGCTGCAACTATAAATTGTACTCAACAATCACAACCTGCGCCTTTTAGGAGCCCATATCCTGTGATTCGGCCAGTAAACAGTAAGAAACACAGTTTTACTATGTAATCTAATGAAGTATGCCACCTGTATTTAATAGTAAAGGCCCACATACACCTTACAATCTTACCATACAATTTCTGTACAATCAACTTTTCTT
>CM070042.1:14532439-14551676 GCA_036250615.1 Ptychadena robeensis
TCCTTCATTATACCTCCACTTCACTAGACCCTAGACCTCACTAGACCTTATCCGACTTCCATATTCTTTTTCAATAAACAAGGTATATTGTACTCCCCCTATTCCCATTTATACTATGTTGTGAAAATGATATTGGAAAAAAAAATAAATCAATTCAAACAACAACAAAAAAAAACAATCAGATACTTGTACATTTAACTGAGATTTTCTAACCTGACCAATCACAGTTTTTTCAATTGTATGTATGATTTCCATCACTTTTAACTCATTGATTCAGGGACATTGAAAAGGGACACTATGTCCTATTAAATAATGCTTCAAGAATTTTTCAATATTTTTCATTAGCTAACATGTTTATGCCCAGAAAGTGTACACGAGAATCCTGCCTTACTATATGATATGTTTTATCATGATGCTTATCTAAAACATTTATAGGCTTTTAAAAAATTTACATTTATAGCAGCATACCCAATCCGTTTAAATCAGGGGAAATAGCACAGTCCAGAAGTGTACTCATTAATATATTTTCACTTCTACTGTATTAGCAAAGATGTTGTGTTACAAACAGAGAAAGTCTGCTGAAAGATCATACCGGAGTGACATCAGGCCTGTTTCCTGTTTTTCATAGCAGTCATACCGAGCCAAAAATATTCTGCTGCTGCATTTTAATTTTATCTGCTGCAGTCTGTGGGAAGGAACATGTGTTCTCTAAACTTTTATAAACACAGAATGGAAAAAAGGAAATGAAGAGGTCTGCAGATGTATAAAAACCTGTCACCTCTACACTACACTGTAGCAGTTCCTTATGTATTTGACCAAACAACATAGGATCAGTGCTTTGCCATTCTGGCAGAGAACCCCAAACTTTAACAAATGTATCCACGTACAAAGAAATCAAAGGGGCTACCCCTACCCTGTATTGTATCCATGTAAAATTCTGTTATTTCACAACTTCCCGTTGAACTAGTATTGTAAATATCAAGTTGCTCTGTTAGTAAAGTTGAATGAATTACAGGACACAACGAAATAAAAAGAATGTGTTTAGTTACAAAGCTACAAATAAAATGTACTTGGAAAGCTCCTGCATTACAAAGAGTAATTGGAAACTATTAGTAAATGTCTGGCAATAATAATTATAATACATGGCCATTGTCATTTTCTATTAGACTGCTCACCCACTTTCTTCTTATCTTTTATGTGCAATTTACAGCCTATTCTGAAAACACTGTGACTTGTATCTACTGATACCGGTTACTGTATATCGCTGTTGTCTCCCATAGGGATCTGAACTCTAAAGGCCCCCACACACACACCGAGTGGGGGCCGACAGAGCGGCTAAGATCAGCTCTGGAAAGCAGCGTGATGACGTCATCACGCTGCTATCCCGAGCTGATAGCATTGGCAGGCACCCTTTGTGAGTCTCAATTTGCCATTCCCAATTTGCAATTTGTTTTCATGTCAAACCCCATACTGCAGCCAAGAGAGACGTCTGCTGACACCCACTAGCTAAAATACACAGACCGGGATCATGGTAGTGGTTCTGTATTGTTCTTCATTGCAGAAAACAAGCGTTCATTGCAGAGAACAAGGTGAAAAAGGGCCGGAAAAGAAAGCTTAATGGGCCAGATCCGGCCCTGGGGCCTTAGTTTGCCCACCCCTGGTATAGGGGAAGGCAACGTATGCGAACTGTCCACACAGTGATGAGGGCACACATGAATTACTCATATACTATACACATAGGGATGTGGGCACTGCATGGGCTACTCACACACTATACAAACTGGGAGGAGGGGACACATGAACTACTCACACACTATACACACAGGGATGGGGCCACACATGGACTACTCACACACTGTGCACATATGGACTTAACACATTGTATGCACTGTACAGTTTATTTGTAGCCCTTGTGTGTCTTCATCCCTCTGCGTACAGTGTGTGTAGGCCTGGGTTGTCAAAGTCAGGCCCATGCTCCAAAAATGGGCTGCAGGATAATTATTATTTAACATATATATATCACAACTTTATTTAAGTTTTTAAGTTATTTGATTATCACACTTTTCAACACTCAGCCTGATGTGAATATTTCACCTAAGGACATGACCTTTTTTATTTACTTTGCAGGGTATGGAAGCCCAGCTTCAGCAAGGGCAAGAAATGTAATGAAAGATGCAATCATAATGATCCAGACAATTCTTATTGTGCTTTTCATAAGTTTGCCAGTATTACTTCTAATGGAAATGGTAAGTGAGAGTGTAAATAAGTAGATCTGAGACAGGAAATTGCATTCACCTTCAGTAAAGGTGGGTTCGATTTTTCCATTCGATCAACTTAAATAGATTTATTTTTACAACCACATGATGTGAACAGATCAATTCCGTTTTGAAAGCCCCCCATATGCCTTTAGATCACTCCATTTATGTAGTATATTGATGATTGGAAGGTCCTCTTGTTTTTTGTAGAACAAAATTGGATTGTACAGAAATGATATGGTAAGATTGTAAGGTGTATGGGGGTCTTAAGACTTGTGTGCATGCTTCATGGTACCACTGTATACAAATCGATCCAAGAAATACCTGTCAGATACTTAAATGATTTACCAACATGTCAAATTAGGTTGAAAAAAGATCAACTTAATATAATAATTTTTTACGTCGAATGGGAATACTGAAATGTGCATGCCACCTTTAAGTTTACGAAATAAATGAAAAATAAAACTCTTTCAGATCTATAAAAATTCTTAACACAAATGCAACAGTGTCCAAGAACATCTTATAGTTACAGGTCACTAGCGATAATCAATAAGATGAAGACATTTAGAAAATAGCATGCCCATTGCTTAGGCCCCCCATACACCTTTAGATCACTTCATACAATTTCCTTTGGATCTACCAACAACTATGTAGTATAGTGTCCTCCCAGATAGAATACATAGGGATTGGATGGTTTGGGAAGAAGAAAAGTGGCAGCCATTGGAGAACTATTACCATACAAGAATTAACATTTACTAGCAGTCTGTGGAAAGCAAAATATCTGAATGCACCAGCCAATTAAGAAGAGTCAGCAATAGCAAAATAGAAAGTGGAAGAATGGATAAACTTAAAAACAAATTAGGCTTGAACTTAAATATAATGTAAGACTAAAAAAATAATACAAATGTTTGTAAATCTTATAAGAATGACGATAATAATGTATTAGGTCTACAACTTTGGATAAAACCAGGCATTTCAAATGGGTGAGCCAACTGCCTCCTACTTATCCCTTGTTTCCATTATACGTCGGAACCCCTCCGCTAAGCGTATACACAGACATTGCCTGCTCGGCGGATGGTCAGTTTACACAACCGGCGGTGCAGAGGCTGAACGAACTCGACTACGTTCAGCCTTACATTGGCCGAGCGGCTTGGCGCAGTGAAGACAGATCCTCCGCCGAACAGGTAATGTCTATCTGCTACGTTGGGACCTCCCGCTAATCGTATACGCTTAGAAGAGGGGTCCCGATGTAATGGAAACATAGCCTTAGTTAAAGGAATACATAGGCAGCTATACATCAGTTGTTGCCTGGAAGTCATTGGCTTCAGACATTTGATTCATTCACTTGAAACTAGCAAGCACATTTCAATCAAAGTCCGAAACGTTCATATCTGTCTGGGTCATTTTCTTATTGCTTCTTTCATTTACTGCATTATCAAGTGTTAGTCTTCGTTGCAGAGATAATATTACCAGTAATATTTTTGTATTCACTGTTGCAGAAGAAAAAACGTACCCTGAAGATTGAGGACCATACATATGAGGTATGAAACTAACTTCTAACTCTGCTTCACATGTTTATAGATAATGAGCAAAAATGGCATTTGTAATGTCATTGACTATCAGTAAAAACTGTAGTTACATTCCCCAGTTAGGCCCCCACTTACTGTGGCACTGTTCATGCATTGAAAGATTTCCTGCTGAGATGGTAATGGGTGGAGGTCCAGCAGGGTGCTTCAAATTGTAGTACCATCCAACCAGGGATCTCTGGGAAAACTATAATTGCACAAATTCAGCTCAGATAATGTAACGCTGAATGCATAGTTTTATATTACTCAAAATATAAAAAATACCACCATTACACTTCACATTCTTTCCCATAGGTAAGTAATGTGCTTAATGTTTTGATTATTCTATTATCATATACTGTACATATAACTTTTCATTCTATTAGTCCTAGCATAGTATGAATGATGATGTGTAAATAGACTTGTAAGTAATAAATGTATTTCGATTGATGAAACATAATCTGGCTAATCTCTACCACCTGTTAATGGTAGATCTAATCCTGAGCAGGCCTAAAATATTTTTCTGCCGACCGATGGGCGTGCCCACTCGTGCCCGTCGGCAATCGGGGGTGTCCACATGAGACGACACATCCCTGTCGGCCCACAGCTCAGCCAGCCAGAGAACGGACATGTCCGCTAATCTCTGGCCAATGCCGTTAGTTTCAATGAAGACTGGTGTGTGCCCGCTGATGCTGTCAGCTCTGGAGAGCATCGTGATGACGTCATCACGCTGCACTCCAGAGCTCATCTGAGCTGGTCTGTCATCTCCCACTTGGTACGTGTGTGGGGGCCTTTAGGCAGGTATGTCGGAGGACTGGCCCAGGGGCCAAGTGTGGCCATGTACAAGTTTCCAATGGCCTACAATCTTATCAGTCATAAAATCAATAATATGTGTAATGCGGCGATTCACACTGGGGTGACATCATTTCACTCCCAGAGTGCGACACCAAACTTTATAAACAGTGCTGGTTATTTTTTTGGGATACATGTTTAAAGGACTTGCTGTAAGTGCCGCATGAGGACTCCCATCTCCCTCAAGAACCACAGCTGCAATGCCATTGTGACAGTTTCCATAATGTTTGGCTACTGATTTTCCGTAACTGGGGGAAAGGTCAGAACTGCTGGGGTTAGGTGAAATGTGGCTGGACAGCTAGGAGGAGTACAATTCCCAACATGACTTGGGACAGCAGTGAATAGCTAATGCATTGCAATAATAATACGTGAAGTAAGAGATCTGCCTCATGTATTTGTATTTATTGTTGATGGTACAAAGAATGTCAGACTGAATGGTCAGCCTCACTCACCTCACCAAATCTGTCCTTCTTTGCAAAAAGTGTGGACACTCCTGCATTAAGGTATCTAGCACAATAATCAACAGCCTTCAAATCAATTGTCAGTAAGTTAGTGGCCTGGTGCCCTCTGCTGTTTTTTGTTCTGAATGCAGTTGTAATACAAAATAATTCTTCTACTATAAACTTCTACTAACTTATGATGCATTTAAATGCTATCTATACTAATAAAAAATGTTGCAGACCAACCAATAGGCTAAGCTTCTTGTTACAAATATAATTTCATGTATAATTATTATTTGCTTGATGATCATGGTGGACAATGCTGCTGACATAGAAGCATTAGTATAACAGTGTTAGATAGGAATGTGAAACATAGCTGAAATGTAACCTAAGCAAAGTGTAATTCAGAATTAAAAAGGTGGCCATACACGGTTTGATTTTTGCTTTTGATCGCACCAGGTGGACAGGAATCGGGTCGATTGAACCGAAATTGATTCCTGCCCACCTGGTGCAATCAATCAAGCGATCGAAATCAAACATATTGATCGAAAAGTGATCGGACATGCTGGTTAATTTTGGTCAATCATACAAGTGGAATTGATTCCGATGAAGGAATCAATTCCACAGTAATTGATTCCTTTAAATGATCGAAAACAGCATCCACTTATATTCACTTCACAGCTTTTTTTCTGTCTAAGAAGCAGGTCATGGCCATGACAATGCCCAGGTCTCACAGCTTACATCTAGACCAGGGGTGGCCACACTTTTTTGGCTTACTATTTTTAAACGACATGGTCAAAATGATTTCCCAACAATAAAAATTTTAAACAAATATTTGTGATCTGTTTGGGCACTCCTGCTTTAGACCATAGCATAGGGCTGGACGATATGGCAAGAATTTATATCACAATATATTTCTTAATTTTGGTCGATACAATATATTTCCGATATTGATATGGACAATATTAAAAAGCCTCAGGACAAAACTGCAGAGGACAAACACAATGGATGTCTGCGAACTGAATTTGCAAAGTCTATAATACCTCCAGGCTCCTATTAAAATTATTGTGAGGCTGATCTCCATGTGCTGGGAGGGTATGAGCAGTGACACAGGGGAGGCAGATCTTGACTTGTCCCCTGCTCCCGGGAGCAGGGGGCCTTTCGAGATCAACTACTGTATGTACAGCGCTATAGCACCAGGGGGGTCAGTACACCCACCTCCCAATAACTGATATCTCTGTATGTGGAATGTCATGGGAGACATGTCAGATCAGCCTACCCCCTCTGTGTCTCCTGTCCATAGCAGAATGAATGTCAGTGACACTGGGAGGCTGATCTCGATGGGTCCCCTGTTCTATGGAGATGTGCCTCCCTGTGCATAGCTGCAGCAAAGCATAAAGGAGAAGTTACTAGGTCACTACGCCCGAACACCTCAATGGGGAGGTATTGGACGGCAGCGTGATCTCTCTTGGGGAAAGGGGGGGCAGCAGAAATAGTGCTTGCCCAGGGAGACCGCCCCTGACAGAACGTCACTCAGTGACAATTAATACAATTTGTAATAACATTTCTGATACTTCTATATACTTCTGTATCGCGATATATATTGATATTGAATTATTGTCCAGCCCTACCATAGCATTGTCTATTGCAGATTCTTTGGAGTAAGAACACTGCACAACATTTGATAATAGTGCAAGGATTCTAAAAGGTTGTACCTGATGCACTTTGTTTGAATTTGTCTGTGAATCGGGAGCTGTGTTTTTGCCTTCTATTGTTTTCTGTTCTGTGGATAAAATGGAATTTATGTCTTTAAAACAGGGTTTGGAAGCATACCAATCAGCAACCTATGAGGACATCCAGACGGTGCGAGTGCTTGCCTCTAAAACCATGGAAGGAGAACATCCATGTCTGGAGTAGGGTCATCCAGAGCTAGAAATACAAGGACCCCAGTAACAAACATGGACTTACAGTCAAGATGACTTCTGCAATCTTCAGTTCTAATGTACATGTCTTAACTTTCAAACCCTGACCACAAGTTCTGAATGTTTGATCAAACTGGGTCAAATTGAACTTTCTGCAGCTTCCAATCTACTTTGGACAGACTTGGACAGTTTAAATTGTGAAGTGCATTGTCCCAGAAGGCCAGTGAGATGGAGATCTAAGGGATACAGGCTTCTTTAATATTTGATATTATTCCAGTGTTATGCCATGATCATTTACTGTGTCTCAGTTCAGAATCCCACACTTACTTTTCACACTGAACTCATTTTTCTTTGATTCAAAGCTATGTGTATTTTTCTAATGTTCCAGTGTACTAAGAGGTGCTAGGTGTAGCAGGTAGATGGTGGTTCTGTAAAGAATTGAAATGTTTCCTCTGTTAGAGAAAATTCTGTGGTAGGCAGCCAGTGCAATAACATGAATCCAAAGCCATATCAATCATATATTCTGCTGTAATAAACAGATCCTTAACTTAGATCCTTCCATACCATCTTTACTCACCATATAACCAAATACCAGTTAAGACCTAGTGATGGATAACCTAGGCAACCAAGTGCAAATATGCTACATGATATATATTTTGAATATTTACAAGGCTGTTATAAAGAATATTCCTAAAACTCATATCACACTGAAGATATTGCCTCTATTGGACCTATCATAGCAATGATGCTGTAGGTTAAGGGAGTGGTATTATATCAGAGCTGTCTGACTCCAATCCTCGAGGGGCACATATAGGCCATTTTCTGTTTCCCTGTAAACCACACCTTATAAACTTACTTTTGTCAGTTAAAAAAATGTTAAATTGTTTGCAGGCCCTTAGGGAATAGAGATGGCTTACCATATTAATCTCACCCCTCTAGTTTTCTACCTTCTCTTCGTTTTGTCCTTTAGCCTCCATGAGGATTTATGGCTCTTCCAGAAGTGTCAGATTCCTGTGTGCAGTGGGGAACATGAGTATATAATGTTCTTAAAAATGCAGAAATAATATTGGGTAGGTAGGCTCCAACGCTGGTACACAAGACACATGACACTAGAGAGGTGGGCATGACACATTGTAAGGAACTGTATATAGAAATTTAAGGTTAGGCAGAATTGTTGCCAGGGAAAAGATAAAGCATGCAGCATGGGCACAACAATAGTTATTTCTGAGGATAATAGCCTAGATGGAACCTATCATTTAATGAAGTTATTTTTGTATACAAATATGTATAAATAGAATCTTCTCAGAAACACAAACTTCACAAAAGTTTAATGGCAAACCACAAATATTCCACCAGTACATTTAGGCTAAGTTATACAAAAAGGGGAGCTACAGTGCTTTAAACATGTTTGGGTGCTGTGGGCAATTGTAGTATTTTTAAAAGGACACCCCATTTCAAAGTTATTTTGTGGTCATATATTAGAGCTGAATAGTTTAAATGTACCCACTGGCTTTTTAAATATGAGGATTTCATGTTGAAATATGAGCCTGATCTAGTTTTTGGATCAGTTGCCATGCTATATTAATGAATGACCCGGTGTCAAGGGTAAGCCATCGTAGCAGTGAACTTACCGTTGCACGAGCCAATTGTAGACCACGGCGCAGAGTCTAAGGAGCCCCAGAGTTTTTACCAGAGCCCCCCACAAGGAGTGATGAGCTTTGCAGCGGGAGATTTCCAGGTTGTGGCCCTTAGTTACACTCACTGGCAACGGCTAACAGAAGAAAAGTCCAAAACGGGGAACAAAACAGGCAGAAAGAGGCAAAGTAAAACAAGCAGGGCAGGCAGCAACAGTGAAGTCGATGCGATCCAAGGGTCCATAATGACACAGCAAACAGAGACAATCAATCTGGGTAGAAGAGACTGAAAGGCCTCTTGAGACAGACTCATTACAACGCTAATAGCTTTAGGTAGCTGATGTGCTAGCAAGTGTGTTTGTTGCCCATAACAGCTACCAGATTCCAATGTGGTTTAAAGTCATCAGCTTTCTTCTTCCACCCTTAGTCTAACTTCAGCCTAAGCTTTCTGTGTATCACATAAGCTGCACTGTATTAATAAATTACAGTCATATATATATATATATATATATATTATTTACCATTGGCATAAAGTGTACTTAAATAAAATATCATAAAAATATGGATATTGTTGTTTTTCACAAATTCTAATACATTCCAATCATACATACAAAAGAGTGATCAACATTTGCAATGTCACAATAGTTCCCAAATGTCACTAGATCTTAATGAAATGAGTTTGCGGGGGTGAGCAGTAGCTCTCCCAAAGGTTTGTGACCATATTGCAGGTCTGTCCTTTTATTATTCATAAAGAATACGTGGGAGGATTTACTACCTGTTCAATATACAGAGCAGATGTGTGACATGATATTTTCATACTCATTCATTAATCAGGACACAACGTATCATTCAAACATGTGGAAATTACAAGGATAAAATCATGTGCATGCAATGAACAAACACGAATATTTTATTACTGCAAGTCGTTCAAGTCTAGGTAAAATGTTCAGTTATTGGCCAATGTGATTTGTTGATGAAACCACTATGATAAAGACGTACAAAGCATAGGAAACCATATAAGAAAATAAAAAGTTCCAAAAACAATGCACTTCCAAAAACATGAATCGATTGACTTACAGTCAGGATCTTAAATATTGGGCCATTGACACTCTTGGATCCCATCTTGAGAGTTGACAGCAACAGATTCCAAATGCAAAGAGCACACTTGAAATGAACTCTGGACCTTTTATCTGCACATTGTAATTGGGATAATAAGAGTCACACACCTGGCCATGGAACAGCTGAGAAGCCAATTGTCCCATTACTTTTGGTCCCTTAACAAGTGGGAGGCACATATGGAAACTGTTGTAATTCCTACACCGTTCACCAGATTTTTATGCAAATACCCTCAAATTAAAGCTGACAGTCTGCAGTTAAGGCACATTGTGTTTGTTTCATTCCAAAACCATTGTAGTGGTGTATAGAGCCAGAAATGTTAAAATTGTGTCAATGTCCCAATATTAATGGACCTGACTGTAGTAGATAAGGTGACATTCTTTCACTGTTACTAGTCCAAAGATGTACAACAAGAAATTATTAATTAAGACACTGGGATAAATTCCTGGGCATCCACAATCTGGCTATTGGGTTACCATGCCATGGAAACATGACTTCTTGTTCGAGCTGAGATCTAGTAATACAAACTCTATGCATTACTAGTCTGAGAAGTCTGTTGTCTGTAATCAAACCAAAAGCTAAGCCATGGGGTCATATTAACTTCCTACAAAGACAGTATTATGAAAAGTACTGATTTTAGGGAAGCTACAAAAATGACTCCACTGAAGGTTATAAAGACAGCATGGCCTCTTTAATTCTCAAATGGAAGAAGCTTGGCAATCGGGACTTTTCCAAGAACTGTTCATCCGGCTAAAGTGAGGAATAAAGGGAGAAGAGTATTAGTGAAAAAGTGCAGTAATCCATAGATTTTTTGTCAGAGGGGCTAGTAGATCAGGGGTGGGCAAACTTTTTGCCTTGTGGGCCACGATGGGTTTTGAAGTGTGACATAGTGGCTGGACCAAGAGCCTGCAAGGGCCACCTGGCATAGGGGTCCCTAGTCCTCGTACCTAGGACAGGATATTTCAAAATAGAAAATAACAAATAAAAACAATTATAAATAGAAGCTTTAAATAGAGAAGCTTAAACATTCTATTGCAGCAAACTATGTCCTCTAGGAAACAATGCAAAGTATCCTATAGGTGTTATCTTCACTTATTGCAGGGGATGAGGGGAGCGAGAGCGTCTTGACACCAAGGTGACAAAGGGCCAAATTAAAAGACTTAAGTGTCGGTTTTGGCCCCCAGGCCTTAGTTTGCCCCAGTCTGGGCTATATGGAACACTTTCCTGCTTGGAGTTTGCAAACAAAAGCCCCTGAATGATTCTCAAACTGCGTGGAACACAATTCTCTGGTCTGAAAAGAAATTATTTAACTTTTTGGCTTCAATTCTAAACATTCTGCTTGGAGAAAACCAGGCACTGCCCAATAGTGTTGAGCTTGAATATTCGAATTGCAAATATATTCGGCAACTTTCGCCTATTCGAGAATTCGCAAACATGGCGGAAGATATTCGCAATTTCGAATATTCACTTTTTTTGCATTGGGATGCTTATCGCCATGGATTGCGAATATATATTGGCAATGCAAAAAAATAAATAGCACATGTGACCGTTAATTTTGAAGGTAATTGCCAGGCGATTATAATTGCGCATATTTTCGTCGAATATTAGTAGAATTATTCGCGAAATATCGCAAATTCGAATATTGCCTAACTACTGTCCAATACAATCCCTTACAGAGCAGTATGGCGGTGGCAAAATCATGGGGATTTGGGATGTTTTTCCAACAGCAAGGACTGGGAGACTTGCCTTGATGGAGGAAAAGTAGAATGGGGCAAAGTACAGAGATATTCTCAATGAAAATAGTTTTTACAGAGCTACGGAGCGCAGATTTTGCTAAATAAAAATGGTTAAATGGCAGTAACTTATAGTAAAAATAATTAACTCTATGAGAAGCTCACAATGTTAATTAAAATCAGTGTTATCAATTACAGTGCAGAAGAACATCATTCGAGATGTTTATGTTCGAATTAGGCACTTATTGGGATATGTCTGATTCACTTAAAAAGCAGAAGGTTCTGTTAGGACTAAAAATGAAAGAAACTTTTTAAACAAATGTTTCAAGAGAAAAAAGATTTATGTATCACAAACCAACCATATGCAGGTGTATGGCTGTAAAACCTGATAGGAGGCCCCAGCTGTAAACAGATATACAATATTCTAGGAACACACAAATGCCACAACTGTTCATCCATATTAATCTAGTGACACATGAGAAATACTTCATATATGTATAGCCCCTGAACTCAGTAGTAACTGGCATATTGATCCTTATACCTATTAATTTGTTTTGGTACACAATATAAAATGCCCCAGGCCATCCTTACCATCAAACAGATCTCTGGAACTTCAATATCCATCAGGAACACTGCTAACATCAGGCGATGGCTTCAGGTATATACTTTCTGTATCTCAAAAATTTGCTTTGTATGGAGTTGTTTAAAACTTTGTTGTCCATGTCACTTGTGAGATTTACCCTATTGGAGTCACCAGCACTGAACGTGAGGGTAAATCCAATATTTACCTCTCGCTTTAGAGAGAGCATTCTGTTCTGTCCCTGAAAAAACTTTCAAAATGAAAGGGTTCCTGTGACTAAACTGTGTTTTTGCTAAACTTTTTCTAAATTGTTTTAGCCCTTAAAACAATTCCATGTATTGATTGTAAATTGTATTACCCTAATAATATACCAACAATGTGTCCAGTACACAGGATCACAAACCTCATGCATGTGACTGAAGAATGCCACTTGGATGGCTTTATTCTTGACAGAAGTCCCAATTAACCAACGTCTACTGATTAAAGATGACAGACTTTGTTCTATCTCTTCTCAGGGTTATATTCATCTCTCATACTTTTGGTTATACTATGTCTTCAAAGCCCGCCAGGGCTCAGTGCATTCCCACAGATGTCTCTTTCCAGCCTGTTTACAAATGCTGTCATTCGGGCTCAGCACCTTCATCAGATGGTTACAGACACCTACAGAGACTATGTAAGTACAAAAATACATACAATTAGGAAAACTTCATCCTATAAAACTGGTTGTCACTTGCTCTAATCACACACTTAATTCTAAGCTATCTTGATCTTCTTTTGAAATTGCGGTCTACAATATCTGTGGAGTTTTACATTTTTTGCTGCAAGATAAATCTCATTTCGTTGAACATATTCTTTATAATGGAGCTTTGAATATCTCCAGCATGCAGACAGAGTTCTTGTAATTATGGGACACAATGGGTTGGCAATAGGAACACGCATGTAGAGCTACTCCACACAAGATCCAAGAGGGCGCTTCAACACACTAGAAATTACCTAAATTAAACCTTGCACAAAATTGAAGGAACCTTTCTCTAACTTTCTAATTTAGATTACCGTATTTTTGGCATATAAGACGCACTTTTTCACCCCCAAAATTGGGGCCAAAAAGTGCCTGCGTCTTATACGCCGAATGCATGACCCCCGCGGCCACTTGGCTTCCAGTGGTCGCACCTTGGCTGCCCGCCAGCTCCCCCCGCATGGAAATCAGCTGGGGGAGCTGGAGAAGCCGTCAGATGTGAAATGCCGGCTAAAGCCGACTCTCCTATCTGAACTGTCTAATTTCCTAAAAAGTAGATGCAAGTTCATCTATACTTTTAGGAAATGAAGAGAAAAGATAGATGAACTTGCATCTACCTTTTCTCTTCTGTCCGTGGGAACAGCATTCACTCTCCACGGACACACAGCACAGTGAGAAGAGATGTGACAGCCCGGCACCCCCCTCCTCCTCCTGTGTACAGATGACATCGTGTAGCTGAGAGTTTACTGCTGCTAGTGACCCCTGCTGGCTGAATTGGATATTGCATTCACTGAAAATATTGCATTATCCCAATTGATGTGAAAACGTATTAAATCTTTTTTTTCTGGTTTTCCTGCCCTAAAAACTGGGTGCGTCTTATAAGGCGAAAAATACGGCATATGTTTAAGATAAAAAAAAAATCCCCCTTAATATAGAGGCCTCACATTTTTTTTTATTTTAAGCAAAACATATTACTTCCTTTTCTTGCACTTAATGAAAATATTTAAGTAAAAAAAAAAAATAAGTAAAACTGAGAAAATATTCAACTATGTTAAATTTTACTATCCTTTTCTAAATGAAATGAACAATAAGGCTTTGCTACATATACACATTTAATACAACGTATATAAATTATTTATATCACTCTAAGATAATTAGTAAGGAAAGTCATCAGGTCAGAAACATCTACTAAACCGTTGAGAGAATTTATCAGATTTATACTTCCTGTCTTCTTAAGGCCCCCATACATATTAGGATTCGACTAAAAATCAATGCCTGCCCACATGGTTCAATCCACCCATTCAGAAATGTCAGAAAATTTGATTGATCGGATATACATTGAATATAATTTTGTTGTGCCCAACCGACTTTGGTTCAATTGAAATAATTAGCATACTTATATGTCCGGAAGCAGACATTTTGGTGTGTTTACGGTCTACTTACTTCAATTATGCTTTCGATCGATCAAACCATCATTGATCCAATATTGGTTTCTCCATGTGGGGGGTATTAAGCAGCTCGATCGAAATTACGATTGAATCTTACATAGATCGTACGGAAATTAAAATGTGTATCGGGCCTATAACATAAATTTTTTTAATGTTGTTTTCACAAACGCCATTCCTTTTAGTAATATATAAATATTCATATTAGTCATTTCACAGGTTTTATGAACTCTTAAGGTAACATGGTAGAAAAAGAGGAACCAGAAAAGTGTTTGACCAGTTTGATTTAATCTCAGACCTCACTGTTGTGTCTTGCGCTTTTAAAACCTGTTGTACTTTGGTTTCTCTATCTGTTTTAGCGTATTGGATTAGGCTTAAAAAATGTTTACTCTCCAAAAAACAAGTACTGAGACTGCAGTGCTGCATCTTGGAGCTACAGCACTGTAATCTCAGTCCTTTTTTTGGACAGTCATATTTTTATTCAGTGTGTCTTTCCAGGACATTCTCTTCCTGTTACTTGATCAGTCTTGATGGCCATTCTCATTCATACAAGGTTGATTAAACATTCTATAAATAAAACACATTTTGTGGGTGTGATTATGTAGGCTGATAAGCAAACATTTGTTTCCTTTTAGGAAAAAGCATACATACCTGAAGATCAGAGATTTTCAAACAAACACTCATATTCTGTGTATTGTTACTCAGAAACCATCCCAGCACCAACAGACAAGGACAACACCCATCAGAAATCAGTAAGTATAATCCGTGACTGGGGCCTCCAATGTATATACAAATGAAACCCAACTGGAGGAAGGGTCTTTTCAGGTGGTTTCATCAGAGGCAAGGGGGAAAAATGATTTAAAAAAAGTTATATATATATATGTGGAACAGAGGGTGGTTTTGGCAAACAGATTTCAAAGAATTATGACTTACTTTGATACTTCCTTGCCTTTACTTTATTTAAAGGGTGGTTTTCGGAGGGGGTGTATTTAGAGTATGTTCATTTAAAAAATGTTCTTTGGGGGGTTTTTTTCTCTTTTAATTAACAGTTGGTATTTTTGTAGTTTTTTATTCTTTACACTGTTGCTTTATTTAGGGGAAGAACAGGCATGGGATACATTCTTCAGGAGCCCTTTATAGCTACCTCCAAGATTAAAAACCATATTTATTTGGGCTAAAAAATAAAATCTCCCAAATGGTATTAAACTAATGGCTATAGAAATGTAAATCACTTTTTGCCTTCTCTATTTCTGTATGCTGAGAATATATTTCAGCAATGCTGGTAACACTGTCTCATTATTCTAACCACAGGATATGGACCTTCTCCGTGTCTCACTCACACTCCTGCAGTCATGGATGACCCCGGTGCAAATCCTTAACAGAGTCTTTGGAAACAATCAGGTTTTTAGTAACATTGACAGAGTATATGATAGGCTAAGTGACCTAGATGAAGGAGTACACATTCTTATGAGGGTGAGTATTTTATATATCTATCAGTGCATGTAAAAGGCAAACACAGCTAAATTAAAAGCAGATATATATAATACAGCTTACATTACCTGTCTTTAATAAATATATGAACGAAATTGTACTACACACTGATCTCTTTCTGAACAAGTATGCTAAGGTACACTGGTTTTCCTAAAATGGCTAAAAATTTAACTAAATAGGTTAAATTTGCCAACAAATATTAAAATATAAATAATACAAAATGGTAAAGGAGGGGACGTAAGTCTTGTGCCACACCCAAAATAATATACAGAGAACACAAATAAAGGTCATAGCATCTTTAGGAAAAATATTAAAATATGTTCGTTAAGTAACCCAATATTGTATGTCCAAGGCTGACAGCTATATTTTTTGTCATGTAAAGCTCATCTAGAGAAACACAGAAATTTGAATCAATGTATTATACTGAGGCTAATCAACACAAGTACATTTCAGCTGGTGCCACACACATCAACTGAGGTGTCAACTCATTGTTAAATATAACATATTATTATTTTAAAGAGGAGGAACAAGTTCACAGTCCCTCAGGATGCCAATTGGCCAAACTATAAGATAGATGGGAAGTGTTATTTTGCTACCTTTACCCTTGGAGCTCCAGCTCCATAACATAGGGGAGGAGGCAGCCTTATGGAGCTATATATGGCCAGTGGGCTGTAGTTTGAGGACCCATGTAATAGAGTTTGAAATCTTGGCTAAAAGTGGGGAACAGTAACAATTAAACTTTAAGGAAACTAAAAACAAATATATGATAAAATAAATAAAATTGCAATAAAAAGGTTTTGAGGCCTCTTGCAAAACAAAATCAAGCAAGCATTCATTTTGCATTAGGCTGGCATTTTTATTTTATTCTATTGAAGATAAAGACCCTATTATTTTACTTTGCTCCAAAATGATCATCTATGCCTCTAAAGGATCATCACAGGTACAGCAGAAGTCTACAATACAAATGTACCTATGCTCTGGTTTTGTATACTTTGAGAAAATTCAAGGAAACCATCACAGTTTACAGCAATGGAACTTGCATACGGATTTCCACAATCAGTGTTTAACCTAGCTAACCACTTTAAAACTAGACATACCCAGGTTGATTATTTTGAGACTAGATTTTCTTTTGATTGCCGATTTGATTTGAAACTGATTACTTAAGCTGGCCATACACTTCGAGATTAAAATTACGATCCATTAAAACAGACCAATGTATCCCGACGGCGGTATCTGTTTGGATTGTAATATTCGGCAAAAAAGCTACCACATTGAAAATCCAATTTAGGATCGTATTTTTATTTTTTTTTACGAGAATGTCATCGAAATTAATCAACGTTTATATCGGCCATTGTGATGTATTTTTTTTTTTAAAGGGGAAGCCTCTGCAGTAATTGGTTGGTAAACACTATGAAAACAGTATGAAGTTCCCGATGTTCCCAGACCAATTCAAATTTTTCAACATGCCCAATAAATTACGACCGTAAAAAACGATACAATCGTATTTTATCGGTTGTACCATGTGGACATGTGCGGATTTCAGGCAGATAAAATGCTTTCATTGGTCGGTTTTAATGGATCGTAATTTTAATCTCAGAGTGTATGGCCAGCATTACTGGAATCAATTCCTTCTGTACATGCTTGTACCATCGGCTAAAATTTACAAACATGACCAATCACTAACGATTAAAATCACTAGATTTTTTAATTGATAAAGATCACTTTTGGTCGATTATACCAGGAATCGCCAATCGCCCAAAAAACAATTGTTTTAATTATTGGGGAAAAAAACACAATTGTTTTAAGCAAATGGATCGGAAATACTGAACAATGTATGCCCAGCATTAGTCCTCATACTAGACACAAAAACTGACAAACATTCAAAGAGAACATAGTGGTTTTGCAAGTTGTAAATTGTCAGAATGGTGTCATTGGAACCTAACCAGTACATACCCTTGTATTACCAGGAGCTGGATGATGGAAATGTGCGTAACTATGGTCTGCTGACTTTCACATATGATAAGTTTGACATCAATCTGCGCAGCGAAGAAAGTCGTTTGAAGAATTACGGTCTTCTCTCTTGCTTCAAGAAAGACATGCACAAAGTAGAGACCTACCTAAAAGTGATGAAGTGCCGGAGATTTGTGGAGAGTAACTGCACCTTTTAATTAGGAAACTTTTATATCCTCCATTTTTCCCCCTTACACCACCACAACCTGCAGACACCCGCTGTATTTTTATAAATTACGGAGGAAATGCTCCATTAGCATATATATATGTATTCCTTTAAAAAAGATGTTTTTCACTTTATGATTTTGATGTTGTATGTTGTTAAATAAATAAAGTATAGGAAGCATTTACTTGAGGTCTGGTCTAATTATGCTATGGTTGGGCTGATATTTTTACATATTTGGTCAGAATTTCTGATTTCTTATTATGAATGATAACACAAAAAACTTTTCTGTCACTCATGGTTAGTGGTTGGCTAAAGCCATTTATTGTCAAGCAACGGTGTTAGCGCTTTTAAAATCAAAGTCACAACATAAACTGCACAGTTCTTCATATTGTGTATCATTCTTATCTGAGACCATTCAAAGTACTGCAAGAAGATTAACACCAGAAGAGTGGAAGAAAAAAACGGGTTATGAATTGGGGATAACCGCCCCCTTCGCTCCTCCAGTGACTTACTAATGACATCCCCACTCATCACCTCATCACTTGCACGGCTCCAAGACTTCTCTAGGGCCGCTCCTACTCTCTGGAACTCCCTCCCTCGCCCCATCAGACTTGCTCCTACCTTTGCAACCTTCAAAAAAGCTCTAAAAACCCACCTCTTCAGCCTCTCCTACCCATCTTCTTAACATCACCACCATGCCAGTTCCCATCCCCCCCCCACCTTTTGTATACCTTGTTCCCCAACCTATTAGATTGTAAGCCCGTCCGGGCAGGGTCCTCTACTCCTCCTGTGTCATTACCTGTACCCGTGTGTTATACTGTGTTGTATCTCCTCTCTAATGTATTGTACAGCGCTGCGTAATATGCTGGCGCTATATAAATAAATGTTAATAATAATAATAATAATAATGACCCGCACACCATATTGTTTTAATCTATTATAAAATAATATAATAAACTCCTCTTTGCACCTGCAACTTAAAACACATGTAAAAGGATTTTACATTAGGGGGATTTGGGCAAAAAAAAGACAGCATTAAATGGACTAATTACAGATTAATTTTTTACACACAAATTTTTATATTACATCACAAAGAATGCACCACTCCTCTGTTGAATTATCATTATCTACTTTCTCATTAACAATGTTATTTTAGAAGATCATCATTCAAAAATTATGAGCAAAACGTGTGTGCAAATCCCTTTCGATTATTTAGTTTAGATCAGTGGTTCCCAAACTTTCCTTGCAGGACCCCCCTTTTCTATTAAGGAACATTATCAAGCCCCCCTCCC
>CM070042.1:14566816-14585232 GCA_036250615.1 Ptychadena robeensis
CCCCCCCCCCCCTCGAGACTCACATATATCTCCCCCTCGGGTTTCTGGGCGCCAATGTTCCTCACAAACACGGTTTTATTACTTTCTGTAGGAATGGCGAAGCTTACAACCTCCGGCTCCATTTCGCTTCACTCGTAAGCGCCGCCACACGCAAGCACCGCCCACTCATTTAGTTCAGCCAGTTAGAGCGCGCTAGGTGAGGTCATGTGACTGGCGAAGGGCTGTTAGGTTGTGGCTGGATCTGTGAGGTGACTGTGACATAAACATCCTAATTAGAGAGGCTGCCTCAGAAGCATGTGGAAACATTGCCCACTGAAAGCAATGCCTCGCGTGGGTGGTCACACCATGCTGTCCGGAGGCATCCATTATAACTCAATGAACTTGTCCTGAGTGACGCGTATATAACACACCATTGTTGCTCAGGCACAGTTCACAGGTTTATAATGCGCCCACTTGGCTCCAACAAAACATGCCTGCATCAGCCCATTGACTGTTTCCACAGCATTAAGGGCATGTGTCCACTGCGTTTTGTGATCCTTCGGGACCCCTACCAAGCACTGCGCTTAACGTAGGGGGTCCTGACGGATCAAACAATGCTGTGGAGACATGTGGCTATGTTCCCACTTAGGCGAATAATCGCCTGCGCTGGCAGCTAATCGCCTGCAGAATCCCCAGGTGATTACGCCGAAAAAAAAAGCAGCGAATGAATGACCGCGATTTCAGATCACCTGCAAGCACGATCGCAAATCACCTCCATTCATGTCTATGGGCGCAATTACAGGAAATGATGGAAAATTATTGATTGCCATCAGAACGCGGGTAGCAGCGTTTTGATCACGGCCGCAATCGCGCGCGATCCTATCAATGGGGACAAGCCCATTGAAAGTAGTGTGGGGATGTCAGCGCAGCCCATACATATGACTTATCCCCCCCCCCCAGGTGAGCAGAGGTTGGCGTACTGCCCTGCATTAACCTCTCTGCTGGCGGAAAGCCATGTGAACAGGCAGACATCCCCTTCCAGGCATGGGATTAACGCAGGGGGTATCAGCGCTTCCCTAAACGCCATGGAAACATAGCCTTAATGTGTCATGGGTGCATTAATGCATTACTTACACGCAGTGGAGACACAGCCTATGTGCTCACTAGGGTTATTCGGACTGTCAGCATTTAAGGGCGCCAATGAATTGTCAGTAACATGTCCTATTCATTAAGGCTTGGTTTCCACAGCATTATGGGCTTTAAGCCGTATCGCCAGCAGAGAGGTTAACGTAGTGCGTGTCAACCTCCGGACCAGCTCAAGGACGTGGACACAAGTGATGCGCAGTAGGCTTGTAGATGGATGGGCTTCAGCGACATCCCAGACGTGCAAATCGTGAAAAGGACGAAATATTGATCCATGTATGGGTACCACAAAGGAAAGGACATGAGCCGCAAGGCATTGGCTTGTTCCATTCATGAAATCTAGAAGCTCCCTGAACTCAGAGGGGCCAAGACGCTAAGTGATGGTTATATGTATTCATAGTGGACCTATCTGCCGCTTTTGTACTATATGTGATTGGCAGCACTGTCGGAATCTGGTCCACCGCCTCCTGACATATGTCGACGGGGGAGGGTCTGGATTGATGTTATGTGATGCCGAGGGCCGTACTTGTGGACCTCCGTATCAGTTGCCCACCACAAATTTAAACACTACTGTAAATGTTTTTTTATTGTTTTTATTGTTAAACATACACATTTAGGCTTTGTTTCCATTGTACGTCGGGAGCCCTCCGCTAAGCGTATACGCTTAGCAGGGGTCCCGACGGATCCCATAGACTCAGCCTGCCGGCGGATGGTCTGTTTAGACATCCGCCGGTGTACAGGCTGAACGTACTCGACTACGTTCAGCCTGACACCGGCGGATCGGGTCGGCGCAATGAAGACTGACCCGTCCGCCGAGCAGGTAAGTCTATCTGCTACGTCGGGGACCCCCGCTAAGCGTGTACGCTTAGCGGAGGGCTCCCGACGTAATGGAAACAAGCCCTTAATGTCACTTGAATAACTGTAGGGAAGCTTTCATAACTAAAAAGTTGCAGTTAGGGGTGTCAAATTGGGAATGCAAACTGCTTATTCAAAAAATTATTATACTTATAGGGGTGCTGAAGATCTGGGGGATGAAAGTCAGTTTGGGGGGGGGGGGGGGGGGGGGGGGGGGGTGTGAGGAAGACAGACGCTCTATGCATCAACCCCCTCACTACCCCAAATGAAGACTAGGGACTTTGTGGGGACTTTTAAGACACCTGATTATATACATAATAGTCACGCGTTTAATGTTACACCATTTATTTAGGCAGTGTTGAGTAATTCAGTAATATTATCAATAACACAAATGTTACAATGTCATCAATCTAATAGATAAACATAATGTATCAATAAGATAAAATGTTACAAACATGTATCTCACACCGAGGTTCTACATATACAGAGCAATCAAATTGTGCAAGATTGGGAATACATTTTCTCGATTTCGCCGATTGGCTTCTTCAGGAGAATTCAATGTTTCCCATTGCTAGCAAATATCAGAGTCATCTTAGTCATTTATACATCATCATAGTAAACATTCTGTAGGGTGTTTGTGCATATATACTCACAGCCTTTAGGTATGATGGAAGTACATTGGAGGGGACTGGGAGCCCATCCACAGTAAGACGAGAACCAAGGGGCTAGAATAGTCAACCACCCGCCCACTGCGCCATTCAGTGAGGCACGGGTCACGGAATAATGAGGGACTCTGGTGAGCACATACCAAGCACCAGATGGAGACAGGGTCTATGTTTCATCAGGTGGCTGGTGCTCGGCCTCATTCTCCTGAATCTTGCACAATTTGATTGCTCTGTATATGTAGAACCTCGGTGTGAGATACGTTTGTAACATTTTATCTTAATTATACATTATGTTTATCTATTAGATTGATGACATTGTAACATTTCTGTTATTGATAATATTACTGAATTACTCAACACTGCCTAAATAAATGGTGTAACATTAAACGCATGACTATTATGTATATAATCAGGTGCCTTAAAAGTCCCCACAAAGTCCCTAGTCTTCGTTTGAGGTAGTGAAGGAGTTGATGCATAGAGCGTCGGTCTTCCTCACACCCCCCTCAAAAAAATTTCTTTCAAATATGAATATGGGATGTTGCACACATACTACAAATGGGAAGTTAGATACTATGAAAAACTACTGATATATATGAGATCTCGGGGTTCAAATGGTGTTGCACTGTGAGAGTTATATTTGACCCAAAGCCAGCGGGTGACCTGTGGATGGAGGTGGCTAATCGGAGGCTCAATCAGGAACAGGGAGGTCCATCTGCAGCAGGATCTACCATGCAGGAAGCTGACGCAGAGGACAGAGACCACCCTACATATGGGGTGAGTACCAAACATTATCTCGTGGTACTCATCTGAGTGCACTAAAAAAAAAAGTTATGAACACCCCTGGTTATTGTTGCAAATAATCAAGACTTTCTTGCATGTGTTGGACTTCTCTCTCATCACCCATCTTACCTCAGTAGCGTATATGAATAGAGAGCGGCTCTCTTCAAGAATAGTAAATTAAACAAGCAGCCATCTCACACTTTGTTGACATTGGAGGGAGCCCAGCTTTTGTTTTGTATATGTGTGTTACTAAGCTACAAGGGATCTGGAACGTTCTAGGCCAGACAAAGAAACCAGAAACCGTTGTTTCAGTACAGAACTTATTTTAATATAGAGCATTTCAGACAAATTACAACATGGTTAGAAAAAAAAAAAAAAAGAAAAGTAACTCAATAGAGGTCCAAATTGTACATCACGTATTTCACTTTCATATGTGTTTTTTATTTTTACAAGGAAAAAAAAAAAAGAGAAAGAAATTTGCTTTAAAGCTCCAATGCTCTTTATGCATGAAGATATGAAAACTGTCTCATGTACAGACTCAAGTATATATATAGGTTTGTTTTTTTTTTTTCATTTTAATTTGTAAGAGCTACATCCCCATTCCCCAAGTGAAAACAACGGTTTGAGAGATTCAAAATACGGTTTAAAATAATAAAACCCCTTTAAAACAGTGATAATCACACTGCTGCAGTGCGCTGACAAATCGAAATGTAAAACGTTATTACAGCAACTTCATGAAGGTCTGTTCCTGGGATTCTAAAGATCATTTGTTTTATTATCATTTCAGGGTAAGGTCTAGGCCATAAGGGTCCTTCTAGATTGTGTTTTTAGGATTCACACTGTTCTGAAACCAAGCTAGGCAATAAGAAGTCAGCAAGAGGTACACTCATTCCCAGAGTACCGCGTCCACATAAACGTATGACGCACCTATTGATCAGCAGACAACGGACTCCCTGGGCAATTTAGTTATACGCCGCCCGACGGGCTTTGAAATTAATGGAGTGAAATGGCTTGTACACATTGTGTTATTGTAATTACTGTGCCCAAAACACCCAAAGTACCTATCTCCCTTAACCCTTGTATCTTTGCTGGTGTTCAGACCTTGCTAAGCAGGATAGATAGCACTGCATTAACCACTGAAACTTCAGATGTGTCTTTGTACACATAGAATCCGATTACACTCCCCCCCCCCCCCCCCCCCCCCCCCCCCCCCCCCCCCCCCATCCCACTTTTGGGAACTGAAATGACTGTTTCCCTGATCAAATAGATTTAAACTTTTTTTTAAAATTTTTTTGTTAAACAAAGCCGTTTCAGTTTAATACTTCAATGAACCATCAAAGATTTACAAAATTATATATTTATATCTTTAATGAATCCGCCTACATTCGTAATACATCCAGACTATGCAGTGTTCGATGTCCTCAAGACCTGAGCGTCACTGCACGCTAGAGTCCACGCGCACGGCTGATAGACTTGGCCCAGGCCATGGGTTTTGCACGTTTGAACCTATTTATTTGCAGTCTCTTCAAACTAATCAACCTTCAGTAAAAGTGTTCCCTTTCACCTGTACACCCCTCCCCTCCCCACTGCATCTTCCACATGACCAAGCAAGCGTCTTCCGTTGAGACAGACGAAAGGGTCCAGAGACCGCAACACAGATGAGTAAGGTTTGATACACGATTGAGGTTAGTAAAATTAGAATATGAAATATTACAGGACACTTTCTTCTGGGTATGGAATGAGCCATACCAAAATAACATATGCTTCAGAGTGGGAGCAGACATCTCAGGAACCTTCTTTAGCCAGGCTGGTGATGTCACATGCATGCATGCATGCATGCATGTAGATGTACATATTTAGGAGCATGTATAATTCACATATAGACCATTAAATGAAAATGTTAATGGCTGCATTAGGTGTGAATGTCACTGCAGTGTTGGGCTGAGGTATTCAAGATCTGAAACCGCAGTGCAGCTCGTCAAGAAATGCTCATAGGTTTAACAACTATTTTGCATGTCATGACTCCAGTTTGGCTTTTTACATTTTAGACAAAGGTTCCACAACAGAGCTGTTATCACTTGACCTGATCAGATGGTGGCCACATATTAAAGCTGAAATCCAGGTTAAATATAAATATTGCAGGACACTGTGTACATTAGTAATCAAGCATGAATAGGGCAACTTTCCAGACTAGTTGCTGGTATTCTATATCCTTACAGGTAAAAGCACCTGAGACTCACACAATGTATTAAATGTCATCAATGCTGCTGAAAATTATGTGCCCAGAATTCAACTTTAACGCAAACAAAGATACAGAATGCATATAAGGTACTAAATGGAACCATATGATCATTACAGTAACATTAGGTCATTATGATAACAGTTGAGCTTCACCTACCTACGCCTCCTGCGTACCTGCAGTACACATACCAGTCCAAAAAGTGCAAATAAGTTATACAATTGAATAAATGCCTACATGTGTTGCTGTATTCATTATTCCCAATACAATAAGTTTCACCAACACATGCTGTGTAGCCCCTTTAGCCAAATATGAGATTTAGAGCCCCTGCCTATTATTACAGAACATTCCTAGTCAATGTCTTGTTTTTTTTCAAGATGTCATATTATGAGAAACTACAATTACTTAGTCACCAAGTAACTTTAAATGCCTACTATCATAGTTTTGCATGCAACATCATCTCATTAACTATAGTCACTGTTTCAGCTACTAGACAACATATTTAAACATGGCAAGGCAGGGCATACAAGGATCATTTGCATTGGAGGTCTCATTCAATGACACAGTTCCCACTATGGGACATGACAATATAAGGCCTGGGGGCTCGGAAAGAATAACCATTATCCATTACAGTTACACACCCATCTCTACACATTTTACTTCAGGCCATTAATGCATGAGGTTCAATGGTCGGCTATTGTAAACAACTCCACAAAGATCCATTTTTGGATAAAAAACAGGAAAGAGTTTAGTTGCGATTGGTTCACAACGCCCTCCCCTGATCCATAAATCAGCTTTAGTCTGTACTTATCATGCCTTATTCTGTCCACTAGGCTTGAAGAAACTTGAAATTCTAACAAGACAAAAGACAGACATGACAACTGAAGTTCTACGTATAAGGACCTGCTACCAAGACTCCACAATAAAAGGACTTTTTGGAGTTCTTTAACTAGTTTCATTACAGTGATGAAGGCAACTTGGCCTACACCAGTCGATTCTGTTGGCCATTTTCCGTCACTACTTAATGATTGGCAAGAGTATGGTATTCGTGGTAAGCTGTACACAGGCTGTTGGAAGTGGTGGGTAGTGTTGTGTTCAGAAGGGGTTAATACTGCTAAGCACGTATAAGGCACATTGTGAGATCGCTGCTCCCACTCGCACAGGCGTGCACACACACACACATTTATAAACACGGATGTGCGCAGAAATGACATGCCTGCGAGGCAGCAGAGACGCTGGCCAGCTCTGCCAAGATGTCGAACAAGATGGAAGTTGGGTGGAAGAGGGGTGGAGAGAGGGTAAGGTTTCACTGGGAAAGAGATCAGTTCCTGTTCTTCAACTGGTTGGACAGCCAGTCCAAGCCTTCGTACAGACCGTCCCCGCTGGTGGCGCAGGTTGCCTGGATGTACCAATTCCTCTGACGCAGAGAATGCAAGCCCAATTTGTCTGTGATTTCTGCAGCGTTCATTGCATTGGGGAGATCCTAAATCAAAAGAAACCTCGTCAAGTGAATGCACATATCAGGTGTATCTAAACGATGTTTGATCAGTCCCCCCCCCCCCCCCCCCCCGCCCCAAAGAAAACCTAAGAACAGATTTTATTTACCCTACATTTTCATACCTGGCTGCAGACTCCCTGATCCCTTCCGGCAACGGCAAAGGAGCAGCGCCATAGACCTCCATGTTAATGGAGGCAGCGCTGCTTTTTAGGCCCATATCGCCGGCGCCATTGAGGAGGGGGAAATCACAGCAGAGCAGTGTACTCTGCCACGATCTCCTGTACAGCATTTCACAGCAAAACCACTGTAACGCCAGGGAGATTAGGGCTAAAGCCTGGCAAAAATGTCTCCGGCAGGGCAGCGTCTGGTTTTAAGGTCTCTGTGGTTCCAGATTGCCGTTTTTAATGGCACAGTAGGGACGATCATGGAGGTCCATGATGTGCCTCCCACCCCTTCAGCATTGCTGATGACACAGAAGGGGCGGTCCCGGAAACAATCAGTTGCTGTGACTGGATAGAGAATTCAGCTCAGGTAAGTTTTGACCATCCTGGTTCAGGTAGAGTTTGTTTTGCCAAAATAAACTGGGTTTGTCTCAACCAAGGGTGAATAATAAACAAAAACGCACAGCAATCGTCATGTGATTTAAATGTAGATTGGTGGAGGCAGTAAGGCCAGAAGAGTCTCCCAGCCTGCCATCTTGAAGATTGGCACACTGGGCCTAGTAAATATGGTGTGCCCGGATCAAAACTGCTGAACAGTGAGTTATGTGTATATGGTTTATATATGACAAGTGTCGAAGTACATGAATAAAAGAATATAATCACCTGCTTATTTGCAAACACTAAAAGTACAGCGTCCCGCAACTCATCTTCTGCCAACATCCTCGTCAACTCCTCCCTGGCTTCATTGACTCTCTCTCTGTCGTTACTATCAACCACAAAGATTAGACCTGAAAAAATAAATATATTCATTTCTTACTCACCTAGGTAATGCCACAATTTTTGGAAGACAAACAACTCAGAATGTCTGCTAGGCCAATGTCAGACTTGTGACATATTTAGAAATGCTACCCCTAGTGCCAGCAACATTCACCTGTTCCCATTGCTTGGCACCTTTGCTTTACAAAAACAGAAGACCTGTAAGGACCCTATCATTTGGAAATGACTGTAACAAAAGGTTCAAATATATTTAAAATTCTGTAAAAAGCTGTTACAAGGTAAAGCTTTGGTTCGATAACAGGAGGCCATAACTATTAACCTCCCTAGCGGTTTGCCCTAACTCAGTTCGGGCACAGTTTGATCGCTGATCAAACTGCGCCCGTGCCGGGATCGGGCACAACCACCGCCTCTCTGTGTGCCGGTGGCTCTGTAGACGCCGCGGGGGTGCCATAGACCTCCATCTTAATGGAGGGGGCGCCGCTCTCCTCTCCACACACCGCCGGCGTCTTTTTGACACCGGAGATGTGTAGAGGGCTGGGCGGAGAGCTGGCGAAGAACAGTGTAGTCCGCCGCGATTGCGGGTAAAACTGTTTTTCGTGCCATTAAAAATGGCGCGAAAAGCTCAAACCGCCCAGAGGGTTAAAAGTCTTAATTCTACAATTACTAGAGCCCCCAACAGTCTTCATTTGATTGCTATATGCTCTTCATGAGCACAGGATTTCCTCTGATGGCAGTATGGGAATTTACGTGACCTGGTTTCAGTAAAATAATAGAAAGATTGGGGATTGTATACATTTACTAAATCCATTAAAAAGAGTAAAAGCACCTATAAAACATGCTGGATCTTGCTCAATGCATTTGTACAGAGAGGATGCATGAGAGGAGGCAGTGGTTCCAAAACTTTCCTTGCAGGGCCCCTTTTCTATTTAGGAACATTATCAAGCCCTCCCCCTATTAAAACAGAGGTTAAGAATGAGGGCCAGCGCCCCCCTGGAATACCTTCACACCCCCAGTTTGGGAACCACTGATGTAAGCTAACTTTAACTTGTGTATCATAGATCTATAGCCAGTGAACATAAAGTGAAGATCCAAGAAACATCAAAATGGGAAATGAATCAATAATCCCCTTGTAGTAACAGATCTAACATGACTGTAGATACTCACCCTGAGTGTTCTGGAAATAATGACGCCACAGAGGCCGGATTTTGTCCTGACCGCCAACATCCCAGACAGTAAAGCTGATGTTCTTGTATTCTACAGTCTCAACATTAAAACCTGTACAGAAGAAAAACGTTTATTAGCACAGGCTTTTTTCATAGGTCACTAAATGAAAGAAATTGTTGAAGGCCAATGCTTACCTATGGTTGGAATGGTGGTCACTATCTCACCCAACTTTAACTTGTATAGGATGGTGGTCTTTCCGGCAGCGTCCAACCCCACCATAAGTATTCTCATCTCTTTTTTGCCAAAGAGGCCTTTAAACAGACTTGCAAACATGTTCCCCATTGTAGTGTCTTTATCTGAAGGTAAAAAAAATAAGGTAAGAGTGGAAAAACGCAGGATTTATGGCATAGTCATTTCAGAGCTGTACAATGTATACAATTATCAAATCAAGAAAGCCTCTAGTATCAGTGTGCATTTTTTTTATGACTGTGATTTGAGGAAAAAAATTATATCAACAGTAAAAACACAGTACCCAAACAGTAAACTATGTAAACTGGGCACATTTACAATCAAAGTATTATCAAATACATTCAGTAGTTGGGGTCATTTGATCCCTACTGCATGCAGCTCTTTAGAACAGTTGTGTTCAATGAGAAGAATACATATGTAAGAGTACCCCCCCCCCCCCCCCCGCTCAAATACTACAAGAAAAGTCAATTCCAATTACCAGTATCTCAAACAGCAATATTAACCTCTCAGAATGTCAGTATGTGTTTATGGAAGAGTGGCATGGATGATCCCAACATCTCTCCAAATTTATACTTGGAGAAGCACCAATGCTCTGTAAAACCATTCAAATGCATTATCTAGTAAGATTAACCATCCAGCACTACATAGCAGTGATATATACCTTCCAATCACTATGTATTCTATCAGGGAGGACCCGGCAATACATAGCAGTGATATATACCTTCCAATCACTATGTATTCTATCACGGAGTGCCCAGCACTACATAGCAATGATATATACCTTCCAATCACTATGTATTCTATCAGGGAGGACCCGGCACTACATAGCAGTGAAATATACCTTCCAATCACTATGTATTCTATCAGGGAGGACTGACAGACACAGCCCATTGTATGAAACATAAGCCGATACTAAAGCCCATTAGTATTAATGTCTAACTGAAATATTAGCTTTAGGATGCTGGATTCAAGGTCCTACAAGGTCAAATAACCAGATCATAAATCAGCTGGATTCCTTTTGATGGTGTCTTCCATATCCCCTTATGGTAAATAAATTAACTAAACTATTATTTTGCATGGCATCATCTTTAACTACAGCTCACATTTCCTTCTGCCACTGGCAAGCTTTAAATTTCCCATAGTCCCATAGTGTATTCTATCAGGGAGGACTCGGCACTACATAGCAGCGATATATACCTTCCAATCACTATGTATTCTATCAGGGAGGACCGGCACTACATAGCAGTGATATATACCTTCCAATCACTATGTATTCTATCAGGGAGGACCCGGCACTACATAGCAGTGATAAATACCTTCCAATCACTATGTATTCTATCAGGGAGGGCCCGGCACTACATAGCAGCGATATATACCTTCCAATCACTATGTATTCTATCAGGGAGGACCCGACACTGCTTTAAGTCATCAGTCTGCTGCTAGAATGAGGAAGTCTTTCATAACCTCCTCGCCATTAGTAAATGAGACTATACACTGAAATCTTGCAGTGACATCAGACTTCCTATGATGGTGTCAGCATCTTCATCAAGGATGGCTATATCACTGAGCAGAGCCAATACAAGTATTGCCAGGTATTGTGATCTTTGTCATGCAATAAACGTATTTGCTACGTGGACTGCTGCCGTCACACATGGGACATTTTGGTTGTACAAATACTGTGGAAAATGTATAACCTACTGTGACACACAGAAAAAAACAATTCAATCCTCCCTTTATGACACTGAACACAATAACACCCCGTCCTGTACTGAAGACGCTTTCTTTGGTCAGCTAACAAATGCCCTTCACTGTCCCTTAGAACAGAGGGAGATTCAGAGCAAGAAAGGGGAAAGGAGCGGTCGTCATGGCAACGTACTGCGCTACGGGGGGGGGGGGGGGGGGGGGGGGGGGGGGGGTTGTGCGCATAAAGCTGGTATACAGAAGCTACATGGATGACGCTGAATATTTCATTAGCTGGAAGGGTCAGGGACGGAGCAGGGGATAGAACGCTACATCTCGGCAGAAGTACAATCATGCATTTTATATTGCCCAAACTAATGATTGCAGCAATAGCAGCCGATACACAAAGTAATCCATTACAGGGACAGTGCAAGGAACGCCTGACAGAGGAGGCATGGGGGAAAACGACAAATAACTAAATAATTATAAAGAAAAAAAACTCTATATTGACCAACCACATAATTACTGATTATTCCCTTCATTAGGACCCTGCGTTCAACACAGGGATTTCAGAGCACAGCACGTTATTAGAGCAGCCTTGTTATGTACACCAGGCATGTCCTGTGTTATAGCGTCCACCTTACCTATTGGGAATAGATGGCGGGCTGTATGTAGTCACCGCTCTGTACGCGCATGTAACTCACACAAGTACTCCTGGGACATGTACCGTGTTTCCCTAAAGGGAAAGAGACCTACCCCTTAAAAAAGACCTAGCTGCATTTTCCCCTGTGCTTCTTATATAAGCCCTCATCCGAAAATAAGACGTACCCAGAGAAAAAGCTGCTGTATTCCACCCCCTTTCTAGGCAGCTGCCAACTGTCAGCAACCCAAAACGCTCCCTGTGTTTGGGTACATACAGTGTGCAGTACTGGGTGAATGCCGTCCCCAGCAAAATAATAAATAAAAGAAACTTCCTGAAGCCAAAGCTAAGACGGAAGTGACATCTTGTGAACAGTCTATTTAATAAATCGAACAAATTTAACATGAATTGTGAACAGAAATTCAGTCTAAGAATTACTTAGGCACACACACTGTGAAAAAAGATTTGAATACAATCATTCAATGTGCGCGCTCACAGTGATTGATTGTACTCTACTCAATCAAACCTACCGGTGTGTGCCATCCTGCTAGCGGGATTAGTAGAGCCTGCTCGAAGAAATCCGATTGAATGGGGTTCCAACCCTGTTCAATCTACATTACTTTGCATAGAGACGTAAATCTTCAGGCAAAGTATTGGAGGTCACCAGCCCCTGCCTCCTGCACAGCCGTCTGCTGTCAGTGTGAAGGGGGCGGAGCCAGCACTCCTCACTCGGAAGCTGTGTGAGTGAGGCTGCTTTGCACCAGCTTGCAGCGTGTGGCGATTCACGTGCTACAAGTTGGGGAGAACGGGTCCCCATTGAACGGGAATCAATGTGCCCATGCTGTGATTGATCGGGGTTCGATTGCACTGGAATCTACCTGTGTGTGCCTAGCTAAAGGGACATAGAATAAACATGATAAAGGGGTGAATAGCTGTTTTTTTAAATAAGAAATCTCCTTTAATAAAGTATTACTTGTCGTGTAGGTTGGAAAAGGTTTTTTTTTTTTTACATAAGGGTTTAATAACCCTTTAACCTACCTGGTGGTCCAACTCGGAAAACACTGTCCAAAAGTAGTACAGAAAATACAAACCAATTACCATGTAACACAATACAGGCATAAGGTGAGGGCATCCTCCAATTCTCTGGCATCATCACAGAACCAATAAGAAGACATCGGAAAATGACCTTGTGATGAAACACACGACATTGTATGTTCTTTTCATCCAGAGTCCTTTCTATACATCCTGAGGAAGCCCTATGGGGTGAAAAGTGCCAGTGGACTGCTGGAAACGCAGGTCATCATTCTAGGACAGCCATGGGGAAGACTAAGGCCTGGGGGGCCAAAACCGGCTCTTTAGTCTTTTTATTTGGCCGTTTGTCACCTTGGTGTGAAAAAGCTCTAGAAGTTTGCCCACCCCTGTTCTAATGGAAACTTTGTTAACTTATATATATTGTGTGTGTGTGATTTTTGCAAGTTGGATTTGAAATAAAACCCTTTTTATATTGACTTTGAGTTGGAGTTGTTGATGAAGGCAACATCAACACCCTCGTTCATTTGTTTCTGGTGTATTTCAAGCGGAAACCTTCTGGCTCCCTTGTGTACAGTCACCGAAGGTGCTACGCGGCTCCATTCAGATGGGCGGCTGAAAAGGACTCATATGTCCCAAGGTAGTCTGCAGCAAGTTGACCATAAGGATGATTGGAACAATGCATGAACAATGAATGCAACAGCAGCCGCAAGGTTTACTTTTATAAGCCTACTCAAGGACATAGGTTCACCGCTACAAAGATCTCCACTCCTCTTCCTCATACACGGAAATATACAATGTTCTACCTGGATGTATGTGCTCAACTGTCAATATTAAACACAATATAGTTCACGTAATCTCTGATGATTCATAGTATGGGAATAATATGCGACAAACAACAACTCAAGGTACTGCAATGTAGGTGGATGTCTACCACAAACATCTCACATTGTCATATTTCAGTATGTACTGGCAGAACAACTGCAAAGAAAACATAATGAGGCACCAAATGGTTACACGTCTACAGAGCAATCTTCTCTTAATGCCGGCCATACACATACCGATTAACGGCCGGATTTTAATCTGACCGACGGGCGTGCGCACTCTCGCCGTCGGTCAGGTTAAAATCCGGCCGTTTATCGGCATGTCCCCACATGGGGCGACAGATGCCTGTCGCCCCACTTCTCGGCCGGCCAGAGATCCGACATGTCGGAAAATCTGAGCCGATGGGAGCCGATTGCCATAAGCAGCAATGAAGACGGCGTCTCCATCGCTGCTTATGGCCGGCACACAAAGGGTGCCTGGCCGATTGTGGGGCCCCAGAATGCAATGGGAGGCCAACGTGATGACATCATCACGTTAGCCTCCCGGAGCGATATCGGGGGTAGTCTGCCTGCACACATCGGCGTGTGTATGGCAGGCATAAGCTGGCCATACACCTTTAGATCTCTCTGTCAGATATCCTTTAGATCTACCAACAACTATGTAGTGCCAGGTCCTCTGCGATTGAACACAGGTAGACTTGATGGTTTAGAAAGTCCCTCATATTACATGGTTTCGGTAAAACAAAGGGAGATCTAAAGGAAATCTGACAGAGAAATCTGAAGGTGTATGGGGCCCTTAGATTTTCTAGTTCTTCAGCTTCTTAGCAGCCATTAAAAACACAAGAAGTCAGAAGTCAGTGCAACTTGGTTACTTGACGTGTATGTAACCCTACACTGCTACATTTTCTCTGATAGAGCATAGGCCTGCAAAGACACCCCAACCTGGAAATTAGTATTTCAATACAGCAAAGTTAAATCAGAGGCTTGTTTTCTGTATCTCTCTAGGCTTCATTGCATGATTACCCCACCAGGACTCACAGTTCTGCCAAACCAAGAAATTAATTACAAATGGCAAGCAAAGCACGACAATCATCATGGTGTACAATAGGCCAAACCTACAATATCAGTACTGAGCAAACTGTACATAAAGCTAGCCATACACGAGTGGATTCCTGAGCGATCGATCGGCGATCTGATCGATTCACAGACGTCGATGGATCGACCATACAAGTCTGTGCCTACCACCTTAGGCCACTGATTCCTGGACGATTCTGTTACCAGTCAATTGATTCACAAATCAACGCCCCTTGATGTGTGCCGATCGATCAGAGAACACCAACAGGTTGGTTCCCTGGCCGATCCGATTTGGGGGCCATGTCGATCGGTCTTGGTCAATCGGTCAAGGTGGGCTGCACTCGATTCCTCATCGATCGACCGACCGACGTGCACACGCCTGGTGATCGATCGGCCAGGAATCGAGTGTGAAATCGACCTGTGTATGGCCCCCTTAAAAGACCACAACTACAGAATGTGATAACAATAGCTGTAATCATAACTGTTAAGCTCTGCAAACTTGTTCTGAACCTTTGTGTAGCTAATCCAAACATCCACGGGTAGTTTCTCCACAGCAAACCATTATCTTGGTTCCTTACACAGGCCAGCACCAGAAGTTATCCTTGCAAACGACTGCCAGTCGTAAACTGTTTAGTCAGGCGTTTCACATGAGGCACCAAAGTTCTTTATTTGTCCGATAAGGGCGCAGACTCTAAATTACAGTCAGACGGAATAGCATTTCCTGGGCTGTATTTCCTGGAATGTTCTGCACATGACGGTTACTGCCAAAGAGCACATGACAATGACATCAGCTACAAAAACAGTTCATTCATACAACCTAGAGAATAAAAGGCAATAAAGCTTTATGGCGTCCAGCAAATCACTGGGGTAGAATCTTCCAATTCACGGCTCATACAGAGTCTTCCTTCAGAGCAGCCAACAAGGTATTGGCAGTATATATTTCACCAAAGGGTGCAGCTCTCAGACCTACCCATGACAACTCCTGCGCCATCGTCCATCAGTTCTGCGGTCATGCAAAACCTACATCGGTGCTGTAACCAGAAGCCAACAACAACATCTCACATAAGTCAAGTGCGATTCCCAATATTGATCGAGAAAGTATTCTAAATCCGAAATATGATGAATAGTAACAAATTGTCGAGTTTATGAGGAAAGCTTTGTCCTTCATGGAATACCTGGCACATTACAGGATGAACCAACAGGCGCACCTACCATACATGGGAGAATTGGAGGAAAACACCTGTCCAAGTACCATACATACTATGCTATCGTATTCATCTAAAAATCAGGACTTTCAATGCAAATTCTTCCTGTAAAATGCAATTAGTATAAATATCTGAATGTGACTGGGCATTGGCCTCTCACATAAAATGGCGCTCAGAATAGACGAGGGAAGGTCACTGCCTAATTTGCTAATAACTGACACGGATAGGAGAGATGACCTCTTCCATCTTTAGCTGCTCTGGCCCAGTCACAGCCTTGCTCTGATTAACCCTATGGAGGCCAAACATAATGACATCAATAAAGTCCCTACCTACACTTTTTTTTTCCCCCCCACAGACACGACCTAGTCAAAGCAATAGGCTATAGGCAATAGGCAAAGGAACATCACAGCCCAAGATGTGCCATGCTGGGCATCACCGCCAATGACACGCTACACATCAATTAAAAGTCAGTAGATGCAACCAGCATGATGTTTTTCAGGCACTTTTAAAAAAAAAAAAAAAAAAAATCAACAGGCAGCGTTAATGCCCATGCCGTGCTTAATGAGCTGTAAACTGTGGGCAATCAGGGGGATAGGCGTCACCAACGCATCGCATTGCTGTTTATATAATGGCAAGAATAGACCAGGCCTAAGGAGGAGTGAACCGATAGTCTAGGTGTCCTGGACGCCCAGGCCACCCAATGGGTGACACAGGTGTGACTTTCCCTGGTTTAGGGTACATTAATAACACACCTTTGATATGTGCAGTTTATTACATCTCCACCAACCAGCTGTATTGTCTAACCAGCATGCACTGCATCATAAATAGTACATCAGAAACTCCATAGACCCCTGCTATGTTCAGGTCAGTATACGGTGAAGCATTGGGAAGGTAGACTGTATACTCAGGATAGGTCAGCAATGGAGTCACAGTTTGCATCTGAGTATATAGGAAGGGGATTCCGACGTACACTTATTAAAGGCAATTTCTGGTGCCTGCACGTAGTGGAGTTTAGCAACACCCCCATGTTATACATATCACCCAAAAAGTGATCAGGGACGCCTCATGAGGTGTCTTCCCAGTGACAGCGCTTTAAGGGAATCGGGCGCTGGAAAGCCGCCATTTCCAGGATCTCCAGAAAACCTCTTAATGTAACAGCAGAAGTGAGACTCTGACCAAAGTCCACTCATATCGGAGATGTCACTGTCAGATAATTTAATGAAATATACACATTCGGCGATGAATAATGTGAAAATATCGATGTGGTAGGAAATAATCTGTCAGGTAACACTGATGAAGGATCCCTCACCAGAACCTGCTGATCAATACTTACTCGTTATTCATTAACTGACCTACACATCGTCTAATGTAAGGCCGGTCAGAGGTTCACCCAGCTCCTCCGGCCTAACTAACCAGATCTGCAGGTAAATCAGTAATATGAGAACACCCCATGCCGGTTGTATTCATAACTATTGCACCTTAAGCCCACTTGTACTTTACCTGAAATAAATCTGTACGATAAAGGGGCGCACGCGCTATTTCTGTGGGTACAGTAACATACATGCATTGCGGTACCCACACAAGCTCGAGATACTCTATCAACTGAATGGGCACCGGTCTCCAACATGCACTGCCATCCGGCAACATAGCGTGAAATGAACACGATGGACACTATTCTTTTGGGTGCTGCAAGGAACCAGGGTATGCTGGCCCAGTAATCTACACGTTCCAGAACGCTCAAATCAGGTGAACCCAACAAAGTGGTTCCGGATTCCTTCCACACATGGTGAATAAAAAAAGATCAGCTACACACTCTCACTTTGGGTGGTTTTCTTCCTGTAAGAACAATGCCAAAGCGGAACCTTTATGGGGAGAAGTGAATGAAATGCCCATGACCTCCATCTGAAAATGCTACCCGTCTGGTTGTCTCTGGAATACTAAAGAAGTGACCTAGAACAAGCATGCGGCAAGTGAAGTCAGTGCTCCTAATCAGCATATGTGCTCAAGATTAATAACGCCAAGCACAGAAGCCACAGATCAGCAAGTCCCCACTATTGGGGTGGTATTATTGTGTAACATGGTCCTCTGCTATAAATGTTCAGAGGAAGTCCGCTCTTCCCTTTCATGATTCTGGTGTATGGAGAAAATTATCCAAAATATTCATTAACTAGTGTGGGTTAAATATCTCATGCTACAACATGTCCTCCGTGCTGCCTATGGCCCAATGCCCAATAAAATATATGCAGAAGGGTTTCTATACATATTGGGGAAAATTGTGTTATTAACAGTGTCATTCATGTTGGTTCTCTAAGGCAATTCTGTTTAAACTCAGCATATTGCTGGACAGACATAAAAAGGTATCCATACATGTAAGACACACACACACTGTATAGTCCTCCATGTATCCATGCCACACACACACTGTATAGGCCTCCATGTATCCATGCCACACAC
>CM070042.1:14585556-14595644 GCA_036250615.1 Ptychadena robeensis
GTATCCATGAACACACACAATGTATAGGCCTCCAGTATCCATTGACAAACACACAATGTATAGGCCTCCATGGATCAATGGGACAACAAACTCGTATAGCCTCAAGGTATCAATGACACCAAAAACGTGTATAGGCCTCCACGTATCCATGCACATACCACACTGTATAGGCATCCATGTATCCATGACACACACACACACTGTATAGGGCCTCCATGTATCCATGACACACACACACACTGTATAGGACTCCATGTATCCAGGACCACCACACGGTATAGGCCTCCACGGATCCATGACACACACACACACACACACACTGTATAGGCCTCCATGTATCCCTGACCACCACGGTAGAGGCATCCAGGTATCCCGACAACACCACCACTGTATAGGCCTCCAGGATCCCATGACACACACAGACTGCTATAGGCCTCCATGGATCCATTACACACCACTGTATAGGCCCTCCATGTATCCATGGACACACACACTGTATAGGCCTCCATGTATCCATGACACCACATACACTGTATAGGGCCTCCCACTATCCATGGACAACACACACACTGTAAGGCTCCATGTATCCATGACACACAAACGTATAGGCCTCCATGTATCCATGACACACACACACACTGTATAGGCTCCATGTATCCATGACACACACACGTGTATAGGCCCCATGTTCCATGACAAAACACCCAACACACACTGGATTAGCCTCCTCCAGGATATCCATGACACACACACACACACAAACACTGTATAGCCTCCATGATCCATGAACACACACTGTATAGGCCTCCACGGTATCCATGCACACACCACCACTGTTAGGCCTCCACGTATCCAGACACACACACACACTGTATAGGCCTCCATGTATCCATGACACACACATGTATAGGCCTCCATGTATCCAGGAACACACAGGTATAGCTCCATGGATCCCATGACACAACACACTGTATAGGCCCTCCACGGATCCATGACAAACACACACACTGTTAGGCCTCCATGTATCCTATGACACACACACTGTATAGGCTCCAGGTATCCATGACACAAACAACACAATGTATAGGCCTCCATGTATCCATGACACACACACACACTGTATGGCCTCCATGTATCATGACACACACACACACACAACACACACAACTGTAGAGGCCTCCATGTATCCCTGAACACACACCAACACACTGTATAGCCTCCATGGTATCCAGATCACCAACACCTGTATAGGCCTTCCATGTATCCATGACACACCACACACTGGATAGGCCTCCATGTAGCCATGACACACACCACTGTATAGGCCTCCACGTATCCATGACCACACACACATGGATAGGCCTCCATGTTATCAATGACACAACACACAGGACACTGTTATAGGCCTCCATGTATCCATGGACACACACACCACTGTATAGGGCCTCCCATGTATCCAGGACACCACAACTGTATAGGCCTCACGTATCCATGACACACACACACACTTGTATTAGGCCTCAACGTAGCCATGGACACACACACACACACAAAGTATAGGACTCATGTATCCTGACACACACACTTATAGGCCTCCATGTACCATGACACACCCCACATGTATAGGCCTCATGTAATCATGACACAACACACGTATAGGCCTCCAGATCCATGACACACCTGTATAGGCCCTCCATGTAGCCATGACACCACAGACACTGTTATAGGGCCTCCAACGTAATCCATGGCACACACAACACACTGTTATAGGACTCCATTGTATCCAGGACACACACACGGATATAGGCCTCCAGTATCCATGACACACACACACTGTATAGGCCTCCATGTATCCATGGACACACACACTGTATAGGCCTCCATGTATCCATGGACACACACACACATGTATAGGCCTCCATGTACCATGACACACACACACACTGTATAGGCATTCCATGTATTCCATGACACACCACACTGTATAGGCCTCCACGTATCCATGACACACACACACCTTGTATAGGCCTCCACGTATCCATGACACACACACACCCCCACAACACACTGTATAGGCCTACATGTATCCCTGACCACAACACTGTATGGCCTCCATGTATCCATTGACACACACACTGTATAGGCCGCCCTCCATGTATCCATGACACACACACACCTGTATAGGCCTCCACGATCCATGACACCACACCACCACTGTATAGCCTCCATGTATCCATGACACACAACACTGATAGGCCCCATTGTATCCAATGACACACAACACAAAATGTAGAGGTACTCAATAGATAAATGACCACAAACAAACACACAACAACACAAACAATGTATGGCCCCTGTAGCCATGACACACACACACACACACACACACTGTATAGGCCTCCATGTATCCATGACACACACACACTGTTATAGGCCTCCATGTATCCTGCCCACCACACACACACACTGTATAGGCCTCCATGTATCCATGCCAAACACACACACACACACACTGTATAGCCGCCGGGTATCCATTGGCCAAAACACACACACTGTATAGGCCCCTCCATTTATCCTTTGACAACACACACACACACACTGTATAGGCCTCAATGTATCAGGACACACACACACACCCACACACGTATAGGCCTCCATTGTATCCATGAAACACACACACTGTATAGGCCTCCATGTATCCATGACACACACACACCACACACACAATGTATAGGCCTCCATGTATCCATCCACACACACCACACACACACACACTGTTATAGGCCTCCATGTATCCATGCACACCACACACACAATGTAATAGGCCTCCAGTATCCATGCACACACCACCACACTGTATAGGCCTCCATGTATCCATGACACACCCACACACACACTTGTTGTATAGGCCTCCATGTATCAAGCCACACACACACACACACAAGGTACAAGCACTCACACCTTCCAACATGTTAAGGTAATAGGGGCCTCCATGTATCAAGCGGACACACGGTACAGAACTCACATGTAAGGTTTACAGGAACTACATGTATAACGCCATGCACACATAAGGTACAGCACTACACCTCCACAACATGTAAGGTTATAGGCCTCCATGTATCCATGCCACACACGGTACACACGAACTCACACCCTCCATACATGTAAGGTAACAGGAAATCCATGATACACGCCAGCACACATAAGTACAAGACTCCACACCTCCACACATGTAAGGTACGGCCTCCATGTATACACCCACACACCATAAGGTACAGCATCACACCTCCACACATGTAAGGTACGGGCCTCCATTGTATCCTGCTGCACACACAAGGTAGGTACAAGCACTCACACTCCAACATGTAGGTAGAGGCCTCCATGTATACACGCCACACACACATAAGGTACAAGCACTCACACCTCCACACATGTAAGGTACGGGCCCCCATGTATCCAAGTACTGATACTGCCACACATGCAAGGTACAGGCCTCCATATAGCCACACATGGAAAGTACAAGCTCGCGCCCCACACATGTAAGGTGTAAAGCACCTCCCTAACATCCTAGGACACTTCAGTATCGTTATATGAAACTAGAAAGCAGCAGATTCCTTAACTCTGAAAAAACATAACCAAAAATGAAACTCTTACCACAGAGGATACTCGACATTACGCCTCAAGCCATGGGCAGAGCCAATCAGATCAGGGACATATTGGGGTACAGAGGGGTATTAGAAGCAAACTGTTGATGGAAGTGATACAGGAGTATGGCTGGTTGCTCCCCTCCTATAAACACTTGCTCATTGAACCTTTCTCCCATACCAGCGCCAGCTGTACAGATTACCAGGTCTGCTGACACAACTTACATTATGTATTGTCCTCTACAGGCAGTGTGAGGACTGGGAACTCCAACAGGAAGGAAGTCTAGGAATGACTCCATCTTACTACTCACTGCAATCAGTTTCTCTCAGTATTCTGGTGGTGAAGGGCGAGGAGTTAAGCAGGCCATACACGGGTCAGATTTTCAATCAATCGATCAATTTTTTAGTCGATTGATTGAGAATTGAGTTTTGCCCACCTGGTTAAATCGACTTAATCCGATCAAAATGGAGTGAAAATTCAGTCGTTTTTTGATCGGACTGGATGGTAAATTTTGATCGGTCGATTGAAAATTGGTTCCGTATTTTGAGAACCAAGTGTGGTCAACCAATTTTTGATCGATTTTTCTACCTATTCTACCTCACTTCTGATTGAAATTTTAATCGGACTATTTTGGATCGATTATTTTGTGGATTGAAAAAGAAAAAAATCGATCCAAAATCTTGTACTACATATGGGGCATGATACAATCGACATACAATTTTATACAGACATAAAAATTGATCGTTTTAAGTTGATTGATTGAAAATCTGACCCGTGTATGGGCTGCTTAACACAAACGTGCCCTGCACACCACTTCCTTCAAGTTACCCTAAGCAGAGCACCATTAGTATGAAGAAAACAGTCATGTGACCTGTCAACGTCACATGACCAGCCTCAGTACAGGCTCCAATTGTGACCAGCATTTTAAGAATGGGTCTCACCGATTAAACGGGTCAGGACAACCGACCTATGACATGCAGGACCCATGGATATAAAGCCATTATTCACTGGTTGTCTGGCTGTGTCTATGTCACTCAAAGGGAACAGAGAATGAAATTAGTTTGCTGAATACATTTATTATCCACACGGGGAGAATGCTTCACCATTACTTATATGAAGAGAAATGACTGTATGGACTAGTAGTGAAGAGACCGATAACAAAAGTAAACCATACCTTCCAGAAAACTGCACTGGGGAGATTTCACTGTATTTCCTGTCCTGAACCTCCAGGACAGGAATAAAAATCCCAACTTAGCAAATGCTTATGCTTTAGACTCTCCACTGGCTCCATCTCAAAAACCCTCTCCCTCTTCGGACATCATCCTCCTACAATGCAAACCATATGGCTCTGCACCATAGAGGAAGGGCCTCAAGGACCCACCCACAGCCCTAGAAAGTACATGGAGGTAATATCTTTTCCCTAAACTGTGCAAGAAAAAAACCCATTTCATCTATTAAGATGACAATTCTCTTCTGACGCTCTGACACCTTCCTCCTACAATACAAAGCTTAGGGCTGTACACCAACAGGTCTTCACCACCTCGGGGGTCGAAGGATCATTTCACAGGGGTCGACGTGCTACCTGAAATCTTCAGAGCTGCTGCTTATAAGCAGGGTGGGAAGTAAGATGGGAGAGTAATCCCCTATTCCTCCTAACCCCCCATACACGAGTCAACTAGCTTTCGATTCCGCAATCAGCCAATAACCGTGAACGGTGATCGTTTGGCGAATCGAAGGCACCCTTTCTTCGAGCGGGATCAGGCTCATCGAAAGGTCAGTTGAACAGGGAACAGACATCTTCGTAAATCCCATCGGATCACCACAACTTTGTAGTATAGGACGGGAATCGATTGTGCAAAATGGTGCACGATTCGCCAAACGATCAAGCGGGATCACCACGTTCCGCTCAATCATACGGGTATCAACGCGTGTATGGGGGACTGACCTCCATTACACTCCCCCTTAACTTCACACCCTACAGATCGTCATCACAAGTGGGGTGGGAGAAAATAGGAGACAGGGGTCATGACACTTACCTGATCGCGCCAGAAGGGACGTCACGGAGTGTCACTTCCGGAATTCGGAACGCCAAGTGACACTCCGCACCGGCACGAAATAGTTTGAAAACCACTGCTCTACACTATAAAGGGTGGACATGATGTCCACAGGCCTGGGAGGAGCAGGTAAGTACTTCGCAGGTAAATAGAAGCACTTATTCCATGCAGCGGAAACTCTCTTGTATGACATCATACTTCCACAATGCAAAGCTTATGGTGCTGCATCGTACAGGGAGTACTTCAATATGTTCACAGCATCAGAAAAAAAACTTGCAAAAACAATAATTGAGCTGCGGATCCGCTGGTCTGAGCGCCTGTTGCCTTCTAATTGACGCAGCAAGCTACGTCTATGCAAGGGTTAACGTACTCCACTACGTTTACCACCGCATCAGCTCTGCACCGTGTGAACACCAAGCAAGTAAAGTGTATGTGCACTGCGCTTAGCGCAGGGGATCCCGACGGATGTGGAGACATACCCTAAGGGTTGATATAAAGGTCACCCCAATTCCTGCCGACAATGGTACAGGACAAGACTCCAATATAGAGAAATCTCAAAGCATATGCAAACACATGTATGTTTAACCATTCAACCAGCCTACACGGACATTGTCCCCATCTATGTACTGGGGTGACCCACCTGACCCCCCATTTCCACAATGTCTTCTGACCCCCCCTACCCAGTGACACCTATATACACAGTGACACCTCAATCCTTCCATCAGGAGCAGTGGGTGTGCAGAGGTAGGTTACTCACAGCTCCCGGATGAACATTTCCCGCCACGGTGTTACGTACGCCCCCGGAACCCCAATAGACAAAGGAAGATGTATAATGCAATCATTCTCCGCTCTCACCGATTTCTCTCCTTCACCAGCTTCCTTCTTCCGCCACCTCTGCCCGGCTCCTCTGTCACACGAAATGGCGGCTATAGCTCACGTCACCCGGTGAAGAGCTGGAAGACACCGCCCACTTGCGTTCGCTCAGCCCTCGGCCAATCCGCAGCATCGAAACCGCAGGCAATGGGTGTGCGCCATATTGCGCAACACCTTACAGGCCAATGAAAAGACGTGAAGTCATACCAGTACAACAATGAGGAAGCGAAGGGAAGCCATCTTACTACTCTCGTTGCTGTTTACGACAACCCTTAAGGAAAACGCTTCGCGGCGAGCATGGCTCACGCGAGCTGCTTTGTTTATGCGCTCTGGGCTACAGGGTTTACAACTTACCTTAATTATTTCAATGCGTCGCTTGTTGGCGAAGGAAGTATGCTGTTTCGCTATCTCCATGGTTACAGACCTTGGGTGTAGAAAGATGGCGGGACATGATGACAGCGGGAAGTGAAGCACGGCCAATGAATTGCCTGAACGTCAGGGTCCCCGCCGCGCCTAGTTATGGGGGATACGAATGGAGTCCTGATTCGTCTGACACGTCAAATGGGCGGGGCCTGAAGCAGCAGAGTATATAAAGCAGCTGTTGGGCGCCTTGCTATATATAGCATTTGGACTCATAGAGTTGAGTAATAGAGTGGGTGGGTTAGGATGGAGCTGTGTAGTTCTGTAGGAAGGATTTGTAAAGTCCTGACGAGACTGGTCATAAGTTAAAGGTCTGTGTTGTCCTTCCATAGTGTGTACTCCAAGAAATCTGGATCCCTGTGACATATGGTGGCGGGATATCCACTGTGCTGCCATCACAAGAAGTGCACATACCCAGGATAAAATGCTAGGTACTCAACAATAAAATGATTGACAATGTTTTCCAGATCTTTCAGATTGTGAGGTCATTTCTTGTGTACAGCCCTCTTCTGATCAATCCACAGAGTTTCTATTGGATTTAGGTCTGCTCTAAGGATGGCTATTTAAAAAATGTACATTTTCAAAGAAGACATTCTTATGGTGATTTAAATGTATGGTAATGGTGTTGTTTTGGTAATGCTTAGTGTAATTGTTTTTGTTTACTATTGATACTTTTATGTGTGTACTTTTAACAGTTATGTGTGTACATCTTAGGCTGGGTTTACACTATGCCGCCCTTTAAAGTGCGGGGGGGGGGGGGGGGGGGGGGTGTTATGGACACGTCGGGGAGTGCATGTCCATAGCATTCACCTGCGGTTTACCTGCTGTTTTCAGGGGGTATAGGGTGCGGTATTCGCCATGTCAGCAATACGGTGTCCTATACTTACTATTGGCAAATTTTGCGTGCGCTACATGTTTCCTGTGCACCCTGGGACACCCCTGGATCCAGAACGCTTGGCCGGACGTTCTGAATCCGTGCCTGCTGCCTCGCCACCCCCAACCGCGGGCATGACTGGCTCCAGTATAGACTGGCATGTCATTTCCCATAGGGGTTTACAGGGGGCGACTGCACTGCATGGTTTTCCCTGTGGTCAATGCGAGGGAAAACCACGCAGAATTCCTCAGTGTAGATGCAGCCTTACATTTACTTCATGCTACTTGAATGTGGTAAAAGAAAAAGATTTAAAATCTGAAAGTTCAGTAGCTGAAGATTATTATACAGACATTTCCTGGTATAGGGTGACAAACAAGGGCATTTCCAGGCCCTGTGGCAGCAAGTGAGTGCCCCCCCCCCATCCAGCCATAATGCCATACCTTAACTATGGTGGCCTCATGCTGACAACCTGGCTCTTGTTGTGCTGCAGGTAGTGGTTTCACTGAGGATCCGGGCACCCCTTTATCTTTGAGGACCCCTAGATCTCCACCCCACCTCATGGTACCTGAGACCCTAACCCATTCCTTAGGGCAGTGGTTCCCAAACTGGGGGGCTCAAAGGTATTCCAGGGGGGCACAGGTCCTCATTCTTAACCTGTGTTTGAATAGGGAGGGGGGGGGGGCAAGGAAAGTTTGGGAACCACTGCCTTAGGGGGATCAGAAAATCTTCCTTGAAGATATAATTTTAAGTTGTAATATTTTGATTAGTCCTTGATACCTGTCTGTAAACATTACCTTCAGTAACCTTCACATACTGAACATCTGTTCCCAACATATAATGACAGTAAACGGATCTGCAAATGTCAGTTTGCTTCATCCTGGTGTCCTGTATGTAAAGGTGATATTTGTACTAGGACTGAACATAATAATTATCTCTATATGTAGTGTGTGTGACATAACAAGTATCCACAGAGTATGTGAAATGGCGGAAGTAGAACATTTAATTATTTTAGTTTCAATAATTTTTATTGGTTTAATGAAAACAAATAAAAAATGTAAATTTAAACTATAATCATAAGAAATTTTACTTATCACATTTACACTGAAAGAATCATATGTTGTACAATGGTACAATATTGGAGACAACTGAGATATGGTCGCGATGTATTCAGTGTCAATAATGTGATATACAAGTATGTAAGTTGCCGAAATAACTTCAAAACCATAAGTGCGTGAGGTATTGGATAGACAAGTAGAATTGTAGTGTTGTGCGAGTGCAATGTGTAAAGTACTCACGACACCAGGTTCTTTAGGGATGGATGTCCTCTGTCCAATTTCCAGGCTGAGCTCACACCCCAATAAGTGAAGGTGCATGCAAGCCGGTAGGGGCTATTTACAGTTTATTGAGGATTATGTACACATGCAGCTCCGAATCCCGAGGGCAGAGAAGGGGTTCAATCCTAGGGAAAGTGTTACTGTGCTGCTACCGCGTTGCTGGAACCATTCGGCTGGGTGTTCAGTTGGACTGTCTGCTGTGTCTAAAGATGAGGCTGTGGTACTCCAGAGAGATACAGATGATAGAAGAGCCCAGAACATTCTCAGGACTGCCTATTTATGCCCTCAGACAGGGGCTGGCATAAGGCCTGTTACTGGGCAGGAATAACTGCTACTTTTTGGAGGGAAAAGTAGAAGTAAACACCCAGCCATGACTCATGGTTTTAGCAGCCTGTACACTGCAGGTGCCACCCTTAGGGCTTGTTTTCACTTTTAAGTTTTTTCGCGTTTCCGCAAGCGCAAACAACCGCATCCATTGGAAACTTCAATATAGTTTCCACTGGTGCGTTTGTGCGCGTTCAGATGCGGTTTAGCCTGCAGCGTTTTGAAACGCATCCGCATCCCAACCGCATCCCAAAAACGCATCCATAGGAAACCATTGGATGCATTTCAAAACGCGTGAAAACGCGCAAAAACGCATGGCATAGCAGACGCGGATGCGGGGCGCGTTTGGAAAAACGCGCAAAAATTGTGCCATGGATTCTCGCGGTTTCAGCCGCAGGGCAACGCAAGAGTGGAAACAAGCCCTTAAGAGGAAACACCAAGCTGTGACTAATAATCGATGTAATCATCGTATATATCTTGTCCTAAAGCCACAATTACATTTCTCCAGACCCTTCATAGTTAAATTCAACCATTCTGTAGAAATCATGGAATGTCTACCATGCC
>CM070042.1:14595744-14633942 GCA_036250615.1 Ptychadena robeensis
ACAAGCATATAATACAGCACATATAAACATAGTTATGTGGCCCTTTCTTGGGTCACTACACTATCACAAAATACAAAAGAGCCAGCTCCATCTTAACTTCTGGACCGCAAATGCAAGGAGAAAGAAAATGGGAATACAGGGACAGAAGAAGAAAGGAAGAGGCAAGCAGAAAGGAAAGGGGAAGTAACCACTGAAAGTGAACCCAAGGTGCAAAGGTTGTACAAGTATAGGTATAGTCCCCACAGGAGACCAGGGGTGGGAGGTCAAACATTTGTAACCCACAGAGTCTAGATTCGTAAAAATTTAGAGTGGGTATCAGAAAGGGGTTAGGAAATTGTTCAATAACAAAAATGTAGTTGACCCTAGTGGTAAAGGCCACATAAGATATAAATTGTGTTCGCCATGAGTGGGTGAGTTTGTACTGTACTTTAGACAGGGATGGGGATTTGAAGTGTAATAATGCTAACCAAGAATCCTTAGTAAATGTATTCTGGAACAAGGCACTGAGAAGTTAAAAAATCTGTGGACAGCTTCCCAATGTGCATTATTCCCATGTGCATTAAGATCGGGCAGGTGAGTAAGATTTGAGTATAGCATAGAGATCAGCTTGGAAGCCAATGGGGAATTGTAAAGCCCCCCATACACCTTTAGATCAATCCATACACTTTCCATTAGATCTACCAACAACTATGTAGTATTGTGGCCTCCATGGTGTATGGGGGGCCTTATGTTCAAATAAAGGGAGGTGGGTGGAAATGCTCTTGCCCCCAGGTCAGTGATGGAAAGCAATGGCGAATTTTCATATAGCACAGGGTGGGGGGTTGGGGGAGGTTGAGGTTTATCCTGAATGGATACCCAAGAAAGTATAGAAGGAGAGTCTATAAGGTTTAAAGAAACAGGTGTATTTGTGGGGTTTCCACCATTGACAGGCTAGTGGAGAATAAAGTCTTGGGGAGAAGTGAAAGTTATAAAGAAGAGGCAATATGGGTAGGTGCTTGGATGTGAAAGAAGAGCCCCAGATACCCAGGGTATGGCGTAAGAAAGGGTAAACATTTATTTTAAAACTCTGGTAAGAAACTTTTCTCACCACCTTAGAATATTCGTACGAGAGACCTCGGCACCTTTCCATAGGATTGAGGGTAGGGATTCAGGAATCCCCTTGCTAAAGAGGTCCCCTACATCCTAAATGAGCCCCCTCACCTACAGACGTCTGGGCAAGTTGTTGAAATAAGAGCTTCTTTCTAAAAGGCGGGTCTCCTACTCATTGAGGTATGACTCAAGAGAGAGGTTCACCTGCTCATGGCCCCCCTTTCCAGACTTTATCAGGCTCTATGCGTAGTGGGGGTCTGGTATGACCTGGGGTGAAAGTGGGATTTACATGTTAATTCAATTCTGTCTTTCTTGCAAGACTCAATCACCGTGCAAATGCCTGCAAAGCACCCAAATGCTGTCAAAATGGGAGCACATATGTTTGTTAGGGGCGAAACGTTCCATTATGGCCCAGTGGTTATCACCTTCTCCTCCCTCGATCGCTCAGGTACGCCAGACCCTTCAGACTTACATGTACTTTGATAAATTTTTTGCGGAACAGGACAAAGAGCAAAGAACGAGAAATTTTTTCAAGGCGTGGAAAAGGTTCCTGTTGAAGGAATTGGATGATGCCCAAATTATAGAGTTTATGACTATTTTCCGCCTGACCGAATGGTATGCCCTGGAAGACTTGCGTCGCACATTGGGGAGACTGGCCGCGCCCGCTCAGGGGCCGGTTGGTGACCCTCAGCAGTCGCAATGACCGACTGACTCCTGTTCGACATCTTACCTGAGTTAGTGGGCCTGCGTTCCATTTTACGACATGACATCGGAGAAGGCCAGTTCTGGACTCGACTTGTCACGACGGGTGGGGGGACGAGAGAGGACACGGTTCCTATAGGGAGGTGTTACTGTTTGATTTAGTGTGGGTTTTCTGTTTTGTTTTGTTTTACTCTGTATTGTGTTTTATTTGGTTTTGTCTCCCAGGACGAATTACTGCTATGAATCTATTTGATCTCTGTGTATTTTATCTTATGTTTTACGTCCTGTTGTTGTAAAACTTGTTACAAAACTCAATAAAGAAAGTTTTAAAAAAAAAACCAAAAGCACCCAAATAGCATTTCTATTATAGTCCATAAAGATGTTCAAATGTCCCTATGATGTGTTAAAAAAATGCAACGCCGTAAAATAATCCTGCAAATAGTGTCTCACAAACAATCTCAGAAGCTTCACTGATTTTACAAAAGCTTGACAAACGACCAAGTGAACCTAGCCTGAAGGCAGCCATACACAGTTATATTTTTGTTTGATCGACCAAAAAAATCTTTCTTTTGGAAGTTGAGGGAATGGGAATCCATTCCAACCCACCTGATGCGATTGACCAAAAATGATAGAAATTGAACATAAAATCGATCGAAAAGTGATTGGACATGTTAGTAAATTTATACGTATCTGATGGGTTTTCTAGGTATTTTGATGTGTATTGGATTGTACTTTGGAGCATGCGCACATATTCAAGTGAAGGAATCAATCGGTTTTAGATCTATCACACTGTGTGGTGGTACCATGTCAATGTTAGACTGACAGTCGATATTTAAATTGCACAAGACAATCAAATCGAAAATTGATCCAGCAAAAGTTGACCTGAGTATGGCTAGCTTTAGATTTAAACAAGCAATTAACCCTTTCTTGCATTTGGGTTGGGCCCCATAAAAGATTAACCTGGGAACGGTTAATCCTACACTTCTGCAAAGAGGGTCAATGTACTGATGTGCGCAGAGGGAATGGGAGCCTGCTTTCTGCATTCTGGACACAAGAGGGCGATGTGTACCATGTTATGGTGATGACATTGGATTGCAGGGAATGATGGAAGTGTGCCTGCATACCGCCAATCCTCTGTCAGAGGAACTACATTGTGATGGTGTTTACATATTTCTTTGCATTTACTGTTTTCCTCTAGAAGCTTTTAAAGCATGCTTTATACATAAAACAATTTAATTTATTTTAAGGTAAATTCAGCAGAAGTTCCACAGATACAGGTGCAGCTTAAACATGCTAGATAAAATGTGAAAGTATGATATATCCCCTGCCTCGTATTTATAGTTATCGTATTTATAGAGTCCTCTCTAATGAGATTATTGTTTTGTAATTGTTCTGGTACTCTCTGTGATGAAAGGTTAAAAAATGAAAAGCAGAAACAAAACTCATTGGGGTTTTTTTCCAATTCTTTCCAAAAATTACTAACAGCAAGTTTGGAGTTCAAGTGATACCGTTTATTGGCTAACTGAAGTCATTAGAGAAGCAAGCTTTCGGGATATCGCAGATCCCTTCTTCAGGCTAATACAATTCTGGTCTTTGAAACTTACATTTATACACAAAATAACATGGTCATAAATATTTGAACAAAAGAAACAGTTTTGTCTTGACACACATGACTGATGGAGGTGAGATCAGTCATGTGTGTCAAGACAAAACTGTTTCTTTTGTTCAAATATTTATGACCATGTTATTTTGTGTATAAATGTAAGTTTCAAAGACCAGAATTGTATTAGCCTGAAGAAGGGATCTGCGATATCCCGAAAGCTTGCTTCTCTAATGACTTCAGTTAGCCAATAAACGGTATCACTTGAACTCCAAACTTGCTGTATTTATCGATGGCTAACACGGTACAACACTCTACTATTGCAAAAATTACTAACAATTGTTGTTGCTATACATTAAATGTAAAGTTACAACTTCTGATTGTTCTGTCTCACTGTAGGTAAAAGGAGGGAATCGCAGCAGCAGGTCTGCTGTACATATGGATCTGTTATCATTGTACAACCAAAAAGATGCTCCATTCATTGCTATGAAATATGGAGGGAGAAAATATGGAAAATGGAGAAAATATGGAAAACTAGAGCGCCTTGTATACAAGACTCACTGACTATCTGTGTATTTCCTCCTTGACCCCCTTCCATCTGGCTTCCGGTATTCCCATTCCACTGAGACAGCAAGTTGCCAATGACCTGCTTACTGCCAAGGCCCAAGGAAACTTCTCCCTGCTTCTAAACATGTAGGGGGGCCTTTACTGTGAGCAATATGTGGTGTCATTTCAAAGCCTCCCTCATTTCAATTGATTAATTATTTTTATATGCTTATTCAAGGTAGCCATAAACAGCTCGATTTGTCATCAATCGATTCCCAATCCGATCATTCCCCGCGATTGTTAAATCGACGGTTGATCATTTTGGAATTCATGGTACACCACCATGAGAATCCGATTAGTGGTCGATTTGGACATGGCCGATCTACAAAATGGCCGATTCCACGAAATCCATCAATTGGAAAGGCTGCTGCATAGGGAGCTATGGGTCCACCAACATACTTCGACTGCCAAGCCATGGACCTAAAAAAAACGACATGTCGGTTCTATGTCTGATCTGATTTTTAGTCGATTATGATTCGAGTGAAAAATCGACCCGTGTATGGAAGCCTTTAGAGTTGAACACTAGAGATGAGCGAGCACCAACGTGTTCAGGGTTCGGGTCCAAACACATCGCTATATTTGTGTGTTCTACCGTGCACCTGAGTACAATGTAAGTCGATGGGCGACAACCTGGCACCTGCTCGGAAGAGTGTAGGGTTCCTGGTCCATTGGAAAAGTTCAGAAAGTGACAGTAACTCCACCCAAATTGACTAAAAAATACACCCAAACCCCTCATTACATGAAAAATACAGCTCCCTTTGGTGTCTCCATCTCCCATACTGAACATATATTTATTATCTGTAACCATAAAAATAAATGGTAATAGATAATAAACTGGTGGGAGGAATGGTTTGTAGTAATCCTATACTCCTTCCAAGGTATCAAACCCCAGCGCGGCAATAAGAGCTAACCACAGAAACACTTTCCAAATACACAAAAAACTTGTTGTCTGTAATAATTATTATCACAGATAACAGCAACATCCGACATTAAATAAATTATCTACAAACGCTTAATTCCTGAACACCAGCTAGAAAGTTTTATATTTAATATTTTCAACAATTATTAAAAACAAAACTGCAAACTGAACAGTTCTACAGTATCAGCAAACCCATACACTACAAACATAACAAAAGACCACCAACAGCTTTTAAAGGATGACACCCTACTCAACACAAAACCACCAGTAAAACAACAAAACTCACAACATGAAATCAAAGTTAAAATGTTGTGTTGTTTACTGGTTCCAACTCAAAAAATAGAGCAATAAAAATACTTCACAATAACCTAAAATGAGCCATTCCAAAACATTAACCCCCTATCCTACACTAACCGATAATTCATGCCTCTAAAAACACACAAAGCTTCAATAAACTCAACAAATCAATGTTATATGTCATAATTGAATACATTATTAACTAATAAACATACATTTACATTTCCTTACAGGCTACATGTAATAATAACAATATAATTATTGCATGTAGAGACCGGCCCAGAGCCAAAAGACAGAGACCTAGGCGGAGGGACTACATGACTGGGTTAGAAGGAGCTGGCACACTAAGGGTTAGCAATTCTTCTAAACATGCTTAGCTATGTTGTTTATGGTATCCATGTTATGATATTATGTTATCTTGTTCCAGCTCAATCAGATAGGTTGGCTCAGTTGCTAGGCAGGGTTCTCCTGTAGTTTAGTGTGTGAGGAGAATTCACCACAATTCAGTCGGAGACAAGTCTGTGTAGGATGAATTACCCGGCCTCCCTCTCTCCCTCAATTTTCTTTGGTTTATAAAACTTTGATTTATTCCTTTGTTTTCAGGTTTCAAAACTTGTCACGACAGCCGCAGGGTTGTAAGGCCCTTTAAGGTGGTATGGTCATGGAAAAGGTCAAGGGACCATTGTAGGTATGGAGTCTCACCCTTTGCTATGGATGTCGGAGTGCCAGGGAACTAGTTCTGCAAGATGATATCTGCATTTTATTGTAATTGTCTCTGAGTCAGTGTAGTGCGCCTGGAGGCCGATATATAGGGTGATGAAGATACAGGATGCTGGATAACTGCCTTCAAGGGACCTTTGTTTTAATCTATAATGGTCTGCCTAATGATTGTTATATATTATATTTTCTTAGTTACGTTGGTAATGAAAGGCTGCCGGGCCATTTAAAATCCAATCTGTCTCAATTATTCCAGTTGATTTTTTTTGAGTGAATGTTGTTGACCAATTTAGACAATAGGGACAGCTATCTGGTATACCCTAGTCATGTATTACATGACATTTATGTATCAGTATCCCTGCAATACAAATAATAAATTACAGAACCCCAAACCAAAAATTTACATTTACTTACAGTTAATATGTCCACTCCTCACACTATTTGAGCTCCTATGCATACAGCAGGGAGAACTACGTGGGACACTCTGTCCCACGTTATGCAGTGTGACTTGGGGACCCCTATACTGCCCGTCTTCCTTACCCGATGGAAACAAGACCTGGATGTGCGATAGTCCCGAAACAAAAAGAACATATAGTCCACTTTGCCACAAGGCTTCCATCTGTAACAAATAATAGGAAACTAGCTATAAATTATTCACTAGGTGGTATTATAAGCTTGATAGACTGGCCAGGATGTTCCACAATTCCTCTGGACTGGCGCAACGATTCTGGGAGTGGCACATTGCAACATATCTTTTGGGACTGCCTAAAGCTGCAAACCTTCTGGACCTCGATTCTTCAGCTGGTTAAGAATTTGACCGCCAAAGTCAGTGACGTCTCATCCGGTACCTGGAACGCAGAGTTCCTGTTTACAATAGCTGGACGTGACCTCACTGACGTCACTTCCTGTTCTCGAGACGGCTTTTCACTACAGAAGTACTTTAATTTTGTTGCAATGTTCCTATATCTCCAGCGGTTTTGCAATCAACTCACAAAAGCAGCTAGTTGAAATTTCAAAAATAATTTGAAAAACCTCGTCTTTGTTTCTCCTGATGAAGATGTTTATAACCATGAAAGGCGTCAAGATTAGGACAAGACTGTTATATAGGGCTGAGCCCCAACTAACTGTAATGTAAACCCGAATGGGGTTATTGACTGTTATTGTCTTACACTATTCTTGAAAATGTGTTAATACATTTTGTTTTACTACATTTTGATTAACCTCCCTAGCGCTCTTGCAAGGTCCAGATTTCTGTACCAAAAGTGCACCATAGACTCTAATGGAATATTTTTTATGTTGTAGGCCTGTAACTTCCAAAAATATGTCCGTACAAGGGTCTAAAAGACATCCTGACTATACTAATGTTTGAAACACACAATTATTATAAAAAAAGTACATTAAAAAAAATTATAATTATGATACAAATTATGTATCATTTGATAAAATCTCTTGAATACTTATCTGGTATGAAAGATTTCAAAACAGTATTTATGTTTGTTTATAATACAATTTTTATTACAATTAGAAATGTGTTTTGTTTTACTTTGAATTGTATTGGATACAGTTATCACTGTATCCAATACAATGGCATTTGGCACCCTCTGAAAGGGTTAACTTCAAAGAGCACATGTGGAGATGACACTGGGGGGGATATTCCAGGTGTGCTCTTTGAAGATAGCCCAAATTGGGCTGGGAGTGGGGTGACATCGGCGAAGCCAGCTTAGAGCATGTCCCCCGGGACAGCACAGAACAGTGAGTATGTGCTGCTGCCGGGGGATGTGAGCTTAGCTGGACGGCTCCATCTCGTCAGCTGCAACACTGACATGAAAGTGCAGGGACAAGGTGGAGCCGTCAGAAGCGCTAGGAAGGTTAAACTCCCTCATTGTGCTGTTCAGGTACTATTTAGTATCTCAACATTGGGTGACACAACTGAGATTCAGGGAGTATTCCCATCACAAGGGTTGTATTTTGTTTAATTCTGGGATGTTGGCATATACTTAATATACCATGGGTACCATTATGTTCAATATAATAAATAATAATAATAAAATAATTTGAACATCTCCCGCCAGTGTTTCACATTGGGAGGTTATGTTAACTTGTAGTTAGAGTTCCTACTGGGAGGATTCTCTTTTCTGCCTGTTGTTGGATTTTACATTTTCCCGAAGAAGACACAAAAATTTATTAAACAAACATGGTATTCCAATTTTTGGGGGAAAATTTTAAAAATTGATGGGCGGGCTTGATATCTTTGGAGAGAGAGGATGTTCAAACAGGCTTGCCAGTCCAGCGACAAGGTTATCACTGATGTCTGGGGCGTGCGGAGGAACACTAGTTTATCATTAGCAGATCTGTTGGTCCTCTAATATTGGTGTGCAGTATGCATTGCATGGGTTAATGGGACTACCCCCTAATTCTTGCTGCTATGTCCCTCTTCTGGCTGGTTGTCCTGCATTTTCAAGTCTCCCTGGAGACGCTCCCTGCAGGGGGCTTTTCACTTAGACTTAAGAGAATGCTTTAATATCACAATCTTCCTGAAGATCTCTCCATATCCATTTGCCTCAGTATGGACAAACTGTTGCCAAGTGTGAGAGACCTAAAGCCCCCCATACACCTTTAGATCATTCCATACAATTTCCATTAGATCTACCAACAACTATGTAGTGCCAGGTCCTCCCTGATAGAATACACAGTGATTGGAAGGTTTAGAAAGGTCCTCATATTACATGGTTTTGGTAGAAGAAAAGTTGATTGCACAGAAATTGTATGGTAAGATTGTATGGTGTATGGGGGCCTTAAGGGTCCCCATACACCTTTAGATTTCTCTGTCAGATTTCCTTTAGATCTCCTTTTGTTTTACCGAAAGCATGTAATATGAGGGACTTTCAAGTCTACCTGTGTTCAATCGCACAGGACTCTATACTACATAGTTGTTGTTGGATCTAAAGATATCTGACAGAGATCTAAAGGTGTATGGTCATCTTAAGTTTGTTGAGAGCTGCACAGATTTGTATTTCTCATGTAAAGCTGTCTGTGGTGCCTCACAGTAACCAATCCATTTCAGGCTTTACATTTCAGCTGCCACTTTAAGCTACCCATACAAGTATTGATTGCCGTGCATTTGGCCAGCGAGCGATCACTGCGTGGTGACGTCACCACGCTGCTTTTGGCCATCCGCCGAATGTATGGGAGTCGTGATGTATGCCAATCACACATCATTTGCCATAAGATACTTTGAATGGGAACCCTGGTCTCCATGTGATTGCTGATTGTGGGGGTGATACAGGGGAAGTATTTGTTTTATTTTTTATTCACCTGGAAGCCTCAGGTGTACGACAGCAATGAGCAGGGCATGTGGTTGCAGATCTCACGCAAGATTTGCTTTTCTAAATCCAACAAGGGTAGCCAGAGTGTGTTTCACTAATCAGACTTGCTGAACAAATTCAGTATTAACATATAGCTGTGCAGACTTGCTGATAAAATATATGTTTGTTACTGCTAATTGGGGTCAGGGGTCATAGGCCTAAACCTGAAGTCAAAAGTTGATGTCTTCTCAGCAGCCTGGCCTTAAACAGTCTTTTAACACCAGGGAGTGCATAACTATGTAAGGTATTAATGAGCCTTATACTCACTTGGGTTAGCCATATACACAGGGACGGTCCTAGGGAGATCGGCGCCCTGAGCACCCCCTCTGATGAATGCCCCCCTCTTCAGAGCTGATAACAGCAGAGTCTCAACTCACGCTCCCCCCCCCTGGAAGTGAGGTAAAACCTGTGAGACTCTGGATCTCTGAGTCTAGTCTCCCCTCACTCATGGGGGGGGGGGATGGAGGTATATAACGTAAGGTATATATCACCTCCTATCCACATCACCGCCTCCCCACATCCCCATACAAAATTTTTGGGGGGATATCTGTGTATTTCACATAAGGTTCACCAGAGAGCAGCAAGTGCAATGTGGCTGGTTAGGGAACAGTGATTTGTGGGACCTAGTGAACGCGTCAAGTTAAAAATGGAAAAAAACTTAAACCAGACCTATGAATGGTAATTTGGTTGGCTGCTTTGGGTTACAGTATTTGTTTCTCATTACTGTAGCTCTTTGCTCTGACTTTAGCCTGAACGATGTGACAGAGTGAGATTTGGAGACATGAAAGGGCATAGAGATAAGTAGGAGGCTGAATAAAAGAATCTTGTTGGAGAAGGAGGGGGGCACTTTGATTGACTGCTCCCTGTAGGGAGGATTCTCCTACCTTGTCTCATGGTCCTGGGATTGGTTGTCTGGTGACATCTAGCTTTCCCTCTCCTTGTCAAGATCAGCAGGCTGGGTATAAAGTAGCCAAAAGCTCCTGTCCCCCCCCAAATAGACACTCATCAAGAGGACAAACTGAGCTTCTCATGGGATGCCCCCTACTTATCCAGCAAGGTCTCCTGACTCTCCCAACACATACCGCTCTCCCCCCATGGGCAGGCTCCACATTCTGCACTTCCTGTGGTTTTTCGCTGCTACCCCCGTCTTGGCTGGTTACCCAATTTGGTGGTAAGAGATCACTGTCTTTTTTTTATTGCTTATCATTCTGTGAGAGCCCTTATGACTTAAGGATATATTTTGCTGACAAAAATAAGTGTTCTTTGCTTCTGTGTATCCAAAATGTTATTAGCTTTACAATGGACACACTTTACATGATGTAAATCACACTAGGGACTTGTTTTAGGTACTTGTACTGTTTGTAGGCCCTTAGGGTGTATTATAATAAATGTACACACTTTACACTTAGTCATTTAGTCTTGTGTATGTTAATAAACAAGTCCAGATAAACACAGAGGTATTATATAATTTGCAAAGAGCTATTTTACACCTTTTTTGTTATTTTAAGCATACCATGTTAATGTTTTATTGCACATCCCATGACCCATTCGTTCTGTCAACTAATCAACATTCTTATTACATGCAGACCATTGCATCTAATAGGCCACAGCGCTGTAGAAAGCATCACTCTTCATGCACAATACATCCTATAGTTTGTATAATAGAAATTCTATTGACTGAAGCATGCAGGATGATTGCCATCATTCTTATTCTTAATTGTGTATAGAATTGGCTATGGATAGTAAATATAAAATTCAAATTAAACATACACGCTGTTGATCTCTTCCTCCCTGTCAGTGTGAGCTTCTCCCAATCCTTTAAGGTTACCTTTGTTCTGCTTTTAAATGTAAAGGTAATATATCATTCTGAAAATTTTAAAAAGCCATACCAGTTATCCAATTATTACATTTATCAAGTGCATATCCGATTATAATTTATGTAATTGTGTGTTTTTAGCATGTTTAAATTACCGTATTCTTTCTTGTAGTCACAGAATTCATATTCTATCAGTCAATCAAATAATCTATATTACTAATTATAACTTGTATTGTATTCATAAAGTATTGCCTGCCTCTCCGTAGAGTTCAAATAAAAATATCTGCTTTACTCTCTTATCGCTGGGATTAGGAACTACGTTTTATAATATATACTAGAATTATTTTACATTTAGAAGTAGAGATGAATACATTTTACCGGCTACCTTCTTAGTTTCAATGGCAATCATTGGCTGTGGTTGGAAGGATTTCCCCCGCCTATTCTACATTGGAATCATGTTGAGATCTATGGATCTATATAAAATGTGTTCTGTAGTTCCTGTAGGCTGGAGATTTTGGAGTTGGTGTTAAGCCTAGAGATTGCAGTTTACGTGCATTTTCTTTGCCTATAGAATGTTGTCTTGTATAACTCCCATAGTTGTGTGGTTTAAGCTTAAGCCATTGCAAGCTGATATTTCGGTGTGACATATGCACCTGATAGTACTGTAGGGATTCCATTGATAGTTATAGGATCTTTCCATAATCCTTGTTGCAATTCTTTTTTATTTTATATTATGGAAATGCAATAGGAGGAGCTAAGGCACACAATGGCAGTCGGGACAGCTTCTACAGCTTGCAGGTGGAGGGGTTCAATGTCAAGAATTAGCACATTCAAATTATTAATAAAGTATCAAGAAAATTTATTTTACAATAGAGGTCCTGAGTCAGTCTAGCACAGTGGTTCCCAAACTGGGGGGCGCGAAGGTATTCCAGGGGGGGCGCTTGCCCTCATTCTTAATCTGTGTTTGAATAGGGAAGGAGGGCTCGATAATGCTTCTAAATAGAAAAGGGGCACTTCAAGCAAAGTTTGAGAACCACTGGTCTAGCTGGTCAGATTTACAGAAATATTACCATTATGAAAAGTTGTTGGTAGGTTGAGTAACCCATAATGCATTGTTTTTGATAGCAAGTTCCACTTAGCAAAGTAATACTAGAATTTTCAGGATTTTTTTCATTTTCCCTGATACAACTAACAAGATGGTTAGATCTTCTGTACATACAAATACAAGAACCCTGCGTACCGAACACCTGGATAAGAATAGTCAGGTGATATTTGAGGATTCTGTGGTCACTTTCTAAGAGGAAGAGTCTGTAGTCAGTTTCTAAATTTCTAGGCAATATAACAATATAGGTTGATAAAATCTGTTTACATTAATCTCTAACTGGAGACATTGACCCTGAAAACTGTCTGGTGTACTTACAAATATTCCTTTTAAGGCCCCCATACACCTTACAATCTATTTTTATTCTACCAAAATCATGTAATATGAGGACCTTTCTTAACCTTCCAATCACTATGTATTCAGGGAGGACCTGGCACTACATAGTTGTTGGTAGATTTAATGGAAATTGTATGGAGTTAACTAGAGGTGTATGGGGGGCCTTAGGTCCCTGATCTGTAATAATTTGTTTCCATTATGAAATTCTGTAATACATAGGTATAGCCTTGCTTTAGAATGTCATCAGTGTTATTTTTAACTTTTATTTACATAGCGCCAACATACTACAGAGCGCTCTTCATTAAATTAGAGTTGAGATGCTACAAAAGATAACAGTACAGGACCCTACCCAATCAGACTTGCAGTCTAATAGGTTGGGGCACAGAGTAAACAATAGGTATAGGGATGGGACTGGCATGGTGGTTATGTAAGGAATGAAAAGATGAGTAGGCCAGACTGAAGAGGTGGGTTTTCAGGGCTATTAAAAGTGTTAAAAGTAGGAGCAAGTCTAATGGGGAGAGGTTTCCAGAGAGTAGGAGCGTGTGATGATTTTACGAGCGGGGATGCCATTAGTACGTAGTTCCTGTAAGGCTGGAGATTTTGAAGTTGGTGAATGTGTTGCATACACGCCTTACCCAGCAAAGCAAAGAAAGAATAGGTCAGCTGCCTAATATAACAACCAGGAAAGCTTTGAAAGAATTAGTAACTTTGGTTGCTATAGAGAACCTCCTCACTCCACATTGGTCCTCAGTCTGGTGAGTTATTAAGTGCTGGAAGTTAGAACAGATATTAATATCCCTGGTAAAGGTTTGATTTACTGGCTATTGTTCTCTTAGTTAAAAGGAGTGCTTTCCATATAGATTAGGTAGCCATGGTTGCTACATTGAAATAATGTTGTGATGTGTTTTTCTTTCTCACCGATAAGTTGAATATCTGCCCAGTGTTTGAGTCATTGTAGCAGACCGGTCCATTGACATTTGTCTGTCCAAGTAGGATTACGCTGGTACCCAGCAGGATGACCTGGAATAAGTTACCACTAGGTAATATCCGGGGCATCTTAATCTCTTGTATTGTTTGAGGATTAGGCTGTAGGATGAGCAGTATTGTCTGTTGTGGCTCTGTCTGGATGAGCAGTTATGAGGATATGGGGGTCTTAAGCCCTTTGTAATGAGGTCTCCCCGAGGAACAGAAGGGGAGACTCACTAATGCATGGAGTGTGTCCGGTTCCTTGAGATGTTTTATGGAGGGCAAACACAAATCCCCAAAGTTATTTATTGCATTCCTTACAACATCAATGTAAGGGTCTGGGGTGTCATTTGAAGAGATGTAGGGACAGTGGGAGCAGATCTGAATAGAGTATGGAGAGAGCACTTGTTGGGAGTTGATTGGCCAAGGAACTAGTGTGAAGACCAAGCCATGACTGACAACCACTAATGAGTTTCTCTTCATCTGATTCAGCACCTGTATGGTAGAAAACTGTAAAAAATAAGATCATCCATTGGTACATTCACTCCTCACTTCTATACCTTGTATTAAAAATGTAAAATGATACTAACCCATGCATTTTACCTCAAATAACAATTTTACTTTTTTTCAAATAAAATAGACATACAATACCGAGAGAACTGTATAGTTTATAAAATATGTATTATTGCTGTATTTTGTGTTTTTATATACGGTAGTGTATGGGGATAAATGAATGTATTACTCATGGAGTAATGGGAGGCTGCGGACAATAGGGAGCAAGAATGTATATGGCCTAACAGCTTTGACTGTAAAGACTCCTAATGTATTGGCTGATGAGATGGTTGGCAAATTTAAAGTTTTGAAAGGGGTCAGTAGTGGCAACCTTGGAGTGCTGTGACACTACAGAGGCAGTCCTACAGACATTTTACTTTATTGTGTCTTTGTTTACATCACAGGTCTTTGGCACTGGGGCAGCAGTACAGTTCCCTCAGCTCACAGCCCATCCTATGCGGATCCATACCAGGATTGGTACCCAAGCAAATGCGATTCTGCCGAAATTACATTGAGATTATGCCAAGTGTGGCAGAAGGGGTGAAGTTGGGAATCCAGGAGTGCCAACACCAGTTCAGAGGTAGACGCTGGAACTGTACTACAATCCATGACAGTCTCGCAATCTTTGGACCAGTGTTGGATAAAGGTACGGTCAAGTGTCCCAGCCAAAACTATAGTGCCTACCTACACCTACCAGCACTGCAATCAAATAAGATTGTGTAAAATACACACTGCAAAGAAGCCTTATTCATTTATATTAATATATTAATGTCTCTCAATAGTCCAATTATTATTTGTGTAGGACAGAGCAGTGTGTACTGTACATACAGCTGTGTAGTGCAGCTATTAGGGTGTAGTGTCCATGTGGGGTCATAGGCGGCATACTTGCAGATACTTAAACTCTTGAATAGAGAAAATTAATAAATAGGAAATTGCAGCATAGGATAATAAGGTTAAAGCGTTTTGCAGGTCTATTTGGTCTGATCCAAATGTACCGTACAAACTGTATTTGTTTGAATGTACAAGTATGTACTTCTCTGCCATTTGATCACATATTAGCTTGTGGAGAAGAGTTATCACCAATCTTTACATATTTGTATGTATATACAGAGTCAGAGCATAGTCCCAGGCTGAGAGGGCGAGCAGATTCCCAGAGATGGCGGCAGGCAGGTTTTGCTCTCACGGAGGCTTGCGGATCGGTAACATTGGCTGAATAAGTGAAATGGGCTTAGCGCAGAATGAAAGGAGTTTAAGCCTCCTCCCCACTGAGAGGCTGAGAGGGGCTCTGGGCCCAGCAGGGCTCCAGGACCATTCACACGCCCTTTCGCTGCTCTCCCTCACAAGCAGGGGACAGCTAGCAGTCTGCGCACAGTTGCCTGTTGCTACGGATCGACAGAGAAATGGCAGTCTGGTCACACGCCGGTCCCAGGGACGTCCATCATTATGTCACTAATACACTGTGACACCAGAACACAAAAGGGGATTGAGCGTCCCAGCAGGTAACTGGCCACACTGGGAAGAGGAGGGAGATCTTTTTAATAAGAGGATTAATCCCTTTACTGCGTGATGCACAGATCTGCACTGTGATACCCAGACTGCTCCGGTCCAGCTACACAGCTCATGGTCACTGTAGTGTGTGCTGGGGACATATCTCAGAAAGAAGTGTGATTACAGTTTTAGGTAGACAGACGTTAGAAGAAAAAAAAATTTTTTTTGTCAGAAATGAGTTTCAACATAAGTCAACGTTTGTCCCATTTTTGGATTTGTCTGTTTACTTCCTGTTAGTAAGCAGATACACCAAAGTCAACTTCTCCAAATTGAGGGAAATCCCTTTTACACAATTGTTGCCATAACATGGGACAACTGTAAGGGTCCACATACACCTTCAGATTTCTCTGTCAGATTTCCTGTAGATCTTCTTTTGTTTTACCAAAACCATGTAATATGAGGGACTTTCTAAACCATCAAGTCTACCTGTGTTCAATCACAGAGGACCCGGCACTACATAGTTGTTGGTAGATCTAAAGGATATCTGACAGAGAGATCTAAAGTGTATGGCCAGCTTAAAGCTGGCCATACACCTTGAGATTCCTCCATACAATTTCCATCAGATCAGATCTACCAACAACTATGTAGTATAGTGGCCTCCCTGATAGAATACATAGTGATTGGAAGGTGTAGAAAGGTCCTCATATTACATGGTTTTGGTAAAACAAAATCTGATCTGAAGGAAATCTGACAGAGAAATTTGAAGGTGTATGGCCAGCTTAAGATATGTGATTTTCAATCATGTGGCCAACACATAAAAGTTGAACTTTCCCAACTAAGCAACAAATCAAAAGACATCCTCTTAAAAACTTTCAGTAAAGCCAAGTGGAACATTTCTGTATTTCCTACTCTGTGAATAGAGGAGGGTAAGCTCAGTTTAAGTGTGTATGGTGGTCCTAGTCCAACTTGTAAAGCTTCCTATTGATCACTTAAGCTAGTTTTGTGGTTATCCACTCCAAAAAAAAGGCTAGGTGGAGGTGCTCGTAAAAAACGACGTATCCTTTATGCAAAAACGTTTAAAAGGTATACATGAACACAATATAAAGCCCCCCCATACACGTTCCGATTTTTCGTACGAATTTTGCCCCGACCGACCAACGTGGTGGGGAGATTAATCGATCAGGAGATTAATCGGATGCAGCATTATGTACCCGACCAATCCCGATTTCACAAAATCGGCCGAAAAATCGGTCGGGACCACTTTGGACCTGTCCGTAAATTTTGGTTAATCTGCTGTTAATAAATAGTGTCCATCGGTGATAATTTGAATTCCGATTTTTCGTGCCAGGCGACCGACCGACCATAACATTTCAGGTGAAAATCGGGTGACACGATCGGACCAAAAATCGGAACGTGTATGGGGGGGCTTAAATAAGGGTTTCGTGGCATACATGTCACTTCTTCAGGATGAGGTGTTTGTTTTTGGTCTGTAAACGTCAGAATTGATCCCTGTTCCTCTTACCTCAGGAGAGGACATTGAAGTAACTCTATTGGCAACGGAGTAAGAAATAGTTTTTCTTTTGACCAAAAATTTTTTTGTGTGACACTGGTATTTCATTATATATATATATATTTACATTTTTTTACCCTTTAATAGCAGTTTATAACTGACATCAGTTAGAGAAAAAGTAGCTATTTTTGAATGTTGCCTGTATCTGCTGAGAATGAATCCTAGTGGTTCAAAGTACGGTAATCCTTAAGCCCCCCATACCCCTTCCGATTTTCGTACAAATTTTGCCCACCGACCAGCGTGGTCGGGAGATTAATCGATCGGGAGATTAATCGGATGCGGAATTATGTACCCGACCAATCCCGATTTCTCAAAATCGGCCGACAAATCGGTCGGGACCACTTCGGACCCGTCCGTAAATTTTGGACGATTTGCTGTTAATAAATAGTGTCGGGCCGATCGATCGGTAATAATTCGAATTCTGATTTTCCGTGCCAGCCGACCGACCATAACATTTTAGGTGAAAATCGGGTGACACGATGGGACAAAAAAATCGGTCTGGAGAAAAATCAGAACGTGTATGGGGGCCTTTAGGTTTAGATTGGTCTCATCTGCATTCACCTAGTCATGTATGGCAGCTTTCAAGTCCTTATGTAAATGCAGTGATTAGGAAGCACAGGTATCTCTTCCCTCGTCATTGACCGGTTTCAGATATTTATCCACATATAGCATTAATGGTATCTTATATGGTCTGTTTTAGAAATATGGGTTCAGGTTTAAAAAATATGGGCAAGTCTTAACTAACAAACACACATACATTATTGTAGTGGAATAGTAGTAGAGGTACAGAGTATGTAAATGTGCCAGGTCCATTTGTTGCTCCCTCCGCCCAAGGGAAGTCGGTAAGAGATGTCATTGGCTGTACATGGTAATTTCTGTAGCAGCAACATCCTGGTGGATTTATGTTATATTTTACCTCATATATAGTGCAGTGATAGTGATGTAACATCAATGTAAACATGGTGGCATCAGCAACCTGTCATTTTGTTGTTCCTGCAGCCACACGGGAGTCGGCCTTTGTTCATGCCATTGCTTCAGCTGGCGTGGCCTTTGCTGTGACCCGGTCCTGTGCTGAGGGCAGCTCCACCATCTGCGGTTGCGACTCCCACCACAAAGGCTCATCAGGGGACGGCTGGAAGTGGGGCGGCTGCAGTGAAGATGCAGATTTTGGGGTCTTGGTGTCCAGAGAATTCGCTGATGCCAGAGAGAACAGACCAGATGCCAGATCAGCCATGAATAGGCACAATAATGAGGCAGGAAGAGCGGTAAGAGAAACACAATGTTATACAGGCTGGAAGTTGTTAGCTATTACATAGCTTGTCTTTATGAATGTAATAAGTCTTTAATAAATATCAAGGTTGGCCCATGACTTAAGAAATGTCTACCACTGAGGAAGTTTTCTCATCAAATACAATGATGAACCTTTTCATCAAACAAATTTAAGTTTTGCTTTAACATTAAATCTGGAAAAAACTAATACTACAACACGTGACAAATAAAAGACACATCTGTGGCATTCATTTCTTTTAAAAAATCTAACAATAATTAAACTACGGGCCGGATTTGGCCGCCAGGGCCAGAGTTTGACACTCCCTGCCTTAAAATGTAAAAAGTCCATTGAGCTCATATTCCAGTGAGCCGACAACTATCATCTCTCCGCACTGAAAACCATTGTAAGTTCTACCCTGCTGGGCACGTCCAACAATCATTGTAGTCTTGGGGAAAGCTAAATGACATTTCACAACTCTGTTTGGTATTCCAGTGCCGCTGAGGCATCTGACAACAGGGAGATTTTCTTTGGGGGTCATCACATTCATATATTATAGCCTCATGTAAAAACAGAACACAATAACACTGGTATTGCTTGCATGTACCGTATTTCTTTGCAGTTGGAGGTCTGGACCCTGGAGGTCTCATTCGTTCACTTTTCTGTGACAAAAGCGATACGATAAATGTAATACGCAATAAGAAGTGCCATTTCTTGTTATCTAGTAGAAAAGTTGTTTAGAACAGGGTTCCCGATAGGGAACAGGGTGCTGGGGTATAGGTGGACCTACCTCCTTATAAGCTGCAAGTGTATTAATATGTATAGGTTGACTGAATACTTTTCCATTTGACAGACTATTTTGGACCACATGCACCTGAAATGCAAGTGCCACGGTCTGTCTGGCAGTTGTGAGGTGAAAACCTGCTGGTGGTCGCAGCCAGATTTCCGGGCCATCGGCGATCATTTAAAGGATAAGTATGACAGTGCCTCGGAGATGGCAGTGGAGAAACATCGAGAGGCACGTGGTTGGGTGGAAACCCTACGAGCCAAGTATTCACTGTTCAAACCTCCCACTGAGAGGGACCTTGTTTACTACGAGACCTCCCCAAACTTCTGTGAACCCAACCCTGAGACTGGCTCTTTCGGAACGCGGGGGCGGTCTTGCAACGTGACATCTCACGGGATAGACGGGTGTGATCTGCTGTGCTGCGGAAGGGGCCACAATACCAGGACTGAGAAACGGAAAGAGAAATGCCACTGCATCTTCCACTGGTGCTGCTATGTGAGCTGCCAGGAGTGTGTGCGCATCTACGATGTCCACACCTGCAAGTGACACAGGTACCACAAATTAATGTAACCACTGTCCTCACTAACTTATGGTAGGTTTAGACTGTCGGTTCTCGAGCTGAAACCGACAGGGAGCTCCCGCAGCCACGGGAGAAACGACTCCCTGTGATCGACTGCAAAACAGTGCAGGCGATAACAGGGCGTCTAATTAAGGACCCCATATTGGTTCTATGGGACAGCAGTCGGTCATGTTAATGGGTTGTTTACCTTGCGGTTCAAAACTGCCAGTGTAAATGTACACTAACAGTATGGTGTAGTGGTAATACAATATTGTGATAAGGGTCAGCTGCCAACTATTTCAACAAGGTTGAGTTTAATACAGATCTAACGTCAGATGTTTGTTGTCCATTACCCATAGAATGTTATCTGTAGGCTTCATTGGTTAAACTCCAAAAATAGAACAGCTTTTCTTCCAAATGATACAGCTTCATATATACAGTAACTAACCAAACCAAAGTATTTGTCTGGACAAAATGGGGGTTCCCTTCCTATTGTGTTTCGGTTGAAGGGAAACTGGAATTCCCATATCTGTCACACTAGATGCACCCCATAGTTTTCAAGAGATAATTCGAAAACTAAAAAAAATGAGTCAGAGACACAGCCATCCAAATATACAATATGTTCCAACAAAGTAGGCAGGACTCACCCATGCAGTATTTACTCTACATTCTCCCAGCTAATCTAAAAGGTCAGTGACCGGAGGCGAGGTTTATTCAACTCCCTCCAGCCATGGCAAAAGGCCTGTGCAGGAATGAATCCTTAGCAGGTGTCTATACAATAGCAGTTATCGTTCTATGAATCCTCTGACCAACTTAAAGAGACAAATCTTACAATCTGGCACTTACCAATTACATAGCTATTTACATATAGGAGTCAAATTACATATTTGCAGCAATCAAGCTCCTAACAGTAATAGATGAGTGAGTTGATGTTATTTTGATAAACACAGTAAAATAACAGTAACACAGTAAAATAATTATGTAAAACCACCTCATCTCTCCTACCATATGTAAATAACTGCTCATGGGTAAGTTGTTAGTGCCAGATTGTAAAGTGCGTCTCTCCATGGGTTGCTCAGTGTGTTCAGAGAATGGGTAGTGCTATTGCTTATACGGTTATACTGGCAGTGGCCCTTTGGACCAAAAGACAAAATCAATGGGAAAATGTATGTGTAACAGGAAAAATGTGCATCTAATATACAGTATTTATGAATTCTCTGTGGGGATGTGAAATGTTGCAACTGTCTGAATTGAAGGTTGCACATTGGTTTCAGAGAAATAATTCTGTGCATTAAGTTTCACTTTAAGTTGCCTCCATCAGAGGCTTACCACACAGGTTGTCAATGGGTCAGCACTTGTATGTGATGCATCAAAATATATTCATGCTTTATTCTGGTGCAGTCTGACAATCATTAACCATTCACAAGCACAACTTTCAACAACTACAACTAGGGGTGGGGGGCTCCCTAAATATATGCAGAATAGTGAGGAAAGGCTTGCATTTTACATTCTTAGTACCGTATTTATTTGAGTATAACGCGCACCCGTGTATAACACGCACCCCTAATTTTCGCTTAAAAATCTGTATATTATACACGCACTCGTGTATAACGCGCACCCCTAATTTTGTACAGTTCACAAAACACTGAATTAACAGGATACAATGAAGGAAGCAATGCTTACCATAATGTGGGTACCGGCATGTGCACACTGTAAACTGTACTGTACACAGGTGACACTGTACGCAACAAGGTGATGTTTTTTTTCCCTCGCCCTCGCGTACAGTGAGCAGCTGCAGCTGTCAATGGATCTGCTCCCCCTGTAGGACAGACTGGCCAGCAGGGGGAGCACATGTTAGTCCATGTTCCCCCGGTCTTCTTGCCCTACGTCCACCTGTAGCAGGGGGAGCAGATGTGGACGTAGGGCAAGAAGACCGGGGGAACATGGAGCAGCCGCCGTGGGTGACAGATTTGCGGCCACTGCTATGCATGACGATCTCGGCGGGGAGTAGAAGATCTCAGCGGGGAGTAGAAAACGTCGGCACACCCGGCCGCCACTGCCACCCTCGTGTATAACGCGCATTTAAACTTTTACTTCTTTTTTGGGTATAAAAAAATGCGCGTTATACTCGAATAAATACGGTAAATCTAAAGTTGATTGTACACAAATTGCATAGTCAGATTGTATGATGCCCTTTAGCTCTGTATATGTAGACTACGTGTAATGTTGATCCTTTTTTGTCCACAGACATGGATTTGACAGAAGATGGTGGTTGTATTGGATCCCTTCTAACAATTTAAGTACAGATGGGATCAGTTTCCTCAATATAATCATTGAGGATCTACAGAACGCCATGCTGGACCCTGCATTTTGTCTACATATGTCTGAGGTGACCCAACCCGCACAATCTCTCATTATTTAGTACCATTTACTTGGAAGCAGCAGATTGGATAAGGAAGAAGTCTTTCCAACAATTAATGCTTTTGTGTATTAAATTTAGGCGAGCGCCCGACTGTCATCTTGCATCACATTGGCATATGTTGCCATTGATGGGGTGTGATGAAATTATATTACCACACGTTTTCATGCCCACAGTGTAGGAACATTTGAAAGTAAAACATTGCTTGGTCTCTGGTTATATTCCTCTGGCAATACCATGGAAACACATGGTGGGGTTTAATTAGCGAATACAAACGTAAAATATAAAAAAAAGTATACAGTATATACTAGTATACAAGGGAGGTGGAACTTACATTGCATAGAAAACAGCCACAGGAAAACACCACTGTTGTTCAGTGACTTGAGGCTGGTGAGGACAACATATGACACAAGAAATAACTTTTTGCAATGAGCCAAGGTTCGATCTTGTGTGATTTCAAGCTGTCAGCACTGGCTGGAAGGAACCGTGACTTAACCCTGTGCAATCTTTCCGAAAGAGAGCGGGCTTAAACAAGAGTTTGTTTTTGCTTTTTTACAAACTAGCTTTTCATAAGACTTCTGAGTGGGAGGAACAAAGAGCTTTCAGAAAATCTGGCCTTCTATTTGCTCTGAAAGATCAGTTCTAATAATCCTGCACTGGTAATTGGTAAATGGCATGAAAACATACAAGGCTAGAGACTGAACCTGGAGAGAGAACGTGACTGCAGCATAACCTGACCTTTATCATTAAGAAGCAAAGATGCAGCATTTTAACATTTATATGTAAATCACATGCAAACTCAAACTGAACCAAATTCAGCACCTGCAGAGATGCACTGCATTGCACTCTTCTAAATTACACTAATGCCTGCCATACACCCACAGACGGGTGCCGACAGACGAGCTCCGATGAGCTCTGGAATGCACCGCGATGACGTCATCAGGTTGCATTCTGGGGCTGCTTTAATCGGGCGGGCGCCCTTTGTGTGCCGACCATTAGCTTCAATGAAGACGCTGGCCGAGCTGTGGGGCGACAGGCATCTGTGGCCCCATGTGGGCACATGCCGATTGGCGGCAGATTTTGCCGCCGACCGACGGCGCGAGCGCACACGCCCGTCGGTCAGTGGAAAAATCGGCCGCTAATCGGCGTGTGTATGCCAGGCTTAAAGCTGGATATTAGGACATAAGTTAGAACTAGAACTTGTCCATGTAAACAATCTATTGCAAACATGGGCAAACAATGGACTCTAGAAGGAGGACCATAACAAATTATCCTCTAGGCATTATCCCCTGAAATGAGTGGAGGGGAGCCAGAGCCTCTTGACACAAAGGTGACAAAGGCCCAGATTAAAATACTAAATGTGCTATATATGGCCCACGGGCCTTATGCCTGGCATACACATGCCAATAAGTGGCTGATTTTTCACCCGACCGCTAATCGGTCCCGGCCGCTAATCGGCATGTGCCCACAGCTCGGCCGGCCAGAGAACGGACATGTCCGATAATCTCTGGCCGATGGAAGCCGATGGCATTAGCTTCAATGAAGACCGGCGTCTTCATTGAAGCTAATGGCCGGCACACAAAGGGTGCCGGCCGACTGAAGGGGCCCCATAATGCACCGGGCTGCAAACGTGATGACGTCATCACGTTTGCATTCCGGTGCATATCGGAGCTGGTCTGTCTGCACCCGTCGGGGTGTGTATGGCAGCCTTTAGTATGGCCACGTCTGCTCTAACCTCAGTAAAACCTGACAGAACTCTGGCAGACCCATACCACATTAAGCCCAAACTAAAAAACTAAAACAAAAAAACCCCCAAACCCCTATCTTTATACAACAAGGAATGCTCAGATTTGTAATTTCTAGATTTTGTACAAACATAAATGTATCTGGGTTCAGACAGCAATATTTAAAAATTAAATATCTGTGGCCACCTCGAAAGACAATCACATTTGGTGACCACAGTCAAATGTAAATTGTACATTCAAACTTTGTTCTCCTAAGATGACAGAAATGTGATCCTTAAATACTGCTGATGCGTGATTGGAGTAAAAGTTCTGAGCGCAGCACAATTGTGTACTCCAATGCAGCAAAACCTGACACTGTACAGACTACTGATAGAATATGATATACATAGTGAAGTCCACATTTTATATACAGAAACATTTTTATATGTCTTATTTATTATACATTGTGTATATATCCTATATGAGTGAACGGAAAATATATATAATATATTATAAATATATATATATTTGGAAGAAAAATTTTGCGTGCTTTTATTTCGATAGGAGGAGCAGTAATTCTTCTATTCTCATTTGTTGTTATTTCGGTTTTGCAGTTGTTCGCTTACCTAAAACCACAGACCTTCTTGGTGTGTTACCCATTTGTAATAAAACGAGTAGCATTGGGTCACCAATGGCAGTGCTACATAATTCTTTGTTTAAGGAATCTTTTTGTACTGCATTATCTCTAGAAGCTGCTACAGGCACCGCAATACAGCAGCTTCTAGAGCATTTTTGAGTTATGCAATTTATAATGTCACTTAACCTCCCTAGCGCACTGCTGAGGTCCAGATTTCTGTACCAAAAGTGCACCATAGACTTCAATGGTAAAATTTTCTTTATGTTGTAGGCCTGTAACTTCCCAAAATATGTCCGTACAAGGGTCTAATAGATATATAAATTTATAACATATAAATTTTATTTTATAATAAAATTAATGAGAAAACACAAAATCAGGGCACAAAGCTTTGCTGCTATGTACTAAATCTCACCCAAATAAAGTCTCTGGTGCCCCAGATGTGCCCATTTGCAGTTAACCCTCTCTAACCTGGTGTAATGGATGTGGTAAAAATCACACCAGGTTAGAGAGGGTTACTGCATATGGACACATCTGGGACACCAGAGACTTTTTATTCTGGCGAGATTTAGTACATAGCAGCACATTGAAATCAGTTTTCTACAAAGAAAACTGATTTCATGTACTGTATTTTTGAATTTCCCTCCCCGATGTGACGTCATCACGTCACTCGGAGGGGGGAAGAAGAAGATGCCGGAGGATCCAGCCAGCATGTCACATCGGGGACACCGGAACAGCGCAAAACTGTAAGTATGCGCTGCCGGAGCCCCGATGAGTACTGGACAGCACCATCTCGTCCAGTGCTATAGTAGGAGTAGCAGCGCTGGACGAGATGGTGCCGTCCCGAATGCTAGGGCAGTTAATAGGTGAATGCTCATCTTAGGGGATGGGCAGCCCAATCCATTAGAGATGTAAGTTGTCCACGGTCTTTTCTGATTTTATTAGGTGAATGACTGAATACTAAGCAGTATTTGAGTAAAGAAGAGCTCTGGACCCGAGATTCACTGCTCTTACGTTTCATCACTCTATCTAAAACTACCAAAAAAAGAAGGTTCTACATTTCAAAGTGAAAATGAGCATATCAACCAGCATATGTAAATTAAGTCAATTATTAGGATATAATGAACTACTTTAAAACAGTTTATCAAATAAATACCAAGCCTGCATTTAAAGTGATCCTATCATGAGAAATTGAGTTGCCATTTTTGACCTCTGGCTTTATGCCATTGTTTTTTTGAGTCTTTGACCTGAGATAAAGATGTAGGTCATGTGTCCATGAGGTGGACGATTTGAGGGCAGATTTCTCATGACTTGTGACCTATTAATTTAGCATTACAACAAATGTGGGGAAAGCAGTGCCTGAACAGCAGCAACTGCTCTCCCAAGTATTGCAGACTCGTCTATTGATCTTCACTGGGCATGTCTCTGCGTCACCGGGAAGTGTCCTCTCTGCAGTGCACACAAGGCCTTACAAACATGATTACTTGGTAGTTGGACCTGCAATGAAAACCACCATACTTATCTTTTCCCCATACATGAAACCAACACATGCTATTTTCTTCCATAAATAGCTTACACCACTACACTGTAAACAAGAATTTCCGATAAATAGTTTCTTTATTTTAATGATTGTTTAGCAGTTATAACCCACAGAATATTTATTTCAACTTATATCCACCATAAAATATACACATACTGTGGGACGGTGAATAAAACAAGTGTCTGTAAGGCGGAATAAGGGGAAAAACAGCCACAGAGTCACATCACTTGTTACCATTAAGAGATGAAGACACAGAAGGGACAGAGAGGATACAAAGAACTGAAAAAGCAGAAGGTGGACCCGGCTATGACAGGGTGGATCAGAGAAGGGCTAAGGGAATAAAGCAACCCATTACAGCATATCTACACCCACTTGAGCATATTTATAGAGACATGCAATATGAGACAACAACACCCCTCAAGACCTTTAAGTAGGTTGAGGTTCCTGACAACAGGTAGTTGTGTCCATATGTATGCATTACCAACACGTAGCAGGGCAGCCATACTGTTTACAAAGCCAGTCTTTAGTCAGTCAGTAATATCTAAAACGGCTAATCCACATTACAAAATAAAATGACTGCCTAGGTGATAGCTACACTTTAACACACACTAGTGAACATAAACAACATTATAAGCTAACACCATCTGAGACAGTAATACCCATTATCTGATCAAAACACCAATAAATAGAAGTTGTACAGTCTGTCCACCTGTTAAAAGAATACAACCCTGTGCGAGTAACATGAGGTAATTTAATATCACGGTTATGCCCCTACAGTGAATTTTGGAGAGTCATACTGACTGTAAGCAGGTTCAAGTACAACCAGTATGACCACTGCATTGCAACTTGCATACAAACCATCTGCCCTGCAACATGGAAATATGGAGCTTTAGTTCACAAATAAGTTTGGTGCAAATCATCGTTACCTCTTCAGGCCATCTTGTCCATCCATTCGTTTATATTATAACAAAGTATACAAAGTGCATACCCAGGTGACAATTCTTGTGTATTCATATTACTTTGCATCAGAACGGATGTACAAGGCAGAAGCAGTGTAAGACTTTGACAAAGCAGTGTTAGAAATACATGCATGTCTGGTGTAACACAGCAATAAGGGAGCTCATGGTGTGTTTGAAGAATCCAGCCTTCCCAGGAACAGACGGTATGGGGTGGAATGTTACTGCTTCTGAAGGAGACATTGGCTAGTGCCCCCGCTCACAGCAATGAGACATTAGGCGTAGTCCCGATGGACCGGATCTCTGGAAAAACAAAGCAAAGTGTAATTACCATCCTCAACAAATGCTGCTAACTTGGCTCTCTGCTTTGTGTGAGTCTTGTGCTAAACCAGTGACTTCAATGTGCTCACATCACAAAACGACAGATCAGTGCTAATGAGATCACATAACATCCATTAAGCCAGGAACAAAGCATTTTACTTCCCTGTGCAGGGCAAAAGGGACGGTGGCTTTGTAAAGGTAACCTTTCCTTTCACAAGCTACATAATATAGAAGCACAATACCAGACACAACTAGATATGGGGTCATTTTCATTTCTTCCCCTAGAACTATATTGGAGCCTAGCATCTCATCTAGATTCGATCAATGTCACATGATCAAAAGGAAAACTCACTGCTCAACATGACATTGATCCGTCTCAGCTGCAATGATGAAAGGAGCAGTAGGGGAGTGCTAGCAGAGGCATGTTGTAGAATCATTATTATATCCAGGGGTGCACATAAGTGGTTCTATGGTACTCAAAAGGGGCCAAAACCTAGCTCTGCGTACCGGCATTATTGTTACAAAGCTCATCTGCATACTAACAACCTGGCACTTTGTGTCTGGGCGGCCGCAGCTAAATGTTACATGTATACAGTTTATGTCACTCTGATAACTGCAGGGAAACATGAATAACTCTGAATTGTTGCAGTTAGAAGTATGAAATTGGGAATGTAAATTTATAATCCAAAAGCAAAAAAGATTGGAGATCTACCAACCACGCAGGAAGCGGACGCAGAGGACAGTGAGGGAGACAGTGAGGAAGACCACCCTACATATGGGGCGAGTACCAAACACCATCTCCTCATCTGAGGAGCTCAAAAAGTTATGTGCACGCACCCCTGATTATATCGTTATTTGTCCTGAATGGAGAATAGTGGTAACGTAGGGGTAAGGCTAACACACAGTAATTCTTTGAAGACTGGTATTGCAATCTGTCCACATAAGATGAACAGTAAGGCTATGTTCCCACATAGACTATCTTACTTGCGCATGATTGCTGCCACGATCGGGCGCAATTGACCAGGCGATCGTTGCACAATTTTTTTTTTTAAAATCGCCCCATTATAAAAAAAAAAATCCCGACCATAGAGAGTAAATAGACGCAAATTTTTATTGCATTCATTCATGTCTATGGGCACGATCAGGGCAAACAAAATGGTGCCCGATTGTGGCCATTAGTTGAAGTAGGGACAAGCCCATTAAACTAAATGGATGCGATCAACAGCAATCGCCGCGCACAATTAAAATCATGAGCACGCTACGATTACTCGCCTATGTGGGAGCATAGCCTAATGCAAATTTATTGCGAAATCTTAATTATGCTGTGGTACCAGGCACCCACCCTGAGCTGGAAAAGCAGTAACCCAGGTTGCCGAGCAGATTGACACAATTGTGACGCTCTAAGACACATTGCCACTGCCCACAAACCTTGAAAATAACACACACTGCAACCCGAGAGGATGATTGGTAAACCAGTAAGAAAAAAAACACAAATGATAACCATCAATTTTCATCAACTGTACTGTACACTCTGGCTTTACTCTGATTCCAAATGTTATCCCAATCCAGGAGGGGACAGTAATGCCTGCCATACACACACCGATTAGCGGCCGATTTTTCCGCTGACCGACAGGCGTGCACGTTCGCGCCGTCGGTCGGCGGCAAAATCGGCCGCCAATTGGCGTGTGCCCACATGGGGCGACAGATCCCTGTCGCCCTACAGCTCGGCCGGCCAGAGAACGGATATGTCGGATGTTCTCGATGCCATTAACTTGGCATCATGATAAGACAATCAAGATAATGGCCGGCACACAAAGGGTGCCCAGCCGATTAAAGCAGCCCCAGAATGCACCGTGATGACGTCATCATGCTGCATATCGGAGCTCATCGGAGCTCGTCTGTCTGCACCCGTCTGTGGGTGTATGGCAGGCTTAAATCCCCACATTATCTCTGTACCTTCAATTATCTCACTTTATCCCACTCTGTACTTACGAAGCTTCTTCTTTAAGTAGGGCAAGAAATTTGCTAACACGATACTCTGGGTCCATCTGATAAAAAAATCAGGATTAGAAATGAAGAAATGTGTTCAGCACATACTTATAATGACCGTTAGCTGGCCTATTGTTGTCTAATGCTGGCCATACACTCTGAGATTAAAATTACGATCCATTAAAACCGACCAATGAAAGCATTTTATCGGCCTAAAATCCGCACATGTCCACATGGTACAACCGATAAAATACGATCGTAATTGCCGTTTTTTTCCGGTCGTAATTTATTGGACATGTTGAAAAATTTTAGTTGGTCTGGGAACATCGGGAAACTTCATACTGTTTTCATAGTGTTTACTGACCAATTACTGCCGAGGCTTCCCCTTAAAAAAAAAAAAAAAAAATACATCACAATGGCCGATATAAACGGCGATTAATAAAATGACATTCTTGTAAAAAAAATACGATCCTAAATTGGATTGTCAATGTGGTAGCTTTTTTGCCGAATATTACGATCCAAACCGATACCACCGTCGGGATACATTGGTCTGTTTTAATGGATCGTAATTTTAATCTCGGAGTGTATGGCCAGCTTAACATTCTGGACAACGTAAATCTCTTCCTACATCCAAGCACAGCTTTCCCAGCTCATTCTTACCTGCAACGACATCTCAATCAACATTAGCAGCTTCTTGATTCCAATGTAAACTTTCTTTCCCTTCACATGTTGTGCGATAATGGAGCGCTCATTATCCTTAAAACTTCCCAGGAGCTGTAATGAACAAAAATGGCAGATGAAACACAAATAAAAACAGTAATTGTAAGGACAATAACCCTTACCTAGAGCTATCACTACTGCCTAGCGCTAACATGGCATAACTGGATTGCCCTTCAGTGGAGCTGCAATAACATCCCCCATTGCAGGAGAAATGGTGACATCACTGGACTGGCCAGAAGACTTGTCCCTTTTTCCATTTGATATTTCACATGTTATCAACATAAACTATTCCTGAACAAAACGTGACCAACCTCTGCGTCCATGGTTTTACTGTCCCTCCCCACCCGGCCTGCAGCGAAGCAGAATTGCAACAGGCTCACAGAGAGTAGACAAGTGTGCCCTTTCCTGGCTCAGGCAGAGATTGTTTTGTTAACAAACACTCTGTCCACCCCCACGGAGGTTAAGGTACACTAGGTCTTGATTATGGGTAAATTTGTTTATCATCCTAAAAATAAAGACTAACATTTTAAAGGCAATGATTTTGAAACAGAGAATTATTTATATTTTTCTGTTGTTAATTTTCTCCCACAATTACACAGATTACCTGGCAACTTTAACCTCGTAAGCGTTACTTTTCGCGCTAGAAAAAAGCAGCCATAACCCACCAATGACGATGAAGACACAAGCCTGGAAGATATCAGCAAGCTCACACTGATGCACAATCGGTGCAGGCTTGAAAAACACAAACATGTGTGCCCAATCCCGGTACGGGCGCACTTTGTTTTACGAATAAACCGCGCCCATAGCATTATGCCCAAACTGCTTCGGGCATAACGCCAGGGAGGAAGGAAGAATAAACTGCAAGATCCTTGAGCAATAATGACTCAAATTAAAGGTGGCCAAACGTTTGCATGATCAATCTTAAGGCTCCCATACACGGGTCGATCTTTGACCCATCGATCACCGTGCGCACGCGGTGATCAATTGTCGATCAATCAAGTTCTGCTTACCCTGAGCGATTGGCCAAACAATCGGAATCTACTAAAAATTGGATCGGACATTGAACTGACATGTTGGTTTTTTGTGGTCAATCGTTTGGCAATCGAAGTACATTGGCTCCCTATGCAGCTAAGCCTTTCCGACCGATGGGTTTTGTGGAATCGGCAATTTTGGTGATCGACTCATATACAAATCGACCACAAATCTGATTCTCAAGGTGGTGTTACATTGATTCCCAGAACGGAAATCAATCGGTGATAAATCGACCTATGTATGGCTACCTTTAGATTAGGTCAGTTTGGGCAATTTAGATATCTTCTTCTCCCTGTGTACATGCTTCCTAGTAGCATCAGATACAAATTCATTGAAATACCAAGAAAACCTGTCAGATACCTGAACAACATGAATGAGCACTGCTCAATTGATTTTATGTTTGATCGATTTAGGTAAAAAGAAATGGATTTTTAAGCGATCAACTTGAATCGGTTGACTAAATGGAAAAAATCAAATCATGTATGGCTTCCTTATGGCTGAGGCTCCACTTAGGCGGTTTGAAAGCAGGACTGCTGCCATTACCCCCAACTGCCGCAGTCTGGGTGCGGTGTGGCCACCGCATCCAAACCGCCCATCTGAATCGGATGCGGTTTTGGCGAGTTTTACTTCCATTGACTGCAAAGGACAAAAAAATAAATAAATAAACGCAGCGGTACCGCGAGTAAACTGTGGCTAATCTGGACAGAAAACATATGCTTACTGCATGTTTTGTTCTGTCCGCATTAGTAAAGCCTAAGCCTACCTGTGCTTTGTTCAGGTGAGCATGGTATGGATATAGAAATTCAAAATACTCCTGCATATTGAAGCTTAATGAAATAAATGACTATTGGATCGCTGCGTTTTGGAAAACACCAGTAACATTTGTAATCCCAGAATTGAAATTGCACAGCTGTGTTCTACATATAACAAGCTCTCCCTGATATTCTCACCTCCAGAGCTTCCATAAGCTGGTCTCCTGTTCTAATATTTGGAACTTGGACGGTTGTACTGAAAGCATCCAACATCTCCATCTCTTGAAGAACATCCTTGCGGCTAGTGGTGCCAATGATCAGTAGTTTACGACCCTGAGGGCAAGAAGATTGTTTATGTTCCAGCAGCAGTAAAAACTAACTATGACGACACTACATGGTATTGTCTAATAAGACAATCATCATACCTGAGGAGGGGCTTTCTTAAAGAGCACAAGCAAAGCCTGCAGCACCAGATTGGAGAAGCGAGGACCAATCGGCACATAATCTATAATAAAAGAACGGTACATTGTAATCGCAGAGCATGCCATGATGTAGCAGCTAGAAAGAATGAAGTTGACAAAGAGGCTTACCCAACAGCCTCTCTATGTCATCTACAACAACACAGCTCAGCTGAGACTTGTAAGCATCATCAAATATCTGGAATGAAAAAACAAAATGAATAATGATTATAGCAATGTGGATGAAGTAAAGTGCATCTGCAAAGTACTCACAGCGAATCACTTTTTCCACATTTAGTTAAGCCTTATTCCAAAATTGATTAAATTCATGTTCATAAAAATAAAAAACTTGAGCATGCACATGTACAGAAGTATTCCCAGCCTTTGCCATGACGCTCCAAATTGAGCTCAGGTACATCCTGTTTACCCTGATCATCCTTGAGATGTTTCTGCAGCTTAATTGGAGTCCACCTATTTTAAATTTAGGTGGTTGGACATGATTTGGAAGGTCCCAATGAGCACAGTAGCCTCCACCAGGACTTTCTAGAGCTGGCCGGCCATCTAAACTGAAGAAATGACAAGGGCCTTAAGCTAGACATGGCTCGATTTTTGTATCAATTTGAGCACAATGAATCGCTTCGTTTCTTCAGGAAAAAATCAAACAAGTAATTATTATCAGCTACAGAAAGAAGAGAAAAAAGGTTTCAATCAATCTTATATCCAGTCTTATGTCAGTTTTAGTAAAAAATAAATATTAATTAAATTATTATAGGTAAACCGTATTTACTCCAAAAATCCTGTATCTAGACCAAGTGGTCCGACCTGGAAGGGTCACTGTCTTTTCTGGGGAACATATGATATGACTAAACATACTTGTAATAAAAACATGTATAGAAGATAGGGCAAGTGCCTCCAGAGAAGAAAAAAAAAAAGGAGAAAGAAAGAACTGCACCACTAAGAGTGAAAGACTTAGTTGGACCTAAATGTGATATGTGCATATAAGATAAATACCCCTAAAGAGACTGTGGAAAATTGTCCCAAGTGTGGTCCTACAATATTAACAAAGAAAATCCCTGTGAGGTGAGTGATACCTATTGGTGAGGTGTGTCCGTACAAGAAGGAAGATCTTGTGAGGTGAGTGATACCATTATGAACCCTACAACATGGGCGTGCGACATATAGAAATGTGTTTGCTTTTTGCATTTTACTGTAAATAGGAGTGAATACGTGTATAAAGACAGTAAGGTGAAGGAGGGAGGAGAACAAAATAAAATAAGGGCTGTCAAGAGGCAGTGAAAGTGTGAACATTAGAATGAGTAGTGCTTATAGAGAGTGTAGCGATGGAAACAGGAAAGCATGAGTGTGAGAGAATGTGAGTGTGAGTGAATCTGAGTTGTGCAATAGAGGATGCTATAAAAGAGTAGTGCTATAAAGGAATGCCTAAAGCTGGGCATAGACGTTCCGATACCTGCACAACCCGACCGCCGATCCGATGCCATGCGCACTCCTGCATCCCTTAGGGATCGGGTCGTGCAGGAATCGGATGCAGCAACTAACTAGGATTGGGCTAAAATCCGTTATCCTGTCGGATCGCACATGGATCCGACAGGACTGTTAATTTTAATCCGATCCCATTTGTTCGGATAGGGACAGCTGCCCCCAGCCGAAGTAATGAGCGGCACACAAAGAGTTGATTCTGCGCACTAGCGGGCAGGTGTGATGACGTCATCACACCCGCTCCTAGTGCCGAAATCGGATCGGCGGTAAATCTTACCATCTATTTCCAGCTTTGAAGGATATGGAAATGGAAACAAAAAAGCCTGTGTGTGAGTGAATGTGAAAATGGAGATAGAAACATTACATTTAAAGAAAAGATGAATAACGTATGTGAGTTGAGGAACCCTGTCGTCCATGTGAACTATAGGACCATGTGGAAATGGAGACAGAAAGGTTACATGTGAACAATGTGAGAATGGAAACCAAATGGCTGCATGTGTGGAGAAAATGATTATGTGAGCTAAGCACCCTGTAATGCAATTGAAACAAAGAGAGTGAAACCCGTGACCAAATCATACCAAATATAATCTACATAAACGACATACAAAACCTAACCAACATGCACATGATGTAGCTAACCCCCAAAACCTAGAGAAACTGGTGGCAGTTTACCCCACTCTGCTGGTGGTTGTTAGCGTGCAGTATGAAATGCAACAAGTAACGTTCCAAACCAGGTATGGTAAGGCATAATCACCTTAGTTTAAGTAGCTGGTTACATCTGTCAGTATGTGAACTGATGTAAAGCTGTATGTCCAAAAAAGGTCTGCCTCTTAACCTCCTGGGCGGTTTGCCAGAACTCAGTTGAGGGTCCGCCGCGATTGCGGGGGAAACGGCTTTTCGTGGCATTAAAAATGGAGCGAAAAGCTCCTTACGCCCAGAGGGTTAAGTAGTAATACGGTTAGCTCAGCTAAACGTTGGGAGGCCGTTTGTAGAAAATGTAAATGTGTACACAAACCAAAAAAATACAGAGTATAAGTCAAAAAATGTTGAGCAACTCACATGGACAAAAATGGTAGTAGATGCAGGTACTCTGTTCTCAGCAGGCAAGGTACACCCAAACAGGGACTGCGCCAGATGTGCGGCGTGCCCCCCAGCACACTCTGACCCCTTGTGGGGGCAGTGCAGGAGGCCTGGATGTTTTAAGCCATATTGCGTAAGAGAGTGCACCGCCTACCCGGCATGCGGGCGCAAGATTTCCCCCCTTTACCCCCTCTGGCCACAAATCGTCACCACACATATAAAAAAAGGCAACTATGTAAAGAAAAAACCAAAATAATATTAATATAATATTAAGTGTTGGTGACCGGTGATACTGGCTGGTGCACTATGCCTATTTATCAGTGCCTATTTATTGCGAATAAATTGGGTGAATGTCAGCTTTTTGAGAATTCTCGATATTCTGCATTGGAATGTTGATGGCCATGGATTGCGAATATCAAATCGAATATTAGAAGAGCTATTCGTGAAATATCGCGAATATTCGAATATTGCCTATGCTGCTCATCACTATTCATCAGTGACCAACATCCAATGTTATGAATAACATGGTACATATACAACAAGGCTGGGAGGACTAAATGACAAACTGAAGGATCTTTATGAAAAACATTTATAGTTAAGTGTCTCGTTGAGGTCCGGGAATATATAAACCTGAAATTTGTAAATCCATTGCATTTCTATTCCTAAAAGTGACTTGTTTAAATTGCCCCCCCCCCCTCCCCCCTTGATGGACTCATGGATTCGATCTAAATCTTAGGTCCCTCTGGTGATATGCATGATGTTGGGCTATAAGGCGACCAATAGGTGTATTGAGATCGCCAATTTCTGCTGCTCGTAGGTGTTACAGATTGGCAAAGAAGATTTAGGATGAAATGATTGTAAGTCTGTACTTCTCTCCTGTAGAAAGCTGGGAACTGCTTGAATACCTTTGTGACGAGGAATTGAGTTATAGAGTGCTTCTACATCAAGCCCAACTAACCAAGAGTTATGCTTCATTTGGAGTCCATCAATGGATTGTAACTATAAACAGTTATTCTTATGCTACCGTTAAAGTCTGCTGTGGCTAACATTGAAGACTAAGTTCTTTATGTTAGCAGGGGGCCGCATGATTCTGTACTTAAAACAAAATTTCACCTAACTTTCTAAAAGCCAGGTGAAAGTAACGCAGGGGCTTTGCCTTGTAGAACCATTTAGACTTCAACTGCATTAACCTCCCTAGCGCACTGCATAGGTACAGATTTCTGTACCAAAAGCGCACCATAGACTTTAATGTAAATTTTTTTGTTACAGATTGGCAAAGAAGATTTAGGATGAAATGATTGTAAGTCTGTACTTCTCTCCTGTAGAAAGTCTGTACATAGACTTTAATGTAAATTTTTTTTTTTAGTAAAAAAAAAATTTACATAAAAAAAAAAAGAAAAATTCAAGTATAATTTTAATTTAGTTTGATGTATATAATAAAAAATTTATTTAAATGTAAATTGTGTTGTGTTTATTACTGTAAAAATTGTACTGGGTACAGTAATCACTGTGCCCAGTACAATTCCCTTTTTTTAACTTTTAAATTTCCCTCTACATGGCAGGCATTTGAATTTCCCGCCGCTCACCGACATCGGTGGGCGGCGGGAAATTCAAATGCCTGCCATGTAGATGAAAGGTCCCTGAGCAGCCGGGATTGCATACAGAAGCCTCGGAGCCGCCGCCGCCGCCGGTAAGTGAGCGCTGCGGGGCTCCGGGCTTTACGTGTAGATCGCCTGTTTTCAAGGCGATCTACACGTAAAGTCCGGAGTCCGGAGTGACAAGAAGAGGCAGGATACCTTTTTAATGGCTTGGCACTTGGCAGTCTCAGAGAAACCAATCATCTTCTCTGGTGAGCAGATCTTGATAAATGGGAAATTGGATTCTTCTGAGATCTTGGCAGCCAGTGCTGTTTTGCCACTGTGTGGTGCACCTGTCAAAATACAAACATAAGCAGAATAAATCAAATTTATTGGCCATTTCATAAGTGAACCTACACAGGGCCTTAGAACAGACTCTCATATTTCTACCTTCAAGCAGAACACTGACAAGTGGTGTTCTGTCACTGTTCTTTGTTTGCTGAACAAGAAGTTCTCCATCCTCCAAGACACGGGTGACTGGGTCTCCCCACTTAATGATGCCATTCATGATGTAGCTTGCATAGTCCTCTTGATTGGTTCCAAAGGCCTAAAAAGAAGAAAAAATTTATTAGAGACAAAAATCGAAAATTTATGTTGGTTTGAAAAAGATGCTGGCAGAGAACTGGACGTTAGGGGCCCCTCACAAAAATATAGGGTCTGTAGACTCCTAAACAAGTATACCCAGTGGTATATCCAGGCTATGTGGCAGCAAGGTATGCCAGTTTTTTTAATCTGTGTGCCATAGCTAGGGATAGAAGTCAGTCTGGGAGAGTAAGACACTAAGTTCTAGCCTGGCGCAGGAATCTTTGTGCCAGAGCAAAGCAAAGGATTAAGTTAATGGGTGGAGTAATTGTGCTACAACCAGGTGCCAAAGAGCCATGAGGGAAAGCCATGCACGGGGGCCAGTATGGAAGAGACACAATAATAGATGTGGGACAGCAAGGCACAGAAATCAGGGTGTTACAAGCAGGCAATACATTTTGAGAACCATTTGAACCCTCTTCACCAGGACTTGAAGATATTGTGAAGCCAATGTTAGTGTCTCTAGTAAAAAGACAACACTTACAGGCTTGATGTCATTCTCCAGAGACGTTAAGAAGTCTACCCTTGTCACTTGCAGACGTTCCGCCTTCTCCATGTCAACCTCAACTTTGTTTGTGGCCTGCAAAAGGGAAAAGCATAAAAAATTACTCGAGGGCTATACAAGTATGTATGTAGCATAATGTGTATGCAAGTATTTTGTAGCATGAGAAGAATTCCAGACAGAAGGGGGGTGTTATGTTGGAAGTTTAACTGTTAGCGGCATACTCTTTGCCATAACTCCTATTTTGGAAGATTTTAACAAGTGAACTGGAATAATTTGTTTAGATCAGTGGTTCCCAAAATGGGGGAGTCAAGGTATTCCAAGGGGAGAGGCGCTGGCCCTCATTTTGAACCTGTGTTTGAATAGGGAGGGGGGGGGGGGGGCTCAATAATGTTACTAAATATAAAAGGGGGGCCCTGCAAAAAAAATTTTGGGAACCACTTGTTTAGATCAAGTTACAATCTCAACATTTTGCTGCACTACACTCCCCAATGTGTATACCAGAGACAATAACAGGCAGAGGAGATTATCTGGAATGAAGAAAAAACATACAGGCCCCTCTGCCAACTATGAAGGTCAAATGAGCAGTTACATCTCCTGGATTGCAGAAGATATTG
>CM070042.1:14693248-14713759 GCA_036250615.1 Ptychadena robeensis
ACCCCCCAAACTTGGCAGGATTATAGACCAAGTCGATCCCTACAAGCACCAAATTTTCAGGCAAAATAAAAAAATATATATTTTTTTACTTTTCCCGGGGTCTCGCCACAGAAAGGCAATTAATTAAGACTTTCAATGTCCCAAATTTTATCGCGTTTTTCTCTGGATCCATAAGTGCTAGACCTCCAAACTTGGCAGGATTATAGACCAAGTCCATCCCTACAAGCACCAATTTTTTAGCAAACATTACAAAATAAATTGTGTTTTTACTATACCCGGGGTCTCACCACAGAAAGGCAATTAATTCAGCTTTTCAGTGTCCCAACTTTGATTGCGTTTTTCTCGGGATCCTTACGTACTAGACCCCCCCAAACTTGGCAGGATTATAGACCAAGTCAATCCCTACAAGCACCAAGTTTTTACCAAACATTAAAAAATAAATTGTGTTTTTACTATACCCAGAGTTCCACCACAGAAAGGCCATTTTTAAGCTTTACAGTGTCCCAACTTTAATCGCGTTTTTCTCAGGATCCTTACGTGCTAGATCCCCCAAACTTGGCAGGATTATAGACCAAGTCGATCACTACAAGCACCAATTTTTCAGCAAACATTACAAAATAAATTGTGTTTTTACTATACCCGGAGTTTTTCCACAGAAAGGCCATTTTTAAGCTTTTCAGAGTCCCAATTTTGATAGAGTTTTTCTGGGGATCTTTATGTGCTAGACCCCCCAAACTTGGCAGGATTATAGACCAAGTCCATCCCTACAAGCACCAAATTTTCAGCCAAAACAAAATTTTTTACTATACCCGGAGTTCCACCACAGAAAGGCCATTTTAAGCTTTTCGGTGTCCGAATTTTGATCGCGTTTTTCTCGGAATCCTTTCGTACTAGACCCCCCAAACTTGGCAGGATGATAGACCACGTCGATCCCTACAAGCATCAAAATTTTTATTTTTTTCGGTGTCCTAAAACAGTGAGGGCTAGATTATTTAAACTTGGGGGGTTTGTGGGGGAGATCTAGGGCTACCCACACCCCAAAATTCACACCCCAGGCTGGGGGACCTCAATAATCGAACCCTTGAGGTTGGTGGCCAAAAAATTTTCACCTGTAAGGCTAAGCTTGGTCTAAATGCTTGCCAAGTTTGGGGGGTCTTTCTTTTACGGTTTCCGAGAAAAACACTATCAAAGATGGACAAGCGAAAAACAGTGAGGGCTAGATCCTTAAAACTTGGGGTGTTTGTGGGGATGATCTAGGGCTACCCACACCCCAAGTGTATGCACACCACCCCGGTGAATTCCAAAAATCGTCCCATTGGGGTTGGCCGGAAATTTTTCAGCTGTAGGGCTAGGCTTGCTCCAACAGGGTGTCATGTTTTAAGGGGTCTAGCTCTTATGGTTTCCGAGAAAAACGCAATCAAAAGATGGGCAAGCAAAAAACCTTATTCCTATGGGAAAACAAGAGTTCGACTCACCGGTAACTCATTTTCCAAGAGTCTTTTCCAGGACAGCCACCAGTGAGAGATGGGGATCCACCCCGGGAGGGAGAAAACACAAACACCCAGTAAAACTTTAAATCTCCCGCTCTTCTCTCTTGCCTCAGTCTGTGTTCGAGTAGGTAGGAGCGGGATGAAACTGAAAAAATACTAAGCAGAAACACGTTAATAACTGTAGGGAGGGAAATCGGCTGTCCTGGAAAAGACTCTTGGAAAATGAGTTACCGGTAAGTCTAACTCTTGTTTTCCCCATGGCGTCTTTTCCAGGACAGCCACCAATGAGAGGATAACAGAGCACTCACCTCAAATTAGGGTGGGACTACGGCCTGCAGTACCCTTCTCCCAAAAGATTGATCTTTTTTTTCCACTGTGGTGAAAATTCGGGGGGTGGATGAGAGCCCGAAAGGAAGGGCTACAAACTGGAAATGTAACACTTTTCCCTGCCAAAGCACCGCCAAATGCAGGTACTGTTGATGACTGACATGGATTGGTATATGTAAATAGGCGTCCTGCAGATCTACGGACGCCATGAAGCATCTTGGAAACAATAGGTTGCGGGTTGTAAAAATAGTTTCCATCCTGAATCTTTTGTACAGGATGGACCTGTTCAATGTCTTCAGATTCAGGATGAGTCTGAACTGCCCACAAGGCTTTCCCACTACAAACACGTGATAGTAGTAACCCATTCCCTGGGACGCCCGAGGAACTGGGACCAACACCCCCCTTATCCACTAAACCCCAAATACTGGACAGCAGAGCTTTTGCCTGTCCGGGATCCCTGGGAGGGGTGGTCAAACAGAAACAATTGGAGGGGTTGAAAACTCCAGCTTGTACCCCAAATCGATGATCTGGAGGACAAACGGATTGGGAGCTAACTGGCGCAGCCTCGCTCCCACCCTGTCCCCCAGGTCAGCTCTGTTTCCCCCCTTGGGGAGGGTTAAACAGGAGGTTCCTTTTGTCCCTTGGTTTGGACCCCTGCCAGGGACGCTTACGGGGAGGCTCCCTGTCCCTGCTTTTTTGATCAGTAAGTTTCTGACCACGAAAGGGCCGCTTCATTGGAAGCTTGGATTTCCTAACTGGGAAGGCCTTCTTTTTATCCACCGTACGGTCTAGAATGCCCTCCAGTTCAGGTCCAAAGAGAAGGTCCCCCAAGAATGGCTGGCTACACAGCCTGGATTTGGAGGCCTATTCACCCTGCCAGGTTTTAAGCCAGAACAGAAACCCTCCTGCTCTCCTGGCATCCATCAACAGCAACCCATCCCCCGGGCTCCTTACCTGCACACCGCTGCCACCACCGATCACGTCCACCGCATCTTCATTTTGTGCTGCCCTGGCTTGGAGGCAGAAAGCGCAGTTTAAATCTGGCGCCATTTAAACAGATTTAAAATACGTGGCAGCGTAACCCCGCCCCCTCTCCTCGCACACCAATGGCAGTGTCTACCTTTAGTCAATATCCTGCCTACTTTATCCACACTGGTTATATGATAATACGGGTGGTCCCCAAGTTCTCCTTGGGGGCTACCTGAGGTAAGGCCTCCACTCTAGGTAATTTTTGGCATTTGGAGAACGCTATAAGTGTACCTTAGGGATAGCCCCGTTTGGTTAATCTGTTCCTGAGAGCCTTCGACTGTAATACATAATTCCGATTAACGTGCAAATATTGCGAGTATGCTCTCAATAAGTGGTTTGGGATGGGAGCTAGATGCATGGAGGATGGTGTTGCCAGTGGTCTCCTTTTGAAAAAGCAATGTCTCCAGCCCCCCATCTCTACCAAAAAAGGTTAATGTGGAAGAAGAATATTGAAGCGTAAATTTTTAATTTGAATGGCCAAAAAAAAGCCCAACAGGGCCTGCTCGGGCTCTGTCCAACAAAACAAAACATAGGTTATATGAATCGGCTCCAGAAAGGTAGGCAGGACAGCCAAGGACCCCAATCCTGGTTTGAGAACAGACCCTCCTGCCATACCCCCAGGTACAGGTTGGCATAGGACAGTGCACAGGCCGTATCCATTGCCACCCCCTGCACCTCGAGGTATGTTTCAATTGCAAAAAGCAACACGTTGTTTGTCAATATTCAGTATAGTTTAAGAGTAAACTCCATGAGGTCTGAGTCACCTTCAGCCTTCTCCAAAATAAAATCTCTTAACATTAATGCCCTTATAGTGAGGTATGGAAGAATATAATGCTTCCACATCAATAGAGACCATGATAGTGCACGCAGGTATGGTCAAGTCACAACGTCGGGAGTATCTCTAAATCGATTCTGTCGATTTCAGAGCCATCGATCGATTGACCAGGTGCCTACCACCTTAGGCCACTGATTCCTGGACGATGTGTGCCCAATCAACCTGGAAACACTGACAGGTTGGTTCCCTGGCAGATCCGATTTGTGGTCATTATCAATTAAACAGGGTCGATCTGTCAAGGTGGGCTGCACTTGATTTATCGTCGATCGATTGGCATGAATGCGCCTGTGAAATCGACCAGTGTATGTCTACCTTAAGATAGGATTGAATTCTACATACTATGGGTCTCAAATACTGGTCAACTAGTTCACTCACCTGTTCTGATAAGCATCCATTGCCTGACACAATGGGTTGTCCAGTGGGGTGTGTGAGATTCGTGAACCTTGGGCCATGCAAGGGTGTGTGATGTGTTTCAAAAAGAGAAAAGAGATGTGTCCACTCCGCATCATTAAAGAAAAATAATGCTGCTTAATGTGTGTAGTGAACCCCGTGTCAACTACAGTTTACCACTCTTAACCAGCAGGTTGATATTCCCTGTTTGTCTACCTTGGCAGGATTATGATGTAGATGCTATTTATCATCTTTATGGATTTGTGCAACTAGATACCTTGGGCCTGATGTTCTCCAAACGCTGTACCCTCACCCACCTTGACAACTCTGCTTTCTGTCTCTCTGACCACCAACTCCTAACCTTTGATATGAACACTTCCTGCCCTTTGTCCTCCCCTGCACCCCCCTGGCATGGACGTTGGCACAGAGACCTCCACAACCTGGACCACTCTGCATTCTCTGACTCTTTATCTTCACTTGCCTCCTCTATCACTAATCTCACATCTCAACCCCCGACCAAGCTACCTCTCACTATAATCTCACCCTTTAATCTGTCCTAAATAAACTTGCCCCTGCCACCCTCCGTTCTCCCTGCCCCACCAACCCCCGTCCTTGGCACGGTAAGCACACTCGCTCCCTCCAACAAGATGCTCGCAGGGCAGACCGCAAGGGGAGAAAGTCTGGCCAGAACAGCGACTTTCTCATATACAAGGCCAAACTCCATAAGTTCAATGCTGCCCTTACAATGGCCAAACAAACCTACTTCTCCTCACTCATATCCTCACAAGCATCCAACCCTCATTGCCTCTTCTCCACCTTCAACTCTCTTCTCAATCCTACACCTCCTCCTCCTACTGCCACCTTCTCTGCCCAAGACCTGGCCACATACTTTAAAGATAACATTGAAGCCATCTGAACTGATATTTCTGCCAACCGCCACATCCTCCTCCTATCCCATCCTTCTCCAACTCTTACCTCCACTCCTCCAATCCCATCCTCCTGTAACTCTTCCCTCACCCCCACTCTTCCAATCCCATCTTCCTGTAATTCTTCCCTCGCCTCCATTCCTCCAATCCCATCGTCCTCTTACTCTTCCCTCACCTCACTTTCCCCAGTCAGTCTGGAGGAAGTCACTTCTCTGCTTCGCTCCTCTCATTCCACCATCTGCCGACTCGACCCTATACCTGACCCATTCTACCACCCTTGCCCCTGCACTGACCGAACTATTCAACCTCTCCCTCTCCTCTGGTATCTTCCCATCATCCTTTAAACATGCCATAGTCCTCCCCATACTAAAAAAGCCATCGCTCTCTTCCCGCCAGCTACCGACCAATCTCTCTTCTTCCTTTCCCTTCTAAACTACCCGAGCTCCTTGTTTACAAAAGACTCACCAACTAGCTGACTGAATTCCCTCCTGGACCCCCTCAAATCCGACTTCTGTTCTTCTCATTCCACCGAGACAGCCATCACTGAGACAGCCATCAGTTGCTAATGACCTGCTCACTGCCCAGGCCCAAGGCAACTTTTCCCTACTTCTTCTGTTGAATCTCTCCTCTGCCTTTGACACTCTCTTCTTCTACAGATCTTGCGCTGGTATTTGTGACTCTGCACTCTCCTGGTTCTTCTCCTACCTGAATGACCACTCTTTCCAAACTTCTTTCAATGGCTCCTCTTCTTCTCACTCCCCCCTCCCTGTTGGCATCGCACAAGGCTCAGTCCTTGGCCCAGTTCTATTCTCCCTTTACACCTCCTCCCTTGGGAAAACTCATCTCATCTTTGGTTTGCATTACCATTTTTATGCTGATGACATCGAAATTTAACTATCCCTCCAGGCCCTTACTCCCTCTGTCCTGGACAATATCTCTCAGTGCCTATCAGCCATCTATTCATGGATGGCCAACAGATTCCTAAAACTCAACCTAAGCAAAACTGAACTCCTTAATCTTTCCTCCATCACCTTCCAAGCCTCCCCCCAACATCTCACTTACAGTAAATAACACCGTCATCTCCCCCATTCCTCAAGCTTGCTGCCTTGGTGTCATCTTCGACTCTGCACTCTCCTTTATTCCCCCCATTCTGAACATCGTTAGATCCTGCCACTTCTATCTCTGCAACATCTCCAAGATCCACCCCTTCCTGTCCCCAGAGACCACAAAAACCTTGTACACGCTCTTATCATCTCTCGCCTTGACTACTTCAACATCATCCTCTCTGGTCTCCCTCTTACTAGACTATCACCTCTCCAGTCCATCATGAATGGTGCTGCGAGACTCATTTACTTCTCTAACCGCTCATCTGCTGCTCCTCTCTGCAAATCTCTTCACTGGCTTCCAATTGTCCAGAGATATAAATTTAAAATTCTGTGCCTTGCCTTCAAATCACTCCATACCTTCTGTCCTCCTTACATCTCCAACCTGGTACACAAATACACCCCTAACTGCCCTCTCCGCTCCTCCAGCAACCTAGTTATGACGTCCCCGCTCATAGAATCATCTCATGCCCGGCTACAGGACCTCTCTAGGGCTGCTCCTACTCTCTGGAATGCTCTCCCTCGCCCCCATTAGACTTGCTCTTTCAATAAAAGCCCTGAAAACTCTCCTCTTCAGTTTCGCCTACCCATCCTAACATGCCAAAACCATGCCAGTCCCATACCCCCCCCCCCCACCTATTGTATACTCTGTTCCCCAATCCATTAGATTGTAAGCCTGTCCGGGCAGGGTCCCCTACTCCTCCTGTGTCAAAACCTGTACCTGTGTGTTAGCTTCTGTTGTATCTCCACTCTAATGTATTGTACAGCGCTGCATAACATGTTGGCGCTATATAAATAAATGATAATAATAAGTCTCTCACATGGTATTAGGAGGGTACACCTTTTCTTGTGGTCTCATTGATCAATGATGCATGTTCTTCCTTCACAGGGAATGGCATTACATTTTTTGCCTTCCATTATGACTTTTAACCACAGAACTACTCCCCATATAGGGGAGAAATGCGTTTTTGAAGTGTTGATTTCATTATGTATTTTAAAATGTATTTATGATTCTTAATTTAAAAATTCTGCTTCTATGCACTTGTTGTAATGAATTTATGTGCTGTTAAATCCCGGGGCTAGCCACCCCAGTTAGCTATTGAGGCTCCCTCTTGTCTCACATTTTTGTTATGTATGTACAGTATAAGCCCTCCATACGTGGCACTTTGTTCTGTATGTGGGGTTACAAGTTGTCCTCCACAGCGTGTCCATTAAAAATCAAAGGAAACATCAGCAGGACATGCAAATATGTCATATTTAGGCACAGAAGTCCCATTCCAAAAGTCATATACATGTGTGAAACCATGTGATAAAGCTTTTTTCTCCAGCAGCTTACATATCTGCCTCGCTTCCCTCTTCACATTCCTATCACTTCCACTACCATTGCACTGTTTTCTTATCTCTGCCTTTACTTCTTCTTTTCCTTGTCAGGACTAATAGCTCCAATGCCCAGCAGTGCCAATCCATCCTCCTTTCCCGAAGTCTCATTACCCTTCAGCCTCTGGACAGTTCTGCTGCCCTAACAGCTTACTGAGCTGTGAGAAGGCACGCTGGGGGTGGTACAAGGGTGCAACCAGGAGAGGGAGCGCAGAGAAAAGCTGAACTGACTGGGAGGTCAGAGCAAAAGTGATACCACATCCTCTCCCAGCTTTCTGGAAGCTCTGGTCTTGATTCACCCACCAGCCCCTCCCCTCTCCTAGGCACACCCCTGTCATTGTTTCTCCACTACACTGCTGCTCTGAAACACACACATTTGTATATTTGCACATATTGCAAACAGAATGCATCGTAGTCCCCGGTACTGATGTTAAAAAATCTTTAATATTCGCAATTTAAAAAATCTAGCACAATATTGGAGTTCTTTGCAAATTCACAAGTGCGGATATTCACAATAATAATTTGTGATTAGAATTTTTACAACCAATACTATTCTGTTCTCATAAAACAGATGTGAACTTTCTGGGTAAATTTTACAGCATTTTTCATTTAGTCCCTTGTTTTTCATTGAGGTGCAGATTCTTTGTTTCATATCAGACTCCACCATTAGTGATGAGCAACTAGCAATATTTGAATTTGCGTAATTTTGCGATACCCACAATGATATTTGTTTTGATATTCGTAATCTCGAATATCTGCGTTTGTGAACATGGATCGTAATAAAAAAAAGAAAAAAAAAAGAAAAAAATCACACTGCGATCAAATATGCGCAATGCATGCAAGTCAGTGGAGCTCAGATAATTGCGATCCATGACAATGCAGGGAATCGCAAAAATCGCAGAAAGTCACAATGGCATCGGATATCAGATAATATATTCACTAAATGCCGATATTCAAGCTAAATATATGAAAATCTAATATTCAAGCTCAAAACTATCCACCATGTGTTTAGATGGGATGATACAAATGTTTAACAAAGTCTCCTGGGCAACGCTATGGTTAGGACAAAGAAGGGTGAGCAGGAAGTGGAGTAATCCAGGATAAAGGCTGTATAGGTAGCCAAGAAGTCAGATCACAAAGAGGGAGGAGGGCGAGGAGGAGGTGTGACAGTATAGGAGGCGAGGCTGAGGATAGAGGTGTGAACCAGGAAAAAGAAAGAAAAACAGAAGGGCAATGAGGGTCATTGTATGCTGGTGATTGATAAGGGAGGCTGGAAGAAGTTTAGAAAAAAGGAGGAGGATGCAGAGTGAAGAGAGGAAAAGACACAAATAGAGGATGTGAACAAGACAGGAAAAGTACAAGAGTAACAAAGCTTGACACTGAGAAGAAAAGAAGGGACTGGAGTGCGAAACACACTGCCAAAAACACCTGTGACACCACTGACACTGGATACTAATGCCATAGTGCTTTTGCCAGCACCAACATTATACACTCTGCCAGGGAAATCGTGCCATCGTTAACATCAGATAGACCATAATACGACGAGTTCCAGTTCTTACATTGGATACATGCCAGCACTGACAGTGGATACACTGCTGTAATATGGCACCATTGACAGCGGATACACTGCCATAGCATATGCCAGCACTAACAGCGGATACACTGCCATAGTGTGTGTCAATACGGACAACGGATACACTGCCATAGTGTTAGCCAGCAGTGACTACAAGACACCGTCATGACACTATGTACTTTTCACCAAAGAATCTACACCAAGCTTCTTGCCAGCTGCCTACTCCCCATCACATCATCGGTAAGAAGGGGCAGCCCTAGCATTTGATATACCTGCTCAGCTGACCATAAATGTCACAATCTGATTGTACAAAATCACTGGAGTCATGACATAGTCAGTAGCTATTTCTGACCATAAACAGATAGAACAGAACAAAAAATCTTTTTCACTTTGTAATCTTTATTTAAAAGTGTATGTATAAGTCTTGAGTAGAGAGACTACAATATTTAATCTCCCTAGTTTTGTTTTTCCTTCAGTGTCTCGAATGAAGAGTTTTCCTTAAGTTGCTTAGACACAGCACAGGTATGTTCATTGGTTCGTAATTAGGGTTTCCCATAACTTTCTGTTGAGGTAAAACCAGTAAAGACCCCCATACACCTTACAATCTTACCATACAATTTCTGTACAATCCAGTTTTCTTCTACCAAAACCATGTAATATAAGGATCTTTCTATACCTTCCAATCACTATGTATTCTGTCAGGGAGACCACTATACTACATAGTTGTTGGTATATCTAATGGAAATTGTATGGAGAGATCTAAAGGTGTATGGGGGGGGGGGGGGGGTTAAGGATACATAGGACATGCTAATCTCTCCATTAGATGGGCACCAATTGTATGGAGTGATCTAAAAGGTGTATGGGGGGGAGGGAACCTTAGGAATTGTCCTGGTGTTTTGGTGTTGTAGATTTAGATACGATTTTTGTGATGGTCGATTCATCACACCCAATTTTCCAATTTCCCAACACCCAATGAAAACCTTGAGTTTTGATTAGGAAGAGTGGTTCCAATAAATAATGCCACACCATGATGTTTAATTGAAGATACGGATATAATTTCAGATTGGGTTTTAAAAGCCTATATATTTGGAGGCTACTTGCCCCATCCATCAGGGCTGAAAATACCATACCACCCCAAGCCTAAGCAGCCTCTCCAAACTTTGCAACAGCAGCACCAAGCTGATTCTTTCTGACCACACTGGAGTCTACAAATGAGAGTAAATTATTCAAGTAATGTGATGTGCTATGCTGAAAGTACTTCAGTGTGTAGAATATGATTTGTGAGGAAATGGACCAAGTGGTGAAGCTCAGGGATGGTATACATGGCTTTTAGTCAGCCCTAAAGTAGCAGTGTCGTAACTCGTAAGAGCTTTGGTCAACATTAGGGAAGGCATTGTAAATAGCACCGTAATCCTATAGTCATTGAACCAGTATGTATAGTACAAAAGATATAGTAAGCATTAGTTCAATTGAACCCCAAGGTAGCATATTATCGCTCCTTTAAATGACAGTCCGCTGTATATTACATACTAGATAAAAATATTGGTCATAGCTCCAAGGTTTTCCTAGGGTTGCCCTCATAATTTTCACTCTTGTTGATCTAAAGTAAAGATCTCCTATTAACCACTCTTTATACACCAGTCCTATACTACTATGCTTTCATCCAAGCTCTCCATCTTTTTTTGGGTGGAATTCTTGAAGTTATTTTCAGTTCTCAAAGAACCTCTGCTAAAATAAATTATTGGTAGTGTTGAGCGATGCTGGACCGAACCGAGTCGGAAACATTCAATGGATGGGCAACTTACTGCTGCTAGCAATAGAGTCATTGAATGGGGAAAACACATGGTCAGGTACTGACCGCCCCACTCAGCACACACATAGGGAGAGGCAGCGGTTAGGCAGGGAATGTTAGTTGTGCAAGTGAGCGATTGCTAGATCTTTACAGACCCAAAAGTCCTTTTAATGACTATAGGCTACAGCTATAAAAGCTCCAGTGCTGTTTTGGTGACATATACACTGCTGTTTTGTAACAGGGATTACATCTTTGCAGACATTTATTTGGCCACAATACATGTTCCAGTGCTACACAGTGGTATTCAGTGCTATACAGTGTTTTGGGGATATAAACACTAGTGATGATCACGAATATTCGGATTCCGAATATTAATCGCGAATATCGGCAATTTGGAAATTCGCGAAGATGGTGAATATATTGCCGAATATTCGCAATTCCGGATATTCGGTATTTTTTTTCCATTACACACGCCTCTCAATGCAAGTGGACAAAGGCTGCAACAAGAGCTTAGCAACACTCCCTGCGACCATCAACAGTTTTTAAATCCAATATTGGGGTGATGCGAATATTTGGAATATTGCGAAAATCGGCACTTTAGAAAATTCGCAAAAATTACTTAGATGGCGTCCAAAATTAGCAAATTTTTTTCAACACGTCCCTCAATGCAAGTTAACATATATTCGCGAATATATAAAATTTGCGAAATTCGCATAAAACTGCTGATATTCGCAATAAGAAGAATATTGCTGAATGCGAATATTTTCCAAATGTTTTCCGAATGTTTTTCCAAAAATTTGCGGCATGCCGCGAATACCAATGTTGCCTATGCCGCTCATCACTAATAAACACTAATGTGCTTTAACAGTGATTAATCTTTCCTTTCTTCAGAGTTATGTCTGCATTTACACGGGACACATTCCTCCCTTTTTGGGGGCCCGTTAGTGTCTTACTGATCTAGATTTATTTGAAAAAAATGTCTAGTGTTGCATAAAAATAATTGCAGCTCTTGAAATTGACTGGAATATATTCTGTTATATTTGTGGTGCATTCCCACCTTTCTGAAAAGAAGTTACTCTTGAGAATTGTGCCTGCATTTATGTGGGTTACAGTCCTCCTTTTTGGGGGCCTTTTGTGTCTCTGTCATCCAGACTAAATGATAAAAATTTGTTCTAAAAAATGTATTGCCGTTTTGCAAATTGACAAAGCAATTCAATAATATATTGTGGGCACTTAAAACAAAAAAATATATTGACACAGGCCACTGTCGTTCTTCAACAGGGATTCATCGTTCACAGACATTCATTTGGCCAATTTCAAGGTCCACTGTTTTGGGAGACATAGCCACTGTTGTTCTGTAACAGGATTCAGCTCCTGACTTACACCGGGCCTGTTGTGTCTCTGTCATCCAGACTAAATTATGAACATTTGTCTGTCTTCTAAAAAAATGTATTGCAGTTTTGCAAATTGACTAAAAATCATACAAGTTTTTGGGAATTTTTCTGAAAACATCTAGTCCACTTAAAATTCACAAAACCATCATACAAGGCTCAGTTAATTGATCTTGCTATTTTTAGGCCACGTTAAATTACCAGCACCATGATACACGGTTCTATCATTTATTGTGGACACTTCTAAACCACTTAAAATGTTCTGCACCACAATATAATTGTGACAGTTGCAAATTGACTGGAATAAATTCTGGTATTCTATTGGCCACCTACTTAAAAAAAATAAGTTGCTGAGTTGTGCCTCCATTTGTGTGCCAAAGCTATTATTGTTGTGGGTAAAGTTTGTGTGAGAGTCAGATATTAGAAACAAATTCTGTACTTTTAAATTTAATTTAATCTGACTGTTCATATCAAGGTCTTTTTTGTCACCTATAGTATTCAGAAAGGGTGGCTCTGAATGACATTGCATTCATGTGGGCTGTGACAAGTTGGGGAATTGCTCATGGGCAGCAGGAATCGTGGTTCAGAAGTAAGAGGCAGAAACACTGTCCTTGAGCACAAACTCAGGCATCCGCCTGTGGGCTTTATGGCCAGCCAGGTAAACAAAAGCAAAATAAAAACTCCAAACAAAATGCACAGTCCGGCTGGGCGACTAGCTACCTCACTCAGGTATCTAACTCACTATAGAGTGTCACACAAAACACCAGCAATACAATTCTGTACTCACAGTACCTCAAGTCCATGATCTCAGCTTGTCTGCAGCAAGCTTGTCTATGTTCCGCTACACACACCCCCAATCCGCCAGCAACTTACTACTCTTTAATCACACCTGAACTCTGCAAATCCTGGACCTGGTGTCAAAGGGACCCTACCTTCTCTTCCATTGGCCGGCTCCAGGGCCCTAAACTACAGCTCTCACTCTGAGCCATATCACAGAAACAGAACATACTGTTTACCTGGAGCCTTTACTGCATGGAGCGCCTAAACCTAGGTGCAATATATGCACCGTCCAGCACTTTCCCTTGCAAATATTGGGATACCTTTTCACAGGCCTAATATACTGTCCATATTCTGGTGTTTTCTGGGACATATAGTGTCCGTTACCCCAAGATTGAAAATCTGTGCAGTGTTTGCCAAGTCAAAAAGTGCCATGCTCATATGCAAAAGACAGAGTGCTGTAATAAAATGAAAATGTGCTTTAACAAATTATTAGTTTAAGTGTGTACACACTTATGCAATCATATTATTAAAATTTTATACATTTTCTTCCCTCTACATAAAATTATTCAGTTAGTTTTACATTTGAGTGGTACAGTTTATAGGTCACATTAATAGGTGGAAGAAGTCAGGAGCATTCCAGGCCTAGTTAATTTTTTATCTGAGTCAACCTGTCAGCATTGCCAGAGAACAGACAGACAATACACACAGACAAAACGCTGGCCCAAGTTTGTGCCACGTGTCCTGCTTACACACCCAGTAGTTCTATGGTACTGAGGGATCATTGAATACGCTGACATGGTCTGCTATGAATTCCTTCACTATCTTCCAACACTTGTCCCTCCTTGTACCATTAGGCTGCGCTTCAGTTTGAGATTGCTGGCAGGGTGTCATGAAAGTGTCCCATGCCTTAGATATTGTTGTCCTGTCTTTGTTGGAACTCTTGTGCTTCTCCCTGGTCTCTCTTTCTCGGTTGCCTAAAGTACTGACTCGCGAAATGGAAAACTTTGTAGCAATCTGTGATGACATCATCACGCTGCTGCAGGGTACATCGGACGGCTCAAATATCGAGCCGTCTGTACCCTGCTTTAGTTAAATAGTATCTAGCATCACATTTGTAATTTTAGTTCTTGTATATGTGCCACATCCCATATTCATATCAAAGACAATTTACACCATTAATTTAGGCAGTGGTAAGTAATCCAGTCAATATTATAAATGTTACAATGTCATCAATTCAATAGATAAACATAACGTATCAATAAAATAAAATGTAACAAACATGTATCTCACACATATACATAGCAATCAAGTTGTGCAAGATTGGGAACACATTTTTTCGAAGCATTTCGCCAATTGGCTTCTTCAGGAGAATTCAATGTGTCCCATTGCTAGCAAATATCAAACAAAGGCATCTTAGTGAACTATACATGGTCATAGTAAAAATGATATAGAGTGTTTGTACATATATATTCACAGCCTTTAGGTGTAATGTAAGTAACTTGGAGGGGGCTGGGAGCCCACCCACAGCAAGACGAGACCCAAGGGGCCAGAGGGGTCAACCACCTGCCCACCACGCCATTTAGGCACGAGTCACAGAATAATATGAGTCTCTGGTGGGTGCATGATGCCGAGCACCAGCCACCTAGGATAACTGTCCCTCAGATAGCAATGGGGAATCCATCAGCACATATGGGTCCAATATAACTAAAATGTGAAAAAGCAATCCTTTTTGTGTGTGCTAAACAATTGTAGTACAAAGGAAATGTGCATGAACTGTAGTATAGATGTGCAGTGTGCTATGAGGCCGTGTAGTGAATGTGTTATGTGTGACAATCTAGAAGTTATGTGTACTGCTTTAGTCAGTATAATGTGTGGTGCTATAAATGTGTATTGATGTAAAGTATGAGCATATGTGTCAATCTAGATACCTAAGCAGTGTTATTCAGTAACCTCCTTGAGTGGGTCAAAAATCTACTGTATGAATGTGTAAAACAAAACAAAAACAATCAATCTAGTATCCCTATCCAAGTGAAACCCCAATGTAACAGAGGCAACCCCCATTCCTACCTGTGTGAATATATTGCATCCCATATGGGAGTGCACATGCCTCCTGCCTGTTACATCCGCCGTGACCAGTGCACAACACCCACCCCCCTTTATCCCCCGCCATCGCAATGGGAGCCCGTCACCAGGCCCCCTGCAATGGCATGGTCAACACGGCTTCCATGGCAACGCACGGACGCCTCAACTCAAATGCCAAGGGGGTAGTGCCAAAAGGGGACGGATTTAAACCCTTACCCTCCCAAACACCCTCAATGCCATTGGCCATGCCTCACAGGCACCACACCCACCCCTCATCCCTTAGTGACCAACAGCCATGAGTAAGGGGGAAAAGGACAGGCAAAGTGGAAAGACCGCGTGGCGTCCGTGAATTCCATGGTCAGTAGCCAGACAGGGGGACACCTCCGGAGAGATCCCGCCTCATAACGCCGTGGAGGGCCCCCAGGCACACCCAGCATATCCAATCTCAGTAAAAAAATAAAAATAAAAAGTAGAAAAACCCCTAATGTCAATGTGCTTAGTTAGATGTTTCTAATTTAGGATCAGGTGTCTTAAGGCAGTATGTGTGAAAACTTAAAAACTCCAAGTATATGATCAGTTTCATATTGAAGTCCAGGACAGTGGGGTAATATAATCACCACCATTTAGTAATATTGCAGGTGTTTAGTGGGTTTAATGTCCATATAATGCTACTAAATATTTATGTTGACACTATCAATATACATCCTTCTTCCTTGATTTCCTCTAGGGATCAGGCACCCATTATCGTCTTAGTCTGAATCAAGGTTTTTAGAGGAGTTTGGTCAGGTGGCCATATGTTAATAACAACCATATGTTAATTTTGGAAGAAAGGGGAAAGGCTAGATTTTGCCCTAGAAGTGGGTGCCTTACCGTGTATATAATTAGGTGCCATTAAAGTCCCCATGAAGTCCCTAGTCTTTATTTGGGGTAGTGAAAATTCGTCTTTTTCCCTCGCTAAGAAATTTGTAGTATAAAGTGAGGGGTAGGTAGTATAAAGTAGGTTTAAGTTGGGGTAGGTTGTGGTAGGAGGAGGCAGCGGGTGGTGGAGGAGGAGGTGGAAGTAGGTGGAGGAGGTGGCGGCAGAGGAGGGATGGAGGCAGTAGCATAGCTGCTGGTGGAGACCCTGATGGACGTAGAGCCCGCAATCCTGGGCATGGGTAGCACCTGTGCCATCCCAGGGCAAGATTCGCTCCCGACCTCCACAACATTTAGTCAGGGAGATGTAGCATCCTTGGCCACCAGCACTTGTTCATTAGTGCTGAACTCGAATATTCGAATGCCGAATATTTTTCGCGAATATCGGCCATTCGAGAATTCGCCAATATCTCGAATATGTCTGCGGATATTCGCAATTCCAAATATTCGCAATATGGCCATGTATTGCGAAAATAATATTCGCATTGCGAAAATAAACATAGCCTGTGACCATTCATTTTAAAGATTTTCGCGATGTGAATAGGATTTTCGCAATACATGGCCATACCGTGAATATTCGGGCAAATATAGAATCGAATATTAGTAGAATTATTCGCGAAATATCACGAATTCAAATATTGCATGTGCTGCTCATCACTATTGTTCATGTGTCTGTGGTGAGGGGACCTTCCCAGTTACTGCGTGGGTTAGGGCATGGGTGATGATCTGGGACACATGTTGGTATAAAGCAGGCACAGCACACCGTGAAAAATAGTGGCGGCTGGGGACTGCATACCAATGGCCACCAACATCAGGCTGCGACAAACCTCAGTGTCCCTAAGCCTTAATTAAAAAATTCAAGGCCATTTATTCATTTAGGGCTATGGCCTGTGGGTGGGTATTTTTGAGCACTTGCGTTCAAATGCCTGTGTTATGGACATTTGGACAGGGAAGTGGATGCTGTTGCTGATGGTTCATGTAAAGCTACAGGTGCCGGTAGAGGGACATCCGGACCAGCACCTTCAACAAGGGATTGGCCAGCAGTGCGTAACACAGGGTCTGTAACCCACAGACCCAGATTGAGGACCCAGGTGTTCGGCCCACTTATTAAGGTGCATGGATGCCATGTGGTGATGAGGTTGCTAGTGTTCACAGTCCAGCTCATTTTGCTACCGCACAGGTTGCAACACATTTTTGTAGTATGCACTTTCCCCCCAAACCTGCCATAATAGGAAACACCTCCTCTTCAACTTCCTCACTCTGATCATCCTCCTGACTTGACCAAAACACAAGTGTTTGGTAACTGTGTCTCCTCATCATCCACTTCGTGGGAAAAAAAAAAAAGTGAAAAGGGCACACGTTTTTAGAATTCACAAGTTCAAAAGACGTTGGGAATCAGGGCACAAAATCTCAAGTGACGATCCCTCCGCAAGTGTGCTGGGCGAGAGGGCCAAATCTAATAGGAACGTCGCAATCAGAGGCACTTTAAATATTAGCAGGTGTATGCTGACTTGTATTTAACATGATTTTTATTATTATTTTAGTTTTTTTGGTTTTCTTCCCTCCACCTAAATATTGGTTTTTCAATTGAGCAGTACAGTTTAGAAAGGTACATTAAAAAGGTGGCAAAAGTTCTGAAATGACGGCTGAAAAGCTGAACAGCATGCACTGGTATGTAATGTTTTAGAGCATCAGCTCAATCTCAGGCACTGACGCTTAATGTTTTAGGGCGCCAGCTTAACTTCTGGCAATGAGGTATTACTGAAATACAGGGACTTTTGGACGATATTCACATTTTTCAGAAATCACCAGTAGCTATGCCATGACCTGGCTGAACCGAAATCAAGATTCTTTAAATATATTCCGTTTTGTATATAAACAAGAGTACAAAGCTTGCATTGTAAATGAACTATACAGGGACTTCGTTGTTTAGCTAAGGTACACAGACTTATCTTGACTGTAAGTAATTAATCTTGCTCTGCAGATACCTGGGACATAAGCTCGAAGTCTATACAGCCTGTGAATTACAATACATTATGTGTGGCAAACCATGGTTAAAATCTGTTAATGAGTTTAGAGAGTACAACAGAATGGAGAAAGCACGAATACTCATGGTTTTGTTGTATAACTTTAAAGGTCATCAATGACATGATGTTACTTACTAATAAAGCTAGCCATACACGCACCAATTGGCGGGCGATTTTGCCACCGACCGATGGGCGTGCGCGCTCGCGGCCATCGGTCGGCGGCAGAGTCAGCCGCCGATCAGGGGTGCCCACATGGTGCAACAGATCCCTGTCGCACAGCTCGGCCAGCCAGAGAACGGACATGTCCAATATTCTCTGGCCGATGCCGGTAACTTCTATAAAGACTGGATGCCAGACCGGACATCATCACGCTGCATTTCAGAGCTGACCTGTCCTGCTCTGTTGGCCCCCACTGGGTACATGTGTGGGGGCCTTAATTTAATGAGAGCCCTTATGCAGCCATCCCATCCCAAACAGGGATATCGGCCATGACCGTAAACCACGGTCGATGTCCATTGCTTCGCATTGGGGACCGCGGGTCTCTATATAAAGCATCGTCAGAGCTGGATGACACAGCAGTGCTGTGCCTCCAGCTACTTCTATGTCGGGCAGCAGTGTGATGACGTCATCGTGCTGCTGCGGGGAACCTTGATCGGCTTGTATATTGATATAGTATAGAAGGGCTAAGACTCAAGTAAATGTTTTTGATACGAAAGATGAGCAATATTTTTTAACTCAGTGTTTGGTCTGTCCTTGAGATGTGCATTAAACACAATGTATTATTGTCCATGGGCATTTACACATAGACATGTTGTAGTTGTTGAAATGCCAGTAGTGATCTCTGAAATAGGTCAATGCTTGTTAAACACAGCCCATACAAAGTGCACATGTTGGGGACAAGGAAAGTCTTTTTACAGCATTTCTCCAGTTTCAAACCACACCTATAGCATGTCCATGGTCTCTACCAATTAGACTTGTATATTTATGTTATTTGTGTGTTGGTAATTTCAGGGTCATCGATGGGGCATTCTTTCTAAGTAAACCACTATTACCTTATAACATGTAGGCATTAACTGTAGCTTGGTTTTACTTTTTTAAGAAATCCTTATTAACTCGTAGTCATTTTCCTTTGTTATTCATCTCAAATATGCATTTGAACCTTTGATGTCAGAAAAGTCAGCTTTGCTTTCTCCTTGCATATCACAGCTTTCTTCTTTTCTTTTTGGGAGAATCAAATTTTTCTCTATGTTGACCCAGCTGGGTCCTCCACACCACATAATATATTTTTTTATGTAGCAGCTGAGAAAGGGGCAAAGGGCAATAGTTTTGTGTCACTTAAGTGCTAGATTTGTTCTTCAATCAACTGCCAATTAGATTTTTTGTTTGATGTCGTGTTGTGGAACATAGTTCATTATTGAATGTAACATTAGATTTTTTTTGTTCGTCCATCCCGATATAACGGCAGATAAAAATTTACCAACATGTTCAATGACCTTTTGAACGATTTTTTGTTCGAGGTCGAAAATTTTAAATACAAAATTGTATCCATCAAAAAAATTGCCCATTCTAGATTTTTGTTCAATCAACCCAAAAATCTACACATGTAAACCCATCTTAACTCTTCTGGGGCTGCTCACACAACATTCAGTATGATAGCACCACAAGTTTTTGAACAAATATTTGTGATAATTTGATTTATTAATAAAATTAAGGTATCACAAAAAAATATTTGTTCAATACATTTGTTTTTATTAAAGTCTGATACTTGTACAATCAACTAAAATGTAGCAACATGTCCTATCACTTTAAAATTGATTATTTGTTCAATATAGGTCACTTTTGGTCGGTCGTACCAGGTGGGCAGGAAGCTATTTACTTTAGGTGCCCTGGCTAAAAGACAACAAATAACAGGACCGTCATCCACAAAATATTTTAGGTATAGGAGGTAATGGTCAATGGTATCATTCCCTGCTGCAATATGGGCAGGATTGGATGATAGCAATTATAGAACGAGAATTGGATTATTTTATAAGCTGGGCATACACGTACCAATTATCCAGCGATCGTCTTTTAATCCGATCGCCCATCCGATTCCAGAATCGATTTTAATTTGTGAAAACGATCACAAACTGCAACATACCATGCATTCAATTCCTGGACGGTTCTATCCTGAAAGTCTCACTATGTCTTGCGCACACACATTTATGGGTTTGGAGTGGTGTTAGCTGAAGAACTGGCCAGTGACCAACAGCAAACAAACACAGGTACCGTATTTTTCGGACCATAAGATGCACTTTTTCACCCCCAAAATTGGGGGGAAAAAGTGCCTGCGTCTTATGGTCCGAATGTGCGACCACCCGCACGTCCATCCGGCCCGCCGGTGATCGCAACTTTGCTCCCCGTCAGCTCTGCAAAGGGAGAGGAGATCAGCTCTGTGATCTCAATCAGCACACCTGTTGTGTGCCGAGAGATCA
>CM070042.1:14716080-14735836 GCA_036250615.1 Ptychadena robeensis
GATCCATTTACTATCTCCATCCATAGGTGGCTGGTGCTCAATGCCGAGCTCCCACTGGGGAGCCCTGTTACCCCACAAAGCCTTTTTCTCCCGGTTGGGGCGTTGGGTGGTCGGCCGACCTCGGGGATCGCAGCCATTTGCAGATGGGAACCCAATATTGTCCAATCCAACCAATTACACAGCTAGGCTGTAAGTAAACATTGTGACCAAATGATTTTTTCTTTTGATTATGCTTAGACATTAAAATACTTAATATTGTTTGACCCTATTAGATAAGAACAACATTTATAAACCTCCTGAAGAAGCCAAGTCGGTGAAACGCGTCGAGGATATGTTGTTTGTCATTTTGTGCAATATTTGGTGTCACATACCCTGCCCATTATTGTATGAGATATGTATGTCTATTACTGCTGTTGTTTTACTTCATGTAATGTCTTTGCTTTAAACTATATCATATATACTAGAAGTTGATACTTCTGATTACTTGAATTACTACCACATTCAATAAATTGTTTATACCTATATTTACATTTTTTACAAGACTGACTATTCACAAACAACCTAGTGCCTTAAAAGTCCCCCACCAAGTCCCTAGTGTCCATGTGGGGAAGTGTAGGGGTTAATGTCGAGTACATTCACCCCCCACTCCTCGTTGTTTGCTTCAAATTCAAACATTATTATATTTAGGATGTCTACTAGACCCCTGTACAGACAGATTTTGGGAAATTACAGGCCTACAACACAAAAAAATAATTAATTAGAGTCTATGGTGCGCTTTTGGTACAGAAATCTGGACCTTGCAAGAGCGCTAGGGACTAGGGACTACTTTAATACTACTGTTTCTACACTTCTGAATTACCCATGGGTCATCAAGCTTTGGTTGCAGCCAAATCCTTTTTTTATAGGATGATTTTACCAGGGTTGTAACATTCCCATTCTTTTCTGTTGTCAGAGCTCCTCTAGAGCTACATGCGTCTTGAAGACCCTTGATCTGAGGCCGATATTAAAGTGAGGTTGATCAAGTGCCAATTTATGGACATGTTCATAGATTTGAAATATCCCATAGCATATGTTTGAAATATCCTATAGCATATGTTTGAAATATCTAAAAGAAAGATCTAAAAGAAAGACATCTATAGGGCAGCTTGTAAATAGGAATGTTATTTTGTCAGGTTGGATTTTAACCTCCCTAGCACACTGCTGAGATCCAGATTTCTGTACCAGAACCATAGACTTCAATGGTACATTTTTCTTTAGGTTGTAGGCATGTAACTTCCCAAAATATGTCCGTACAAGGGTCTAATAGACATCCTGAATATAATAATGTTTGAAACAATTATGTAAAATATTTTTTTTAAATAAATGTAATGAGAAAACACAGAAATCAGGGCACAAAGCTTTGCTTCTATGTACTAAATCTCACCCCAAATAAAGTCACTGGTGCCCCAGATGTGCCCATTTGCAGTTAACCCTCTCATAGAAGCACATACCCTCTCCTATTCTATCCTATAAGTAGAGTGTGTGTATTTGCAGTTACCCTCTCTAACCTGGTGTGATGGATGTGGTAAAATCACACCAGGGAAGAGAGGGTTACTGCATATGGACACATCTGGGGCACCAGAGACTTTTTATACTGGCGAGATTTAGTACATAGAAGCACATTGAAATCAGTTTTCTACAAAGAAAACTGATTTCATGTACTGTACTTTCAAATCTCCCGCCGCCTCTCCAATGTGACGTCATCATGTCACTCGGAGGGGGGGGGGGGGGGGGGGGAGAAGAGACGGAGGATATGCTGCCAGCCTGCCTGTCACATTGGGGACACTGGGGCAGCGCAGAACTGTGAGTATGAGCTGTCCCGGAGCCCCGATGTGTACTGGACAGCAGCATCTCGTCCAGTGCTATAGTAGCAGTAGCAGCCCTGGACGAGATGCTGCCGTCCTGACCGCTAGGGCGGTTAAACCATGGGATGTGTCACACTTTTATTGTTTATCAAGTTGTGATACTATGGAGCATGCACACAGACCTAAGGAAAGGAAATCAATCACAATATTTTCCTACTATAAGTCGATCGAATAGGAAAATCGAGTTGTGTATTCCCAGCTTAAAAGGTCTCCATACACAGATCGATTTTCAGTTTGATTCCCGAACAATCATGTTGGCGTTCCCGGTGATTGATTATTCTGGAATTAAATGTGGCCACCCTTTCTTAGAGGGATTATTCAATGTGGTGAGCATTGATTCGCCATTCAAGCAACTAATGCATGGTTCTAGTGGTGATTGACCAGTGTATGGGGACCATAAAGCTAGGCATACACGGTTCAAATTTAGCGTTTGAGCTACTTAAAACGATCAGTTTTACATCAATCGAATTTTAATTGTATACTGCACACATGGTTCGACTGGCGAAAATTGGTCGATACTGATCAAAACAGCAAATCGAAAAGTGATTGGACATGTTGGAAAATTTCCGTTGATTGTACAACGATCGAACTAAAATCATAGCATTTTTTTTGTTGCTCGGGTCGATTGTATCCGATGAGTAGGTTTATATATGACTCTTTCCGGTGTTCTGTAATCAAAACTAAAAACATTGATTGTGGTCCTATAACCATCGAACCTTCCATGTGGTACTATTTTCAATTCAATTACGATCGGTGTTGAATCGAAGAGTGATCGTGGAAAAAATTCACTGTGTATGCCTAGCTTAACGCTTCTTCTGATCTAGAGTAGATTAGATCATTGAAGGGCATATGCAAACTATTTAATTGGTCACGTTAGTGAAGGTTTTTCAGAGTACAGATGTAGACCATTTTATTGGCAGCTTAAGCAAAGGTTCATCTAAGATGCATACTCAAACTGTTACTGGCAGCTTAAGAGAGGGTTCCTCTGGGGAATCTCTGGGGAATACAGCCCCACACAATTTTGTTGTCCATAGATGGCAATCTCTCTGATAATCACAAACAAGGCTCAAATGAAAAAAAATGCTTTGCTAGCAAATGAGAAATTTGCTTAACAAACCCATAATAATGCCTAGGGCAGAAATGGCAAACCTATGGCACAGGTGCCAGAGGTGGCACTCGGGACCCTCTCTGTGGGCATGTGAGCTGTCAGCCAGCACAGGAAAGAACTTCTACCTATTGACTCTCAATGATGTCAGTTCTCTTATTCTCTCTTCTGAGTGCAGACAGCACCCCATACCCTCTCATATTCTATCCTATAAGTAGAGTGTGTGTGTTACATGTTGTGTATATGAGTTGTGTGTGTGTAATTCAGGTTATATTACCATGCCGGCACTTTGAGATAAATTATTGGGTTTCAGTTTGTACACTTGGTCTCTAAAAGGCTCACCATCACTGGCCTAGGGTAATAAGTCATGCAAAATTCATGACGATTAACCACATCATTTATTAGTAGATTACAGGTGTTATTTTGTTATTTATTGCAATAGTAATGACACATTACATTTCCTGTGTAGGTGTCTCCATGGGACTTCCTGCTGTGAATCACAGAACAAAGTCTACTTGGACTACAGCTGGTATGGGTAGGTCTCTGTTCATACTGCTCCTAAGCTGGTAATCAAGTCACTGAAATAGAAAAGGACAGTGGCTCTTTCATCATGCAAATGTAATCTATGTTAATACTGGGTAAGCATTACATTCCATTATGCTGACAAGGCACATTATTCATCATGAGCTTGGTGCTAGGCAAAGCACAGAAGGAAGTTGAAGACTATTCTCTTAAGCTGAACAGCGTGTTATGGCAATGAACTATGACCCCAGGACTACCGAGCCATAACTTACCCCCCACTTAACTACTAAATAAACACAGAGTCATAAATTCTTTGGAAACTTGTTTATATAAAGAAAGTGTGATAACAAAATGGCCACAGCCTGTAAACATATTAACTTCTTACAATATGGGGTCGCCCGGCAGTACCGTCAAAACAGGATCTTGTTTCCAAACACCGTACCTGCCACCAGCCCTTAAGTACCAGCTCGATGGGTACCTTACTTGCAAACCAAGATGAACCGGGGGGCAAACACGCCCCCATCAGCACTTTGGGACTGCCCTTACAGTACCGACACGTCACACTGAGCCCCTTAAGGCTCCACTTTCTCCATCCGGCACTGCCGAGCTTCCGCCATGCTGTGACAAAAGAACAACATCAGATACACAATAAATTAACACCAAACAAAAGGGAGGGAGGGTGGGTGAAATTACTGGAGAAAAAGAGGCCGCCCCTTCCGGTCCACCCCTTCTTCTATCTTCTCGGCCTGACGTCACACCCTGACCCCGCCTACCCTGAACACTTAGCTGCCCGGCCGCTGCCTGAGTCAAGGTGCCCTCCCACTTGCGTGTGGTTCTGGGCACTCAAAAACAGCTGCAAAACTGCATCCAATCAATGGATGTGGCCAAGGCGCTTTTGGGATGTAGATGCCGCATCGTGGCCGCAATATGCCTGTGGAGACTGACCCATTGGGGAGCGGTTTAGGCATGTCTAAACAACACACCCAAGCTGCTCTCAAAACCACCCATAGTAGAGCCTAGTGTGTTTTGGCCATGTTTTTTTTTCTTCAGCCATGCAGCACCGCACCTTTGAAGACTGACTGACGGGGGACAAAATGTCTAAAAAACACAAGCCTCTCCCATACCACTAGCGGATCCTCAGCATTAATAACAAAGCCCCTGAACATAGTAGGATCCCCCAAATTGCTGAAGATGTAGAGAAGGGTTGGAGGAATACTACAAGAAAGTATTGCTTTAGCACTTGTAGTATATGTTTTTTTTTAAAATTCAAAGTCAACTTGAAATGTTTAAGTTGAATTTTCCACTTTTATTTTAATTTATGTAAGAACTGCACATGCTATGTTTCCCCGAAAATAAGGCACACTTTTATTTTTGCCTCACGCTGAAATATAAGGCATGCCCCCAAAAATAAGGCACCATTTAAAGCGATCCCCCCACCCTCATACCCCAGTGCCATATTCATTCTCATGGAAAAATAAGACATAGGGCATCTTTGGGAGCAAAGTGAATATAATACAGTCTTATAGGGCAGTGATTGCCAAACTGGGGGGCGGACGAAGGTATCCCTGGGGGACGACGACGCTGGTCCTCATTCTGAACCTGTATTTGAATGGGGAGGGGGGCTGAATAATTTTCCTAAATAGAAAAGGGGGGCCCTGAAAGAAAAGTTTGGGAACCACTGTTATAGGGAGGTTAAATATTTACAGCGTCATGACTTATTATTCAAAACATCATAATATGCGGTCTTAGGTATTGCTATTTGCTGTAAGGCCTTCATACTACATGTGCTACAGTCCCGACTGGCGTCCCTATTGAAACTAACGGCTGGCACACAAAGGGTGCCTGCTGATGCTGTAAGCGACGGAGTGCAGCGTGATGACGTCACTGCACTCCATCGCTGATCTGTCGATCCCCACTCAGACAGATTCAGTTTAATACTATATTAGATGTATATAAAATACTTCATATTATCTTTGAAGGATTGCCTGACTTTATGAAGTGGTATACAAGTTGTATTTCCCCTCCTTGTTCACCAGAGATCATCGAGTTGTGTCCTCATAGTGGGTTTTACATAAACAACATTGTGCTACTGGGTAATTAATTCTCTGGAGACTTTCACACAGTGTCAGAGGTTTATCCAAATTAGCGACTTCCCAGTAATACAGACAAATCTGAAACTTCTATTTTTGGAGATAAAAGTTTCTGTTAGTGTGGGGACAGGACTTTCATATTCTGAGTGGGGTCAAATGGATGCTTCTTTATATGCCAATTCCAAAAGGGAAAATTAATACAAGCTGCCATTAAGTCATTTACCCAGACTACATTAGAAGTCAACTAGGTCAACCCAACATCCAGCCAACTAGCATTCTCCCAAGGACAGGTCAACAGTGGCATGTATGATAACTCAAACTTCAGCCCAGAAGGATTACAAAGATCCCAATGTGTTATTCTAATCTTAGCAAAGGCTAACACTGTGATATCATCACAGATGGTGATTGTATGTGTATGCAGGAACTGAAATACACAGCCCTACATTATTAAACAGTGATGGCTTACCTATGAAAGATTCATACAGGTCCCTTTATTTAGCTGTTCTTATTTTATCTAAGCTCAAAGCTTCAGTAGAACGTCAGAGGTCATCTTACAGGAAAATATTTGCTTCCCTGACAACTACCATATTTAAAATTATTTTGATCCCTCTACATATTTCACCCTTTCATTGTTTTAACGGATACTTCTGACATTGAGTTGCAAACAATTAAAGTCTCAGGTGAAACCTCTAGTAATTGAACAGTCATTCCACTTGTATAGAACTTGAGCCTCAAAAATTCACAATCTTTGGCTATGTTGCCACGCACTTTTAATCCCGTGCGGAAATCGGCGTTGATCGCGTCCATCCAGTTGAATAGGCTTGTCACCATTCAACTGATGGGGATTTTTTTTTCTGATCGCATCCATTCAGGTCCATGATTTTTTTTTTCACAATTGGGGCGTGCCTGGTCAATCGTGCCAGATCGTGTGAGCAATCATGCACCTCCTGCCCGAGAGGTGATTGATCACCTATTTGGTAACATAGCCTCTCTCTTTGATACACTATACCTTTGCAGAAGGTATGCATGAATGCATCTTTTGCATCCCTCATGGGGCAGGATTTTTGCAGTGTGTCCAGGACTGATCCAATTTAAATTAAACAATTCAGCCGATTAGTATGTGACTGCCCTCTGCCCCTGTATGTGTGTGTACAAACTGTATATATACGCATACATACACACAAACTAATTGGATGAGCTGCATGTACCTTCTTAATACACTTCAAAAAGGTCTGTCTGTATTGGATGTCATCTCAAGGTAGCCACACACCGTTCAATTTTTGTTCAATCGATGGTCGATTAGATCGAGGAATTCAATCGTCTAGTCGAAAATTGATCTTAATCGCATCAACATACACCCCACATTGAGTTTGCGATTGTGGTGCGATTTCGATTCCAAAATATTCGACGATTTTGCTATGGAAATGATTGAAGTTCAGATTGAAGTGGTCTATGTTTTTATATCGAATCTAATCGATCCAGGAGAAACACCACAAACATCGACGATAATAAAACGATTTTGGCAGAATCGACGATGATTTTCCAACATGTCCGATCAAAATTCGATAAATTTTTCTGCCTTCATCGAACAATTATCGTCGATTGTACCATGTGGGCATTTCTCGATTTTCATTCAATCGAGCGGCTAGCTTTACTCCTCCCAACATAAATATATACAGTCCATAAGAAACAGGATCCGTACATAAAACTCTTTCCAATTGCTGAAGTTTATTGCACTACTCATAGTGAAATCGAACACCAGTTTCGTGCATCCCACTCTCTCAAATTCCGCAAGTAATTAAATACATTGTAAACACCTTATTTAAATCCTTGAGCAAGAAGTTCTCCCAACACATTACACAGAGTACTCAGTTACCTTACCATACTTTATACTATTAACCAATTCCCCACAAACTAAAATAATATTAAAGCAAACTCTAATATACAGTATACCGTACATAAATCCTAAATACATCGTTCAACACATAGCAAAAAACATAATAAAATAGCAACACAACAAAAACATGAAGAAAAAAAAAAAGGATTCAAGATCAGCCAAATCCACCCATAATCACATCTATTTGTTGTTAGTGCCACTATCCCACATCACAGTCCTACAGAAACAGATACAAATCATAATCTCTATTCAATCCACTAGGGTGCATACTGGATAACTTGTGTATCCACCATACTTTCTTTTTTTTTGTCAAGATATGGTCAAAAATAGGGCTTAGCAGCCATTACACTACAAAGTCTATCTGCATATAAATAATAAACAAAAAGTTGTCTTACCTTTCAGACAAAGTCCCTTCATGGGATAGTTCCATACAGTACACCTTATCCAGGGGCAAGTCCAGCTTTCTTCAGATCAAACAAGAGGAACACTTCCCTACTCAAGAAGTCAGCTGACCTCTTTTTACGCACCTGCTGTGTAGCAGGCTCACACAGATACTGAGTGGGTGAACTAAGAGACCCCCCTCATCCTTCCCACCTATTCAACAGTCCAGGTATTTTAGCAAACTAAAGGTAGCCTTACATTCCTGCCCTATTTTTCTGCTGATCGACTGCCCTGCGCCTACCTGATGAAAACGACCAGGAATCTCCCGCATGTCCGATCGCAAGGTGATCCGAAATGTTGGTATATTCCAAAGCCAGTCCCCATTCAAAGTAATGTCCGACACACAAAGGGTGCCCGCCGATCCTCTGAGGGGCCGGCTGCAGCGTGATGGAGAATCTCTACATGTATGGCTACATTAATGCTATGTTTCCTCTGCTTCTAAGATGGGGTTGCATGTGTTTAAAATGTGTTTGTGGTGCGTTTTTGACACAATCCTTTTTTAACACAATGCATGGGGACTACGTGTTTATTTTTTCAAATGTGTGGGGTCCCCCCCCCAAGAGCTTACCATACTCCCTGTCTGGCATAGCCTGGCAATCCTGGAGAGTGTGGGGGCCCCTCTCAATATATCCAGGGGTGCACATAACTTTCTTAGTGAGCACCTCAGATGAGTACCAGGAGATGGTGTTTGGTACGCACCCCATATGTAGTGATGTCTTCCTCACTGTCCTCTGTGTCCTGCATGGTAGATTCTGCTGCAGATGGACCTCCCTGTTCTTGATTGATCCTCCTTGATTAGCTGTCTCCATCCACAGGTCACCAGCTGGCTTTAGGTCAAAAGTAACTCTCACAGTACAACACCGGTTGAACCCTGAGATCTCATACCTTAGTAGTGCAACCCTGAGATTTTCTGGATTAGTAACATACCCCTGAGACTACCTGCAGTCCATATGTCAACATTTCATAGCCATATTCCAACTGTCAACATTCCAACATTTCTTTTACCCATACATATGCATACTGTGACATTCAACACCCAGATCTCCAACACCCTTAAGCCCCCCATACACCACATACAATTACCATGCAATTTCTGTACAACCAACTTTTCTTCTACCAAAACCATGTAATATGAGGACCTTTCTAAACCTTCCAATCACTATGTATTCTATCAGGGAGGCCACTATACTACACAGTTGTTGGTAGATCTAATGAAAATTGTATGGATCGATCTTAAGGTGTATGGGGGGCTTTAGGATATCCAAGTGACCTAAATTGTATACATTTAACAAAAAAAACTAAAGGAATGTTGCCAATCTAAAAAATTTAACTTTTACGATTTTGCACTAGATTTTGCCCGATTGATCACCGCACATGTTCACAGCGATCAATCGTGATCAGTCAATGCTGCCCATCCTGAATGATCGGACATTGATCCGACCTGTCAGTTTTTTTTGGTCGAACGTTTGGCAATCGATGTACGTTGGTGGACCCATAGCTCCTTCCACAACAGGACCTTTCTTCCTGGACAACTGTTAAGGGAAATGTATGTCAAACAACTAATCCACATATAATGTTAATTTATAATCCTCTCCTAAAATACACTGATGAATTGGGTTATATCTTTTAAAAAAAAAGTTCTGCAAAGCCTTTCTGCCCGATGGATTTTGTGGAATCGACCATTTTGGCAATTGGCTCCTGTCATAATTGACCACAAATCGGATTCCCAAGGTGGTGTTCCATTGATTCAAAAACGATCGATTGCCGATTCCACGATCGCCGGGAATCGAGATGTCTATGGGTACCTTTAAGCCGGCCATAGACGTCTCGATCTATGGCCGACTTTTAGCAGACTCCTCACCGTGCGGTGACGTCACCACGCTGTGAGGAGTCGGCTACAGAACGGACAGGAATCCCGTGTGTTCCACTAACACACGCGATTCCTGTCAGACTGTAGCCAATTAACTCGGAAGCTCCCCCTCCGAGTTAACAGCCTGCAGCAGGATTGGGCAGAAAAAGACCCAGCAGGACGGATCCGTGTGCGATCCGATCTGCCGGCTTTTTGTCAGATACTCAAGGTGGGCTCCCTTATAGTTGCGGCCGACCAACCTTTATGTGCTTGGCGAGCGAGCATGGCAGTTGGTCGGCTGCAACTATGGCCGGGAATCGGCCTGTCTATGGGGAGCTTTAGATCTACCAACAACTATGTAGTGCCGGGTCCTCTGCCATTGAACACAGGTAGACTTGATTGTTTAGAAAGTCCCTCATATTACATGGTTTTGGTAAAACAAAAGGTGTATGGGGGCCCTTACTCATCTCAGCTCCTACATGTCCATGTGCTGCTTTGTCTGTATTTATAAAAAATATATGTGCTTACACTTTTTGTATTTTGCTGGGCTGATCAGTGACACGATTGTGTCATTCCCATATAACTAGTCTGGATGTAATTACATGAGACAAAGCACTGTTCTGTTTCCTGCTAATTCATAATGATGGCTGAATGGTTTGTGGTTAAGCTCAAAGCTTGCCATACACCTTTAGATCTCTCTGTCACATATCCTTTAAGCTAGGAATAGACGGTACGATTTTCCGTCTATTCCTTATGCGATTCTCTGCACTAGGAGCGGGCGTGATGACGTCATGACGCCTGCCCGCTAGTGCCGAGAATCGGACGGCACTCTTAATGTGCAGCTTATTACTTTATTTGGGGGCAGCCGTCCCCAGCTGAACTAAATGATCGGGCTAAAATTTACCATCCTGTCGGATAACTGTGCGATCCGACAGGACGGCTGATTTTAGCCCAATCCTCGTTGGTTGCTGCATCCAATTCCTGCACGACCCGATCCTTAAAGGATGCGGGAGCACGCACAGCATCGGATCGGGGATTGGATGGTGCAGGAATTGGACCGTGTATGCCCAGCTTAAGTTGTACAGGTAGACTTGATTGTTTAGAAAGTTTCTCATATTACATGGGGGCCCTAAAGGTGGGTTTACACGTGTAGATTTTTTTCATTCAATCAACGAAGAAAGAACGATTTTTTGGTTGATTCGAACAAATTGGTCAATCTAGAATTTTGTTCATGTATACATTTTGTTCGACCTCGAACAAAAAAATCATTCGAACAGTCATCGAACATGTTGGTAAATTTTTATCTGGCGCTGTAACATCGAATGTATTTTCATTCGATATCGGTGATGAATGAAAAAAATATTGAATGTTGCAAAAAAATTAACAAATGATGTTGGACAACTTCAGCGAACAAGAAATCGAATTGGCAGTGGATTGAAGAAAAAAACTACATGTGTAAACCCATCTTAAGTCTAGTAGGTCTATGACACTGTTTTAAGCCTTACATCAATGAAGTAATCCTTGGCTTGGATCTAAGTGTGTATGGGGGGCTTAAAGTATATAAAGGAGCTTTTATTGCACAAGTGTCAGAAAATATGGAAAAGGTCCTAGGAATCCTCATTTTTTTTTTTAAATTGCAGGTTACGCATCCTCCTGTTACATCATGTAAGCATATAGACTGCTGGTTACAATGGTCAATCAATACCCTGATCTTAACACTCTATATAGATATTGAAAGGATAGGTCCCATTAAAGATAAAATATCCCTCCCTTAGATGATGGAAGATTTTTTTATACACATATTTAAAGAAATATATACCTTCTTGTTTTGCAGGCCCCTGTTTATCTGCATGTTGATTGTGTTTTCTGTGCTGTGCCTTTGTGGGATCTGCAATAATGTTTGTCGCTTTCGATCTCGATCTGAACCATCGTTGTCACCAAGAGAGACTCCACTCATAGACATGGGTGCACCGCCTCCATACAATGAGGTATGATAGAAATCTATTCTGGGGACACTCAAAATCGGAACCATGACCCTTCTACTTCAGATGTTTAAAAAGTAGACATTAAATCTTTTCAAGCCAACAAACTAAAGCCCCCCATACACCTTTAGATCACTCCGTACAACTTTGTAGTGCCAGGTCCTCCCTGATAGAGTACATAGTAATTAGAAGGTATATATCACTGCTATGTAGTGCCGGGTCCTCCCTGATAGAATACATAGTAATTAGAAGGATTAGAAAGGTTCTCATATTACATGGTTTTGGTAGAAGAAAATTTGATTGTACAGAAATTGTATGGTAAGATTGTAAGGTGTATGGAGGCCTTAATCAAGTTGTCCTTTAGCAGCCAATAAACATTATTTTCTAGTGAGTAGCCTTTTGTTAGTTTGTATCTGATTGGTTTCTATGTCCGCAACTAGAGATGATTAACCTCCCTAGTGCACTGCTGAGGTCCAGGTTTCTGTACCAAAAGTGCACCATAGACTTCAATGGTAAATTTTTCTTTGTGTTGTAGGCATGTTATTTCCCAAAATATGTCCGTACAAGGGTCTCATAGACATCCTGAGTATAAGAATGTTTGAAACAAACAATTATGTAAAAAAAAATTTTGAATAAAAATTATGAAAAAAACACAAAAATCAGGGCACAAAGCTATGCTGCTATGTACTAAATCTCGCCCCAAAGTCTCTGGTGCCCCATTTGCAGTTACCCTCTCTAACCTGGTGTGAAGAAATCACACCAGGGAAGAGAGGGTTACTGCAAATGGGCACATCTGGGGCACCAGAGACTTTATTTGGGCGATGTTTATGACAGACTTGCACATTCAAAGCAGTATTCTTCATATAAAACTGCTTTCCTGCAATTTACAGTTAAAATTTCCCGCCGTCTCCCCGATGTGACGTCATCACGTCACTCGGAGGGGGAGGGGGGGAAGAAGAGACTGAGCTGGCTGCCTGCATGTCGCATCGGGGACACCGGGACAGCACAAAACTGTAAGTATGCGCTCCCGAAGCCCCGATGTGTACTGGACGGCACCATCTTGTCCAGTGCTATAGTAGCAGTAGCAGCGCTGGACGAGATGGTGCCATCCCGACCGCTAGGGCGGTTAATGAAGTACAGAAAGTTTTATATAAAAGGTTTTATTATTTTATCACTGGTTTCTACTGGGGAGTGAAAAGTGTCGGACAACAAGACTGATCAGACTTTATCAAAATTGTAAATGTATAGATCCTGGTGCGTTCGTGAAAGCGAGCATGGTGACATCATCATGCTGCGGGCGGTAGTTCAGAGAATCAGAGAGTACCAATTGTGTGTGCTATTTGCCAGCTGATACTTTGGATGGAGACGCAGATCCCCATCCAATGCAATAGCGATGGACATGACTGTTCTGTGGCCGAACGCAATTTTGGGCGACAGTTGATAAAGGTGGGCAGCTTTGATCCGCAGACGAATTCCGCCTGACAAATTTCTAAAGCCCCCCATACACCTTTAGATTCCTCCATACAATTTCCATCAGATCTACCAACAACTATGTAGTAAAGTGACCTCCCTGATAGAATACATAGTGATTGGAAGGTGTTGAAAGGTCCTCCTATTACATGGTTTTGGTAGAAGAAAAGTTGATTTTACAGAAATTGCATGGTAATTGTATGTGGTGTATGGGGGGCTTAAACCTTCCAATTACTATGTATTTTATCAGGGAGGCCACTATACTACATAGTTGTTGCCAGATCTAACCAAATTTGTATGGATTTATCTAAAGAGAGGACTTTAGGCTTTTTAGCCATCTTTATTTTAGTTTCTCCAGAGCTGGTGGGTTGAAACTATGCAAAGATGTTTATAAACATTACAAGTTAAAAAGGTTGTGTAACTGTGTTTTTTAAATTTACAGGTGACTGCAAAGCCTTACCTCTACCCTCCTAGTATGAGCAGCCCACCCACATATAGCAGTGTGGTTGAGAACAGCCCATCATCTCCCACATGGGAGCATCAGAGCTGAAGGCGAGCTACATAAGGTATTTTTATGTGTATTTAAAGACCAGTAGGAGGACTATGTGATTAAGCCAAAGGAGGCAATGCAAGGTGCTATAGATGCGTGAGATGAAGAATTGGAAGGACATATGAAGAAAACATATGGGTTAATGGGAGAACATAGACTGCATAGCACTACAATTAAATCTGAAGAAGAAATACAGAAGGATTAATAGACTTGATATGTTTGAGCAGTGAATGGATAAACCACACAAGTCCATTAATAGCTTTTGAATAATTCCTTGGATAGGTATTCATGAAGTGGTTGAAAGAAATTTAAGGAAGGGTATATGAAGAGGTGTGATGAGTAAGTAGATGGAGGCATGGTTTTTCTGTACAAGTAATGCTGGGAATAGACGGTAAGATTTACTGTTGATTTCCGATCCAATTTCGGCACTAGGAGCGGGCGTGATGATGTCATCACGCCCGCCCTCTAGTGCCGAGAATCGCCCGGCACTCTTTATGTGCAGCTCATTACTTTGGCTTAGTCCCTGTAACGGCAGCTGCTGTACGCCGCCGTCGCCTCCTTACTTAGACGCTCTGTTCAGCGGTGATTCTGATATTCCTACACACTTTCTTAAACACCAGCATGTGTCATTTCCTGGGATTTAAGGTATTCGTCATGTGACCTGGCTGACCAATAGTGGACCTCCTGCAGCTATATAAGGAACCCTGCCCTTTCAGCTTTGCCTCAGTATTAAGGTGCCTGCCATTGCTGTTCCTGTGATATAGAGATCTGCCTGTGTTCTGAGACTGATACCTGTTAACCCTTACCTGCCTGCTGCACTCTCCTGCTGCCTGCCCTTTCACACTGTCTGGCTGACGACACCTGTGTCCCTGAAGCCTCCCCTGCTGTCCCCTGGACCAGCTGCCTGTGTTCCTACCATCCCTCAAGAGGTAGCGACCTGGTGATCCCCTTGGGAAAGTCTATCTCCACCATCAGGAGTATTGTGAAGAACGAGTGGGTTCACTTAAACAATGCCCTTTGAGGAGGTAGGACACGTGGCACAGTGGGTCCACACCTGCTGCTCCGTGACAGTCCCCAGCCAAACTAATGGGATCGGATTAAAATTGTGGTATTCAACAGGACGGCTGCTTTTAGCCCAATCCTCGTTAGTTGCTGCATCCGATCCGAATTCGATCTAAATCGGATCGGAAAATCTATGCCCAGCTTTAGTCATCATAACAAAGACTAGGCTTTTAATAAGACATCATATAAAAAAGAATAAGATAAGAAGGAATATAAATCCAAGGATGATTCAGGTTTAGGAGGAAGCAGGTAATTCTTGATTGTCAGATTCAGCATGTTTATATCTTATAAATCCATTAATAACTGAATGAGTGGGCTTGAAACAATGAAGTTTGTATTTATTAACATTAGTTACGTATCAACTCTAAACACAGCTTCATTTTTGTTAAGTTGTTGTGAATATGTGGAAGACAGGTAGTTTTTCTGAAATAAAGCTGGACTGCATCTCACCATTCCATGTTTAGAATAGTGAACACAGATCCTACGTGGTCTTCAAAGATAGCCTTTTTGGATAAAGCCTTTTTTGCCAGAGATAACCCATGTCTGATATCATTATTTATAAAGCTGGGCACAGACATTCCGACATCCGACCGCCGATCCGATGCCGTGCACACCCCCTTATCCCTAAAGGATCGGGTTGTGCAGGAATCGGATGCAGCAACTAACTAGGATTGACCCAAAATCAACCGTCATGTTGGATCGCACATTTATCCGACAGAACAGTAAATTTTACCCCGATCCTATCGGTTCGGCTGGGGATGGCTGACTCCAGCCGAAGTAATAAGCTGCACACAAAGAGTGCCGTCCGATTCTGGGCACTAGCGGACGGGCGTGATGACGTCATCGGAAATCGGATCGGGAATCAACGGTAAATCTTACCGTCTATTCTTAGCTTAAGGGATCACTATTGTGGCCCCCCAAAGTCTCATGCAAAGTCATCTGTTACCTACAGTAAATGCTTCATTTACTAGAGCTCGAATGATGTCCACAATTCCAATTTTAAAGTCCAATTCAGCAGACTTAGATGATATGACACTGGCATCTTGGTCTGAAGATATTAGTCTCTCATCATGAAAAAAACCTCACCTAATTACTTGTTTCCATGTGTTGCTTCCACTTTCTGCACTTCTGTTTTGTACCATGTTGTTTTATGTGGTAGCTTTTGCCCCCATATGCTAAATTGTCAGCTCTATTATTTGTTCTGTTCCCCTTTTGTTTGGCTGTTGTGCTTCTACCCCCTTGGATGTTTCAAATTAAATTTTCTATAACATGGTTGCTGTCCTAGACCTAATTTATATGTCTTAAGCCTTCTGGGTCTGTGTACCCTTGCATGTCATTGGTGAATTTTTCAAAACATAAAAGGAACCTGGGGCTTACTTGGCCCATGCACTTTTGGGTAGGCTTAATTATTTTAAACCACCAATGTTCTCAGTTGTAATCTTGAATAAATAATAAATACAAGTATATGCAGCTACACTTGATTTCCAAACCCTGTCTCTTGAGTGCAGTGTAAAAAAAACCTCAAGGTCTCAATAGTACATTTATTTATGGTGATGGGTGGTATACTTTTATACAAATACATCTTTAAATCAAACCGCCCTATACAGCAGACCACCCTATACAGAATATCCATGGTGTAAAGAATATCAAATGTCATTGTATAACCTAAGAAAGGTTTAAACAAATTTCCTGGCCACAAATAAAGCAAATTACAAACACTATCTATAGCAAACAATGTAATATATTCTGTAAAGACAGCTCATGAGCACCCAAGGTGTATTGATGGACAAAGGCTTATCCACACAAGAGTTACAGTAGCACAAGCCAGATTGCCTCTGCTAACCCTGTTAGCAACAGAATGCACAGTACAGAAGAACACAAATGGACCCTCATTGTGGGACTTAAATTGATAACCTGGTTATAAATTTTTATAGATAGACAACAATATTAGTTTTTACTAGTTTTCCCAACAAACTTCAGCATAATGTGTATTCATAATTTAAAATCAACACATTTTATTAAGTTTCAACAAATAAAATAATTCATAACCAAAGGGAAAAGGCAATGATCTATTATACAAATGATAACAAGCTAAAAGTACATTCCAGAGTTAGTGATGAGCGACTAGGCAATATTCGAATTCGCGTAATTTCGCGAATATCCGCCATAATATTCGATTCCATATTCGTAATCTCGTATATCCGCATTTACGACATGAATTGCGATCTAAACATCGCACTTGCGATCCAACATGCGCAATGCATGCAAGTCAATGGAGAATGGCGGAATCCGAAATCGCGATTATCCGAGAAAGCGCAATGCGACCACATATGCGCAATACATTGAAGTCAATGGAGAATGGCGGAATCCGAAATTGCGATTATCCGAGAAAGCGCAATGTGATCAAATATGCGCAATACATTGAAGTCAATAGAGAATGGCGGAATCCGAAATTGCGATTATCTGAGAAAGCGCAATTGCGATCCAATTCCGATCCATTTCCGTTTTAAAAAATCGCATTGCGATTATATAATCGCGATCCCATTCATTGCAATGGATCGCGATTATAAAAGCGCAAAAAATCGTGAAAAATCGCGATCGCGTCGGATATCCGATGATATATTCGCGAATATTCGTGAAATGGCGAAATAGCGATATTCGAGCTAAATATTCGAAAATCGAATATTCGAGCTCAACACTATCCAGAGTGTGCCAACATTCCAATCTGTATACTTAAAAGGTTTCGGAGAAATAGAAACATACACACAGATGGATGTCTCTCCTCCACAAAAATCTCCCAACAGGGACAAGGGAAGTTTGAGGCACACGAATCTGAAGCAAAATTTATATCTTTTTTTAATTAAAACATAATTAGAGGTCATATAAAAAAATTTTTAATACAGACATACATGATTATATTCCCAAATACTTTACATGATTTCAAAAATAATTGAAAGAAATCCATGAATCAACGTCCCAACACTTTTTGCAGGTCTCCATTTCATCAGGGGATGCTGGAGTGAGTATATCAGTAATACAGTATATTTCTACATTGTCCACATAAGTTTAACTTCTTAAGCAACTGGCTTATAGAGAAGAATCGTCATATTTTGCATTACTTAAGCTGGCCATAGATGTTTACTTCTTTCTTTGACCCTTTGTGTGCCAGGATTTACTTTGGAGGGGGGTGCTGGTCCCCAACCAAAGTAAAGAGATCAATCTAAAAATAACAGACATTACGGATCGATTTCTGGGCCAATTTCTGGGTGAATTTAAGGCTTGAGCGTTTGATTTGAGGCTGCAAATTGAATGGTCTATGGCCACCTTTACTCAGTAGAAGAAACACATTTAAGTTAATATGTGTGTTGATACAACATCAGTGACTGCAGTAGGATTACCAGCAATACCAGCTGCCATCTGGTGGGGACAGGGTGCATTCCTGTCCTAGGCCTGACCATCTAGGTGTGGCCAGGTTGTTCGCTGACCAGTTGGTTCGATGCCCATTGTTGTTGTTGTGGCATTGGCATGGCAACTGTGTTTGTTCCCCGTTCTGCGCACCGCCTCCTGACAACAGCCAGGGGTAGTGGTAAGTTTCATTAGCAGACCACAGACGAGGGGGGCAGAGCAGGTGCTAGGTGTAGTGGTAAGCAGCCTCTGGACCGCTCAGACGGGGGGGGGGCGCTAGTGGTAGGTGGCCTTAAATTACCTAGTATGGGCCTGAGGATGATGAGGGGATGGGTGGTATTGTTTTGTTTTGTTTCAACATACAGTTTCCATATTTAATTAGATGTATGGACACTAACTGGATTAGTGCATGTGTATCCTGCAATAGTATAGCAGTGATCTTTAATTAGGTTATGTGCGTCCCAATTGGTTGTGCCAATTCACCATCCATCACCTCCCAGACCTCAACTTCATCTGCAAGAGGGGTATCTACAGGTGTCGCTCCACTTTGGGCTTCTTCAGGATACAGACAATACATGGATGTTTTGCCTGTAGACATGTACTAAAACCAAGGTGGAAGAGAAAAACTATGCTTGCTGGAAATGCTACCTACTGCTGATAGTGGCGGAGATAGAATTCCCCTTCTGTTAGTGTTGAAGAACACAGGAGGGTAAGTGGGTGACCAGTATGACCACCAAACCCTTACAGGACAGATTTCATATTGAAAAACACAGCAATATAGCAACATATAATAAAGGCCATAACTATCTCTGCATTTGAATTTAGGAACTATCATAGATATGAGCATGTATGCCAGTAAATGTACTTTATGTTTATTACTCCAATGATATCTATAATTTTATTTGCAGAGCCACATTAATTTATCTGCGCTCCATGGCTGTGTAGATGTAAATTATTATTATCATTTATTTATATAGCACCAACATATTACACAGCGCTGTACAATACATTAGAGATACAAAAACACACAGGTACAGGTATGACATAGGAGGTGTAGAGGACCCTGCCCGGACGGGCTCACAATCTAATAGGTTGGGGAACAAGGTATACAATAGGTGGGGGGGGGGACTGGCATGGTGGTGATGTTAGGAATGAGAAGATGAAGAGGTGGGTTTTTAGGGCTTTTTTAAAAGTGCCAAAAGGTAGGAGCAAGTCTAATGGGACGAGGGAGAGAGTTCCAGAGAGTAGGAGCGGCCCTAGAGAAGTCCTGAAGCCTTGAGTGCGATGAGGTTATTAGCGGTGATGTCATTAGTAGGTCACTGGAGGAGCGGAGGGGGCGGTTAGGGGTGTATTTGTGTACCAGGTTGGAGATGTACGGAGGACAGGAGGTGTAGAGTGATTTAAAAGCAAGGCACAGGCTTTGATTCTGTGGACAGTTGGAAGCCAGTGTAGAGATTTGCAGAGAGGAGCAGCAGATGA
>CM070042.1:14745139-14786111 GCA_036250615.1 Ptychadena robeensis
GAGGATGATGTGGTCAAAATACTCATTTGCCTAATAATTCTGCACTCCCTGTAAGTATACAGTCATTTTAAAAAACAACAGCGGTAAAGTGAACATATCACAATCAGAAGGTCCGGTGTTAGTGTAATGCCCCCCATAGACGGGCCGATTCCCGGCCATAGTTGCGGCCGACTGACCGTCGTGCTCGCTCCACCGAGCACATAAAGGTCGGTCGCCTGCAACTACAGGGGAGCCCACCTTGAGGATCCGACCAAAAGAGCCAGCAGGTCAAATCGCAAGCGGATCCATCCTTCTGGTTCTTTTTGTGCCCGATCCTCCGATCCTAATGCAGGCAGTTAACTCGGAGGGGGAGTCTCCGCCCCCTCCAAGTTAATTGGCTACAATCTGACAGGAATCGCATGTGTTAGAGAAAACACGGGATTCCTGTCAGTTCTGTAGCCGACTCCTCACATCGTGGTGACGTCACCACGCTGTTAGGAGTCTGCTACAAGCTGGCCATGGATCGATACATCTATGGCCATCTTTAGTCTTTCATTTAAAACCCTGAATACCTGCAGAGCATCTGAAAAACTTTTCCTAAGATGCTCACTTGATTTACATTTGATTTGATTTTAGTATAGATTACTCATCACTATGGTATTAATTCTAAAGCCCCCCATATACAGGCCGATTCCCGGTCATAGTTGCAGCCAACCAACCGGCATGCTCGCTCCCGCTGAGAACATAAAGGTTGGTCAGCCGCAACTATAAGGGAGCCCACCTTGAAGATCTGACAAATTAAGCCGGCAGGTCGGATCGCACACGGATCCGTCCTGCTAGTCATTTTTCTGCGCGATCCAGCTGCAGGCTGTTAACTTGGAGGGGAAGTCTCCTCCCCACTCCAAGGTTAATTGGCTACAGTCTGATAGGAATCGTGTGTGTTAGTGGAACACACGGGATTCCTGTCCGTTCTGTAGCCGACTCCTCACAGCGTGGAGACGTCACCATGCTGTGAGGAGTCTGCTAAAAGTCGGCCATTGATTGGGACGTCTATGGCCGGCTTTAATTTCCCATTTCAAATGTAAGAGACGCAATGGGTAATTAAATGCAAAGTGATTAGTTAAACTGAATGTTATTACTAGCAGAGGGCTATGTTTAAAGGCCAACTTCAGATGTTCAAATTTGTTTATTATTTTTTTTAAGTAAAAAGAATCAAGAAGTTGAGAAAGTATTAATGAAAATGAGATCTGTATTTACTGCTTTATTTGTTTTGGCAACTAACAAAGATGGGATTTTTAATCAAAAGACAGAGGGCATCTAATGTATAAGGTAATACTGCTTAAGAAATCAGTGTCTGGAAAAACACCAACAATTTCTCAGTACCATGGTGCATTAAAGAGTGAAGACATATTTGTTTCTGTATTTGTAGCATGCTCCTTACCTGGGTGTCTCTGTTGGTAAGTTGTATCTTTGGCTGATGGGAATGTGATAAACATCAGAGGTAAATCCTCACAGAGATCATCCCACTCCAAAGACCAGAACTTCTCCATCCTGAAAGAGATATTGGTAGTTCAGTATTCTGCACAAAACATGTTACAAATGGACATTCAGAACAATATATATGTTTAATTTCCAGCAAAAAATATATTGCATTTAAAGATGCAACTCTAAAAGCTCAACTCTATTTTGGATTTTTTACTACTTATCTTTTCTTTTAAAACGTTTCTAACACATTTTTTTTTCTTAGAATTATGTTCCATTTCTGCCCAGAGGGTACCTTCCTCTTTACTATTGGGAGTGAACAAGAGAACAGCAGGGGAGCAAATATTTACAGACCAACCCTTGCCTTGCCTGCTGGTAGACCATGAAAGCTTTTAAAAAAATAATTTGAGTAAACCCTAAACCAAACATAACATTTATTGCAACATTCCAGTCCATAGTTTTGGTGGCTAATTTTCTTTTTAATTTAATGTTAAGAAGACACACACCATACCTACTGATCTTTCTGAAAATGTTGGGATTAGAAAGATCAGAGGGTAAAGCTGACCATAGACATATCAATCTATGGCCGGCTTTTAGCAGATTCCTCACAGGCTTTTAGCATACTCCTCACACTGTGAGGAGTCGGCCACAGAACCGACTGTTCCACTAACACACGTGATTCCTGTCAGACTCCCCCTCCGAGTTAACTGCCTGCATTAGGATAGGATGATCGGGCACAAAAAGAACCAGCAGGACGCATCCATGTGCGATCCGACCTGCCGGCTCTTTTGGTCGGATCCTCAAGGTGGGCTCCCCTATAGTTGCGGCCTACCGACCCTTTATGTGCTTGAGAGCGAGCACTGTGGTCGGCCGGCCGCAAATATGGCCAGGAATCGGCCCATCTATGGGGGGCTTAACTTCCTGAGAGCCAAAATGTTATCTTTTCACAAAAAAGCCATGAACCCCTCAACCATGTAGTTGGACATAAAGGAAGACAGACATGTCCAAAGTATCAAATAGGTGGCAACCATTTCTTGCCTCATAAATACAGTGCAGAGTGTAGCCACTAATTCAGCCACCACATCTAAGGGCTGTAAGTGGCAAAATATGATATCCCATTTGTGTTTGGAATAAGATATGTATTTTATAAATCCTATTCATAAAACTTGCAAATTTCAGATGAAAGTGGACCTTTTTGCTTTAAGACTCACAAGCCATTGAGGTCACTCTCAGGGTAGATCCAGAGATTGGTAGATTTTAGACCAAGTTCTTCACTTGTACCACGAAGTCCAACAAAAACTAAAAAGCAGCCCATTCCATGCTGGAGTCTGGAAAGAAGGGATGACACTTCTAATGGAAAAGAACAGAGGAGACAGAAGTTATGAAAAGAAGAGAGATCTAAAGAATGTAAATGGACACACAAAATAGAAGAAGAAACTTGCCACACTTACCAGGTCCTGCTTTAATCTCCGGTGGCAGAAGGCGATTGAATGTGTTGAAGATGCCAGCGTCCGATATAACAATTGGTGTAGATATGCATACTTCTCCCTCTTTTCTCTGAATAGCCACCCCTGATGAGGAAATATGGAAAGCTGGATGATAGTGTAGTGTAACAAAATGCCACTGAATGTTTTAATAATATTTTATTTTGTGACTGGACTTAACCAAGCTTTGTACACAAGTGGTTCTGAGCTCAGAAGGGTAGAAATATGATTGATAGGAGGGACCAAAGGTCTTTTGCCTCCTGCTGCTTGATCATCTACCTCTTCTGAGAGCTGGGATCTATTATCTTTCACCAGTAGACCCCTGTGGGAGTCAGGCCCTGTTGGAGGCCTGGGAAACCACAACGACCAGAAAGGCACATGAGTGTTTGAACCTCACCCACAGGCTCAGGCAGGAGCTCCACCTGATAGTTAGCCTTGTGTTCAAACCACTTCCCTTCTGAGTAGCCACCCTCACTTCTGTCTGAGCTTGCAACCCCAGTTTGCAACTGCTACTTAAGAACCAAACACTAACTCTGGGCTCAGTCTACATACAGTATATTTGGCTGCCAAAATAAAGTTTTCCCTCTGGCACCCTGCTTTTTTTCCAGCTCCTCTTAGTCTAAAATTGTTATAGTCAGTAACACTACTCATTTTCACTGGCTATAGAATCATAGGAAACTAAAACTAAACACTGGCTAATGTTAGGAGGTTAGGCATGATATGAGAAACATAATTTAGAGTGGGTTTGGTATCAGAATACTTTCTAGGTAAGAACTATCTTTCATAGACCTCAATGCTTCCTTCTTTATGCCTCCAGGTGCTTTTATCTAAATTGAGCTGCAGACTTAGATATGACCCATTTTATTTTATAAATGTTATAATGCATAATCTGTAAAAAGGGGACATTTTGGAAATATATTCATACAAACTTATATGATTGCTAAAAGCTCTACATAGGTTTCCGATCACCTGTGGCTCTGCCATTGGTCAGCAGGATCCGCGAGACTGGGGCCCGTACAAGGACTCTCCCTCCAGCACGCTCAATAATGGGTATCATATGAAATGCAATTTCACTGCTCCCTCCCCGTGGGTACCAAGCACCTCTTTTGTAATGATGTATCAGGAGGGCATTAATCATGAAACTCGAGTCATTTGGAGGAACACCTGTAAAAGAAAATTATTATTTTAATATACATTGTCAGAAAATTTTTCTTAGCTATGGAATTAGTTAGGAAGCATAAAAGCCCTCACCAGGGTTTTATTTTAGCTGTTTGAAGAAACTTACACTTCCCCTACTTACGGTTATATCTCTGATGCTGTTCTAAAAGAAAAACCCTGGGTGCATGCTCGCAAAGTTATAATATTTTGGTCCTAATGCATTACCTCCAAAACCCTGACATTTCAGTTGCTTGTGGTGTGTAGAGATGGTTGCAAATGGAGTATACACTCACTGGCCACTTTATTAGGCACACCTGCTTAACTGCTCATTGACGCAAACTACTGATCAGCCAATCACATGGCAACTCAATGCATTTAGGCATGTTGAAACCAAGCTTCAGAATGGGGAAGAAAGGCCATTTAAGTTACTTTGAATGTGGCATGGTGGTTGGTGCCAGACGGGCTGGTCTGAGTATTTCAGAAACTGATGATCTTCTGGAATTGTCACGCACAAACGTCTCAGGGTTTACAGAGAAGGTCAGAAAAAGGAAAAACATCCAGTGAGTGGCAGTTCCGTGGGCACTAATGCCTTGTTGATGCCAGAGGTCAGAGGATAATGACCAGAGTGTTTTAAGCTGATAGAAAGGCAACAGTAACTCAATTAACTTGTTACAACCAAGGTATACAGAAAAGCATCTCTGAACGCACAACACGTCGAACAACACACCGGTTGCCATGCCTGTCAGCTAAGAACAGAAAACCGAGGCTACAATTCACAAAGGCTCACCAAACATGGACAATAGAGGATTGGAAAATGTTGCCTTGTCTCGATTTCTGCTTTGGCATTTGGATGGTAGGGTCAGAATTTGGTGTCAACTACATGAAAGTATCCCTGTCGCCCCACAGCTTGGCCAGCCAGAGAATGAACATGTCGGATGTTCTCTGGCCAATGCCGGCCGATGCCATTTACTTCAATGAAGACCGGCGTCTTCATTGAAGATAATGGCCGGCACACAAAGGGAGCCCGGCCGATTAAAGCAGCCCCAGAATGCACTGTGATGACGTCATCACGGTGCATTCCAGAGCTCATCGGAGCTCGTCCGTCTTCACCCGTCTGTGGGTGTATGGGAGGCTTAAATATAGAGATGATTTAGAAAATTTCAACTAACCCTAAAGGTGTCCATACACGTTTAAATTAGCGGCTGACACACAAAGGATGCCCGGCCGATTCTCTGCAGGTCCGGCCGCTCATGATGACGTCATCATGCATGGTCGATCTGCGGGGAAATTGGCAAATATTCTAAATGTGTGTGTGTATCATCGCTTAATTTGTTGGAGATGTTGGAACAAGATTTTGCCCCCTCTTTCACAATGAAAAACTGGAGCCCCAAACCATAAACTTTTACAATGCAGTGCGTTAACACAAATTAAATGTCTTAAATGCAGCATATATGACTTTTGTTTTAGAAGCTTTGTACGTAGCACATACAAAGTTCTTTTGCAAAATATTTCATATCTTTGTTCCAGGACAAAATATACTCAAAATATCTGTATCTTCCAAATATATTTGTATATATATTGCGGGGATTTAGCCTTAAACACGGCAAACCAAACAACAGGTTCTCTTTAGGGCTCCTGCTGTATTTATTCATATAGTCCAAAACAGAAATGACCCTTACAGGGGTTAATCAACAACACAAACGTCTTGGAAATGCCAAGCCTCATGGCTTGCAAAAGGTCTAAAGGTAGCTGGCCGATCCATCACCAGGCGCGTGCACGCCGATCGATGAGGAATCGAGCCTTGACAGATTGACCCCGACCAATCGATATGGCCCCCAAATTGGATCGGCCAGGGAACCAATCTGTCTGTATTTTCTGGTTGATCGGGCACACATCGAGGGACGTTGGTGGAGGCCCAAAGATTGATCATCAGGAGATCTGCACAGATTTGCACAACCTACATCACTTCCTGGGAAATGGATACACCCATCCTGTAGAGATCATTTCCGATCGACTGACATTTGTGAATCGATCACAAATCGAACTGGTAACAGAATCGTCCAGGAATCGGTGGCCTAAGGTGGTAGGCACAGACTTGTATGGTCGATCGATCGACACCTGTGACTTCACCGGAATCGATCGGATCGTCCATCGATTGCTCAGGAATCGATGTCTAGCTTAACACAGGCTCTTCCTGACTCCACAGGCTATCACACCTGACTCCTAGAAATCCCCGGCCTAGACTATACACTTCCTGTGTTCCCCCTGGTATCCGCTGCTCCTAGGATACACCAGCAGACCACTTCTGGATATGGACCACTTTCACATTGACAGACAACCGGTCTGTCACAATATTATATTATAATACACATGTACATTGATCATAGCCTCTGTACTCTGGAGTAAAGGTGATTTATCTCTTTTCAGTGTCAGCATTATTTGGTTTATTAGAAAATTTTATCACAGGATCACTAAACTCATGACAGAGTTTATGGATTTCCACAAAAGGGTAAACCAGGACACAACAAGATGCAGGTAGAACTTACAGAAGTAGGTGGACTTTTTACTTGTTTTAAAAATGCATCTATCTAAATGCATTGCTAATATTTTTTTATTAGAGCACATTTAGAACATAAGTAATGTTTAATTGATGTTTTCCCACTGAGAATCTCCCTTGATGACTCCAATTCAAATTGCAATTGTCACCTTAAAATAAAAATGGATAATTTTCCAGTTTAAGTTGAAAAAACAATGTCAAGAGGTTTAGGTTCAAAGAGGCAAAAACACTTTCAGATCTTTTTCAACATTTAACTCAATTTAGCATGATATGACCACATGCTGCTTTTGTAAAGCAAACTGTACTTAGCTTGAAGGATCAAAGAGCAATGTCTTATCCTAATTATACTAATTGTTTTATCAGTCCTGTTCTCTACATATCTCATAAACATGTAATGATCTACACACATTAACACAAAGAGCTAAGATAGCTAATCAGTTAAGAAGAACCAAGAGGCTCATCTACTTCTATAGTTCAGATGTCCTATTGGCAATGATGGACCATGCCACTGCTATGTGAAGGTGAATGGTAATTGAAGTTTGCACCATTGGAGTGTATGATTGGGAGACACCTTACAGCATGAAGTGCCTCAACAACCAATTGTGAATGGTACAGTCTCTACATGTATTGCATATGTAAAAACCTATCCCTGCAGCACCACCCCTGGATCCCTGGCTAAATATATTGGTGCATAATTGGCATTCACCTTGGGGGGGGAGTAAAGCAGATGTATAAAAGCTAAAAAATATATATGAAGATGATAAAGAGCCTCATTCTCAACCACCACAAAAGACTTTAAGGTGTCTGTGATGTTAAAGGGGACAATACATGGTTATTAGGAGTTATTTTGATTAGGGTCATTTGGATAGTTTGTGTCGGGATTATGATTTAAAAAGAGTAAACACAGTTGAGGGGCAATAAATGGCTTCAGCCAACCACTAACCATGGGTGAAAAAAGTTTTTTTCATGTTATCATTCCTATTTTCTTAAAAGGGTTAAGAAATTATAAATTCTGTAGACTTATAAGCACAACTCTATGCATTATGGGGTACACCATGGGTTTCCAGCACCAAACCTAGTGACGCCACTGACAAAGTCACATTAACGTGTTCAATCCTATGTGAGATTTTAGTGGCTATAGACAGGGCACACATACTTTAAGTAATTATTCTGCTTTATTAAAGGACTGTGCATGTTTGACTATTTGTTACTTTTAATGGATCATATATGGCCTTCTTACTAGGGATGGTCGAAAAATTTGCAGTGCCAATTTTTAAGTAGAAATTTCGCCGAAAATACGCATAGTCGAATTTTGATGTGGTAATTTCGACTTTTCACCGAAAAAGTCGAAAATCAGCCTGATATTTCGACTGAAATCGAAATTTCAACTTAAGAAAGAACTTTTGATTTGCCGTGCCGCTATTTCACGTGCGAGTATCGCCATTTTAATTAAAATTTTCGCATGCGGGAGTGATTGGAAAATTCGCATGGTGCTAGCTAACTTTGTCAGCTTATTGCAAAGCCTCTGAAAATGGTATCCTCACAAAAAATGCTGGAGTTGTAGAGAAGGGTTGGGGGACATTGCTGGAGTTGTAGAGAAGGGTTGGGGGACATTGCTGGAGTTGTAGAGGAGGGTTGGGGAACATTGCTGGAGATGTAGAGAAGGGTTAGAAGGGTTGGGGGACATTGCTGGAGATGTAGAGAAGGGTTGGGGGGACATTGCTGGAGTTGTAGAGAAGGGTTGGGGAAACATTGGAAAACAATAAGTTGTCAAGTCAAGTTTGTGTATAAATTGGGTTTAAATCTCAGCTCTTAATGTAAAGCTCTGCTACTATGTACACTGATTCTTCTATTATAGCTCAAGCTCATACAGCAAATCAAAATTTTCCACCTTATGTGAATTTTTGACCTTATGCGAATTTTAGGAAACTAGAAATTTCGCAGTCAAATCGAAATTCGATTGGGAATCTCGAAATTTAAGTAGAATCTAATTTTATTTATTTCGACCATCTCTACTTCTTACCATAGAAGAGATAGCTGAAGATCGTCTGCAGGTCTTTATTACTGGTCAACCTGCTAATGACTTCCTGATGACTGGACTCTGCAAGCTGAAATACTGGTGACAACCAATGGAGAAGACCAGATCTCACTAGGAACAGTGCCAGCCACTGAGGCACTATCTTCAGCACTGCCACCAGAGGCACATGACGAACCGCTGTCTACAAATAGGAATTGAACACACAATAATTAGCACATTGACATTTTCTGGTGTCATCATAGAGTCATAAAGGGCTTATATTTATCGCTGTCTAAAATAAACAATAATGTTGTAACAAAGATGATGTCAGGGATGTAAAGACAGGAGGAGGGAGGACAGAAAGTCAAAACAGAGTACTCACACACTTTCTTTAGTGATGGCGATTTATCTCTTTAGTGATTTATTTCTAGGTTGACTGATGACTAATATCGTGTAAGTCATGGGTCTCAGGAATTTAGGCCATGTATTTTTTTCTGGATGCATGACTTTCAGTGGTGCCTAACCTTGGGTTGGGCTGTAAAGCTGACATCTAGTCAATTAGCTTAAAATATATTTTTATATATTATATTTCTCATCAGAAACAACCCATGTCGAGAACACCTACCTTTACTAGCACAACCACCTACTGATTGGACACAACACTAAGTAGATCTTTTCCATCCTCCCTTGTTCTTATATTCAATTGCAATGTCCAATGAGAAAAGCTTGATCTGAGTATTAATGTGAAGTACAGAAGGATGATATGAAGATAATTATGATTCTTAAGCCCCCCATACAGGCCCCGATTTTCCGTCCAATTGATTAAAAACAATCGATTTTTTGCATCGGTCTTCAAAAATCGGTCAATGTCCACATGGTTCGACCGAGTAACTTCGAGAGAAGTTTTGGGAATAATTGGTCGGAATGTGATCGGACATGTTGGAAAAATTTTCTCAATCAAATCTAAATTGTATTCAATCGGCTACTATTTCTTATGACCCGACAAATTTAGGTCCCATCTAACTAATTATCATACTTTTACTTCCTGTTTCAAACATTCAGAAAACATTGATTGTTTTTAATAGATCGGACGGAAAATTGGGGCGTGTATGGGGGCCTTTATACAGCAAAATTCCCGTGGCTCCACTCTCTCACCTTCATCAAAGCAACAAACTTTTCGATTGCTTCCTCTTCTCCTGGGAACTGCTTCTTCAGGGTATCAGGGAATTCAGCTTTTCCTGCACACAGTTGATAGACCTTGTAACCTATTTTAATACAGTCATATTGAGGTCCTAAAAGGTTCCACTGAAGTTGTCCTTCTGTTAACTGATCCATGATCACTCGAAACATTCCACCTTCATGCATCTGACCCATGTAGTGCAGACCTGGCCAAAAAGATTGTTATATATATATAACGTTGTTAATGTTATATATATATAACATTAAAAACTATCATGAATAACAAGACGAGAGAGAGAGAGAGAGAGAGAGAGAGAGGCCAAACCTCCTGCCTAAAAACATTCAGCAAACTGCAGGTGCCATCCAATATCCCGAACTCCTTCTCAAGCCACACCTGAAGGCACCCTTTCACTGCTGAATATGGTCTATTTACGCAGTGACAGATGAACAGTCTCAAAATTCAGTCTATAACAGTGGTGGCCAACTGAGTTATGGAGGGCCACAGCATTACTAAAGGGCCGCACATAACATTTTCAACCTTTACTGCTTAAAAGGTTATGTGCCCCTATTCTCAGGTTATGTGCTGCAATATATATTATACAATCACTCCATGTTCATTGGTGAAATAGAGGGAGCATAGGCACTCACCAGTCAGCTGATGCCCAACCAACACTAGAGGAGAAGAGGAGAGGCAAGGGACTTGCTTAGGCACCATTTGGTTATGTATGCCTACCACATAAGTTTATCGCCTCTCCTCACCTCTTCCCACTCTAAAAAGTTCCTGGGCAAGGACCTGTCAGCCACTGATCGGCAGACAGTTGAGTTCCAATGGGCTATGCAATAACAGTAAGGTTTCGGGGGAGGACCAAGGGGGCCGCCAAAGAACACCCAAAGGGCCGCAGGTTGGGCACCTGGGGTCTATAATTTCAATGGTAGGTTTATTTTAAACAGTAAGAGATAGAATAAAACACAGAAAATGCATCTTAAAAAAAGCTATAAATTAATTTGCATTTTTATTAATAATATAAGTATTTTATGCCCTACCATATAGCAAGATTTCTGTCTCCCAGGTGTATTTTATACAGGTAACATTTTGACAATGGGAGCTTTCTCAAACTCATTACCAGTATAAGGGACCTATGCACCTTTAGATTTCTCTGTCAGATTTCCTTTAGATCTTCTTTTATTTTACCAAAACCATGTAATATGGGGGACTTTCTAATAAAGGCCCCCATACACCTTACAATCTTTCCATACAATTTCTGTACAATCAACTTTTCTTTTACCAAAACCATGTAATATGAGGACCTTTCTAAACCTTCCAATCACTATGTATTATAACAGGGAGGCCACTATACTACATAGTTGTTGGTAGATCTAATGGAAATTGTATGGAGCGATCTAAGGGTGTATGGGGGGGATTTAACCATCAAGTCTACCTGTGTTCAATCACAGAGGACCCTATACTACATAGTTGTTGGTAGATCTAAAGGAATAGATGGGACAGACAGACAGACAGACAGACAGATTTCAATAATAATTCACTTTTATAAAGCTACAGCATACTTACCCACATCAAACTCATATCCATGTTCTTGGAAAGTGTGACAGCTACCTCCAGTCTGGTCATGCTGCTCTAACACAAGGACCTTCTTACCAGCCTTGGCAAGGGCAGTAGCAACTGTCAGCCCCCCTACACCACTGCCGATAACCAACGCATCCAGATTTGGGGGGATCTTGTCCAGGGAGAAACCTAGACAAAGACAGAATAGCCATATGAAAGGAGTAGCAAAGTTGTGAAACAAAAATGTGTTAGTAATGCATGATCATTTCTTGATTCCAGATGCGATAAACATATCAGGGAGGTCACTATACTACATAGTTGTTGGTAGATCTGATTGAAATTGTATGGAGGGATCTAAAGGTGTATGGGGGGCTTAACATTGTAGTCTATAATTGCACAAAAGGAAATAAGAAGATAGTGGCACACATACCTTGTTTAAGTATCCTGTCTCTAGTCCTTCTGTCAGTGACCAGTGGCTTGGGTGGTCGTACATAATCTTCCCGAAACAGACTACCCCATCCATAATAAAAGCGTAGAATGAAATAGAGCAGCAGTAAAGATATTCCTAGGAGTATACAAACTGACCACAATGTCATTATTTTGATAATGGAAAATGATTCCAACCACTAGTTGGACAGGTCTCCTTTCTCTTGCAAACCTCAGAAGTTACACTCTGCACCTTGTTGCTTCCTACACATTACATAGATCTTCAATACAGGTATTCCAATATGTAGGATATGAAATACAGGAACACACAGCCACAACTCTCACATTCCCTGTACAAGTTGAACATGCCATGTACTTCTAATGTTTGGAATTAAATAGTACAAAGGTTCATTCTTATCTCCACAAATCCATGGGAAATGCTGTGTAAGCCACTCCCCTATATAAAGCTGATATTTCAGAAATGACTCTATATATAAAGCAGAAAAATAAGAACCCTAAATATTTAACCCGTACCTATACAAAGACATCTAGAGAATACTTACTATATTAAATTTATTTGTTCTTGGGCTTTTTGAATAGAAGTTCGAAGGGCACTTAAGCCCCACTATAGAAATGTTCAGAATGAAGCAAAATCATCACAATAACAAGTCACCATTTCAAGTAAAATGGTCTGTTAAGACGAAACATTATATATATATATATATATAGATAGATAGATAGATAGATAGATAGATAGATAGATAGATAGATAGATAGATAGATAGATAGATAGATAGATAGATAGATAGATATATTGCAAGTGAACTTTATATTTAAAATAAATATTGTTTACTTTGCATGGCAGCATGAACAGGTATGGCTAAAGACATTTCTGTAAATTTTTGGCCATTATCTAATAACATTGTAACATTTGTAACCGTTTTGTTCCTATGGATTGTGGCCTACAGAGATAGTGAAAAACTATATGTATAAAGTACTCCGTTGCATTCTACCAGTGTGTATGTGTGGATATTTTGTTATTACACCCAGCCATATTAGCAGAAGCCTGTGCTGCTTAAGCCTGCTTAAAAGAATCTGCCTGACTGGGGGGGGGCGTGACAACTCACAAGTAAAGTGCAAGCAAAATACATCCAGTGTCTCTGGTCATCTCTACATCTAAGCATTGCCATTTCTATAATTTTTTATAACGTCCTTATAAGTCTAGCCAAACCCTTTAAAATAATGTGCCAAACCGCTCACCAGGGTGACTCTAAGCCAGTGGTTCTCAAACTTTGTTTGCAGGGCCCCCGTTTTCCATTTAGAAACATTATCGAGCCCCCCCTCCCTATTTAAACATAGGTTAAGAATGAGGACCAGGGGAGGGGGCCTATACATCATACGTCACCAGAGAATTACACAGTAATGGAACGCTGAACACATCTTATTTTTAAGTCTCTTGCTAATCCTGAACACATGATAAGGTGCTCGTGGGCTTTTCAAATAAAATCCAGCTGAGCCAAATTCCTTTTCTCGAATTCTTGGGGTTAAATATGTTGTTGGTAGAAGTGACAGGTTATCTTAAAGATTTTCTAGCTTTGTAGTCTATTTCAAGTCAGAACATTAAACCTGGACTTACAACAACTGTGGGATTTTTATTGCTGTCAAAATGTCCACTGAGGTAGGTTTACCCTTCTATTTGCCCTGTTGAACATTTACACCTGTTGTAGGCCCCTGGAATCTTTTAATGGTAACCACCTGGCTGGTTTTCTACTGGTCAGGCTGATAATGGCATGAGGCTTGGTTGCCCCCCTTGGTGGAATGTCTGAGGTGGGTCATGACTTGTTCCAGTCTGATTACTATTTGTAAGGACTTCACCCCGTAAGGACAAGAGTCCAGACTAGGGATTGACTGATGGCAGCTCTTATACACTCACATCCATTTGGGAACCAAGATCTATTTGTGTAAATTGAAAAGTGCTTCACTTACATCTATTGGCATCTAACAGTCCCAACACCACCTATGCTAACACATAGTACCCATGGCTAAAGGGATATGGAGCACTATCTTGCTTATACAAACTTTTTAACTAAGTGCGCAAATTTTTAGGTGTTAATGCACATTTATACTATTTCCCAAACCTTTAGTAATATTCAACTAACTGTCAATAAGTTGACAGTTTATACACTATATTATCCAAAGAAGGTCAATAATGGCAGTTCTTCTAGTTCTTTAACCCTCTGAGCGTTTGCCACGTGGCACGGTTTTTTCATAACCGTGCCACGGGCAATCGCGGCGGAGCACAATATGCTCCGCCGTGATTTTCTGCTCAGCTGAGGGTCATTAACATAAGCCCGGCGTCACTGGAGACGCCGGACTTATGCTGATGAAAAGCGATGCCCCTCCAGTTTGACGGAGGTCTATGGCGCCGCCTACCCCCGCCCCCTTCGCATCACCGGTGACGAAGGGGGCGGGGGTAGGCGGCGCATGAAACTCAGCCTGAGTTAATTCGGGCCAAACGCTCAGAAGGTTAAAGGACAACTGGACCTTGGGGACACAGGGCAGCAGGTGCAAAGAGATCTCCACTTTGGCGCACTTTTCTTCCTCTTCTCCTTTAGCTGGCGGCCATCTTGGGCGGTGTGTGTAATGAGAACACTAGAGCGGGGCACAGTGGGAGATTGGCACTGTGACATGCGGTCATTGGGACCCAGCACAACACAGATCAGTTTGTGATCGATGTAACCATTTAAGTACTTACTGAAGAAATAAAGTAATGTCCACACACTGTTTGCTGCTGAACTGGGTGTTACTTTACTTGGGGGCAGGTGAAAATATACATGTGTTCACCACCTCTGTGGCTGCATTTTAGGAAAAACAGGGGTTTCTAATAATGGCCTGTCCCTGAGAGGTGTCTCTGTGCCCAAGGGCTTAGTAGAGCTTGATCAGGGCTACAGTTGCTAGGGGGTCCAGTGGGACACTACCCTACCCTGAAGGGAGAAGTCGGTCACTTACTCCATGCAGATGTTGCCCCAGGCCAAAGGCCAGGTCTTTATTCAACATATAGAACCAGTACAAATGGTTCTAAAATATACTACATTTACAATTAGCCGCTTGAATCACATTAATAATAGTAAATGTGATTCAAGCTGCTAATTGTTATTGCGTATTTTAGAACTATTTGTACAGGACCTATATGTTAAATAAAGACCCTTTTATTTATTAATTTTTTTTCTATATAAGTTTGAAATAATAATGACTATACCACACAAAAACCCCTTTAATTAATTATCCCTTAATGTGAACTTCTAAGAATTATCTCACTTTAGTACAATGGGTTTGCATGGGTCTTTTGTTGATATTCTGTCTCTAAGAGCTACAATAAACATACCATTACAATTAAAGCCTGGCCATTACTTTCTTGGGGCAAATGTAAAAAATCAGCAGGAGAGCAATACTTATTTCCCTCACTGTACCTAGTGGTATGTTTTATCTAAGATGAACACCAGTGGTAAGCACTCCCATGTTGGGCAATTAAGGTGCAGCATAGAATAAATGCCAAACTACAATATTATTTGAATGCCTAGGGTTGTGTAAATAATACTTTTACTTATCTCTATCCAACTGACAGCATCTGCAGCTTTGTAGTCTGTGAATGTATCCTCCACAATGAAAAGAATAGTTATAACCATTTCTTTAACTTGTCCCTCCCTCTACTCTCAGCTGTGGATACAGTTTCAGCATCCTACCTTACAATGCAGGATTATAAGCTCTTCATTTTTGGATGCTGTCAGGTGGACAACTAGCTCTTCTGCAGAATTACGTTTTTATTGAATCTCAGCTTTAATTGATAAATTCAGTGGTAAGGCCATGCAGCACTAGGGTCCCAGGTTTAAATGATGGCCATGCACCATCCGCAAGGAGTCTGTTCTCCCCATGTCTGTTTGGGTTTCCTCTGAGTATTCTGGTTTAATCCTACACTCTGAAAACATAATGGTAGGTTGACTTTTCAAACAAGTTACATGTGACTTTTCACTGTATTGGTTACCGTATTTTTCAGACCATAAGATGCATTTTTCTCCCTAGAAATGGATGGGGGGAAATGTCTGCATCTTATGGTCCAAATGCGCAACCACCAATGGCCACTTGGCCACCGGTGGTTGCACCTTTGTTTGCAGCATTCTCTCCCAGCAAGAAGATTAGTGGGGAGCTGTCAGATGTGAGATCCACCCACGTCCGGATCCCCATCTGAACTGTATTGTTTATATCAGCTGAGCCCTGAGAAAAGAGAGATAGATAGATGGACTCCCATCTATCTCTGCCTTCTCTGCCTGTGTTGGAAGCTAAACTCACCCTGCAATTTTATACAGACATAGCCATAGAGGACAGGACAGACGTCCCCCGTGGCCCCCTCTTCCCTTCCTTCCTGAAGAGGACGTGATGTGCTGTGATACTAGTACTACTAGTGACATCTAGTGGCTGAATTTGGTATTGAATTGATATGATCCATTGCATTGTTCCAATTGATTTGAACACTTCGAATATTTTATATTTTTCTGGTTTTTCTGCACTGGGTGCATCTTATCGCCAGGTGCATCTTATAGTCTGAAGAATATGGTACATATATAGTAAATGTATGCTGCTTCCAGCAGTTATATTAGGAGTTCAATTGCATTTGTGTGCAGCCATATTGTTGGTGTTATGCTGTCACCTTGTGGTGACCTTGTGTTGCCTTGCCTATATTTAACTATGATTTACCATTGTATATGTTTTCAATAGCAAACACCATAAGACAGATATTATTCACAAGTTCCTGTTTTATTACAATCACAGACTTGACCAATAACTGAGGAGACAACATTCAGTTAACTGACACTTATGTACAAAAGACATGACACATGATTATATAAAACCACAGCTAAACTAATTCTCCATATATCATTTTATTTAGAATCAGACATGAATTGAACAAAACACGGGGATATCACAAACACAAGTGTAACATGTTTACTTTTTCAAGGAAAGTATTTCTTTTTGGCAGTGTTATGCTGTAAAGTTCACAAGGTAATAGACAAATACAGTTCCAGCTACACAGGAGAGATCTATAGTATAAATATTTAGCTAAAATATTCACCAGGTCCAGGTTCCGTCTGATCAGATGAAAGCTGTTCTTAACCTGGTTGCGATTAGCCACGACTCTTTTAAATTTTGGCTTTGTAATTCACATGAATAGTTAAATAAAAGTTAACCAAAATTAAATTGTTTAGGATTGGCAAAAAAAATCCAATTTAATGTGAATTTGAACAAAATTTAACAACCAACCAATCAATCAATTACATTCCATTAAGATTCCAGTTCAAACTCAGTTTTAAGCCCCCCATACACGTTCCGATTTTTCGTACGAATTTTGCCCGACCGACCAACGTGGTCGGGAGAGTAATCAATCGGGAGATTAATCGGATGCAGAATTATCCATCCGATCCAGATTTCTCAAAATCGGCTAAAAAAATCGGTCGGGACCGCTTCGGACCTGTCCGTAAATTTTGGTCGATCTGATGTTAACAAACAGTGTCGGGCCTATCGATTGGTGATAATTCGAATTCTGATTTTTCGTGCCAGGCGACCTACCGACCATACCATTTTAGGTTTAGGTCGAAAAATCGGTCGGGAGAAAAATCGGTACGTGTATGGGGGGCTTTATTTTTGGAAAATTGTACACGATTGTTGGTGGCCCTATTGGTTTTAATGAGGCATAGGTCTTCTCAGACATGCCAAATTTCCCTAAACCATGAGTAGATGTTATATTCATACTCTACAATCTAAGCAAGATAGCTTATGGAACTCAAACATTAGAATGCTCATTAAAAAAAGCAATTCATGCAAGTTTTGTAGTGCATGCAGTGAAAGCAGTAAATAAACAATATAGTCTGCTTGACTAATCCTTAACTACTTAATTATCAGTGCTTATAGCTTTACTCCGAAGAGCCAATCCAACCAAAAGTAATATTGCAGAAAAAAATGATGTGCGAACCACATGGGTTTTCCAATGGTAAGTTTTCCGTGCCATCATTCTTGGTTTCTTCCCATCTAACTTTAAATGTGCTACTGGCCTGCTTAACATATTTACATTTAAGAAATGTGTAACAACAAACACAGGAAACCCTCTCATGTAGGTCATAAACTATATGCTGATTTTAGAACTTCTGTAGATGTCATCATTGTTAGGCCCAAGGGTTAAGAGACCTTTAGGCTGGTCAGTGCTTTAGCCATTAACTAAAACTGAAATGTATATATGTAAAAGTATCTAGGGTGTTGGCTAGGGTAGACAAATTGTGCATGTGGCACTGTACCACATAAAGGTCCTATGGAACCTTGTCACTGTCAATGTACAGTAGTGAACATAACATCTTAAGTTACCCATACACGTTGCGATTTTTCGGGGACCGATGCGATATTCGATTTCGATTTTGATGCCCGATTTTAGCTTTAGTGCTATTTTTAAAAGTCGGTCGGATGCACGATTTTTCGGCCGAATAGTCTCCGCCCGACCGACCGATCGGCTGGTTGGATTGGGGATCTTTTAAAAGTGTCCGACAAACTGAAAATGACAGGCATCCTCATTCGGGACCCGACCGACTTTTCGGCTTGTCTACTACACACTTTGCCTTATAAACAAAACAATGCCCAGCTAATCAATGTATGACATACGAATAAATATATATATACTCTATATAAATATTATTTCTTTATATGTACAAAATAATTTACTTCCCAACATTAGCTGACAATAACATTTATACCCCCTTATACAAAGACATATTTACCTAGATGCCATAGGCTAATCCATATAATCAGTAACTATAAACCATAACTTTTAAATGTACAACATTGATGAAGTAATATTAAGGTTTGAGTTTTCATTATTAATTCTCTATACTTATACCTAATAGGGTTTCCACCGGTCACCCAGTTCAGTTTCTGCTTCTCATGTCTCCTATGTAGAGTGTGGTTCAGGCACTGTGCATATAGTTTATTTGCCTGCCACCATTCTTCTAGTGTCCCACTGTGTGTACCAGGAGAACTGGCAATAGCCAGGTACAATCTATTTTGTAGCACAGATCAGTGATTTTTCCTGATCTGTACAGTTTTAACAAACTCCCCAATGTCATTTTTTATGGCATAGCCTATGGTTGAAAAAGAGCCGCCGCTCGAAATTTTTTCTGTTGAGCCCCCCAGCATCTGTAAACAGGAAGTGATCTCATCCCCAACCAGGAAGTGAGGTCATCCAGGAAAACACATGGCCCTGAGAGATAAATCCTTGTAAAAACCTCCTTTTAATGTGAGTATCTTGTCTGTTGTTTCGTTTCATTTTATTCCATTCTATATTATTTAACCATTTACAGTACCTTGCTTTGTTGTTCTAGGTTGTGCGCCTCTGTCCTTGTTCTTATTTGACTAAATATGTTTAACCTGTTTTGCAGTGTAAATTTAAGGCCAAGGCTCCACTGGGGCATTTCATGACCATTCTGGGTGCATCTTTTAGACGCACCTGATACGCCTGCGGCTTGTATTTTTAGAAACATGGCTTACACACCCCAACGCCCGGACACGCGCATAGAAAACAGTGGTTGCGCATCTGATGAGTTTTTCAGAAATCAATGACAAATAAAAGAAAAAAAATCGCAACCAAAGCGCATCCTAAACACCTCAATCTTAATCACCTCAAATGCAAGCTTTTTTACATGCATTTTTTTTAAAACCCAGTGGTGCCTTATTCTTAGGGGTCATATCTGAAGAAGAGACTGAGACTAATTCACTTCCAAATAAAAAATGTTTTATATAATATTAATAAAAACACGCACTTCTTTTAATATTGTCACACGGTCATTATGGTTATATTAACCACTTATACCAAAAATGGCAACCATAGCTCCATAACACTGGCAAAATGGGATACTTTTAATTAAAGTAACCCTAATCTAACCTTAACCTCCCCGGTGGTGCCGTTGTTTACAATTTTTCTTTCCTAAAGCAAACCAAATAATCGCTCTGTATTTTCTGCTCGCTCTGTCTGCCTGTACACATTCCCACAGTCATTAATGATGCCAGGGATGTGTGGACCCAGGACACCACTGCCTGTATGTTAATATGAATGGTGAGTGCACCCATCTCCCTGAAGTCGGTCAAGCGACAAGCCTGAATGTCTTAGGTCATATTCGTCATTGTAACATTTCACAAATGATTCTCCAAATATTTTATGTAAATTTGATCATTCCAGATCTCCTGTCATAAAGTGTAATGTGAAAAGCTTCTCTTTTACATGTGAATATTATGAGCGCAATGTGTTGTCACAGTGACATCTAGTGGCAGAATGTTAAATAGCAACTTTATAGAAGTAATTCATGCGCAAGTCAGCACTTGTAAAAGTGAATATTAAGAACGCAATGCTTGGTACGTTCCCGAGAATCTCGAATATAGATATAGCACTATATTTGAGATCTCGCGAGTTCTCAACGTGCCGACATTCACTAGCAATAGCACTCAAAGCTAGTCACGCATTTTTAGGGATAAGTCCTACCTCAGATGACATGAAAAGGTTGGATATTCTTACACAAGCTGATTAGAAATTACAACTCTCAGGATGCTCTGCTGTTCCTAGCTTTTAAGTAAACAGATGGCTTTTGCAGTTTACATTGGTCTGCTACATTTAAGTTTTCATAAAAGAACTTCCTTATATACAGTCTGGTCCATAAATGTTGGGACATCTACACAATTCTAAAATTTTGGCCACTATAAACCACCACGATGGATTTGGAATGAAACAAACACAATGTGCTTTAACTGCAGACTATCAGCTTTAATTTGAGGGTATTTACATCCAAATTAGGTGAATGCTGTAGGAATTTGTTAAGGGACCAGAAGTAATGGGACAATTGGCTTCTCAGCTGTTCCATGGCCTGGTGTGATATTTTCTCATTATCCCATGTGCAGAATGTGCATTATCCCAAAGGTCCAGAGTTCATTTGTGTGCTATTTGCATTTGGAATCGGTTATTGTCAACTCTCAAGATGAGATTCAAAGAGCAACAACATCCTATGGACAGATGAGACCAAGATCAACTTGTACCAGAGTAATGGGAAGAGAAGAGAATGGAGGAGGAAAGGAACTGCTCATGATCCTAAGCATACCACCTCATCAGTGAAGCATGGTGGTGGTAGTGTCATGGTGTGGGCATGTATGGATGCCAATGGAACTGGTTCGCTTGTATTTATTGATGATGTGACTGCTACCAAAAGCAGCAGGATGAATTCTGAAGTGTTTCCGGCAATATTATCGGCTCATATTCAGCCAAATGCTTCAGAACTCATTGGGCAGTGCTTCACAGTGCAGATGGACAATGACCCAAAGCATACTGCATACAAGCAACCAAAGAGTTTTTTCACGGGAAAGAAGTGGAATGTTATGCAACGGCCAAGTCAATCACCTGACCTGAATCGTATTGAGCATGCATTTCACTTGCTGAATACAAAACTGAAGGGAAAATGCCCCAAGAACATGCAGGAACTGAAAACAGTTGCAGTAGAGGCCTGGCAGAGCATCACCAGATATGAAACCCAGCATCTGGTGATGTCTATGCATTCCAGACTTCAGGATGTAAGTGACTGCAAATGATTTGAAACCAAGTATTAAAAAGGGAAAGTTTGATTTATGTTTATGATTCTGTCCCATTACTTTTGGTCCCTTAACAAGTGGGAGGCACATATGTAAACTGTTGTAATTCCTACACTGTTCACCAGATTTTCATGTAAATACCCTCAAATAAATCTGACAGTCTGCAGTTAAAGCACATTGTGTTTGTTTCATTCCAAGTCTATCGTGGTGGTGTATTCAGCCACAAATGTTAGAATTGTGTTGATGTCCCAATATTTATGGACCTACCTGTGTCTGTATTATTGAAGTTTTTAATTTTTAGAACTGTGTACTAGAAGATGCAAATGTCTTGTTATAGATGACGCCAAAGAGAGGGAACCTGGAAGGATCAGAGGGGAGGCTGCATGCTCGCTCTGGATTAGCAAGATGCCCTGATGGGTGAGTTATATTTCTAAACAAACACATTCCAAACTAACTCAGGGCAAATGCTGAGGAGGGTTACAAACTTTTACTTTCTATTTGAGAATAGATCACATGATCATGAGCACATACCTACTAAGCAGCATGTTGTGTGGAGACATGGCACCAAAAGATGAGTATAATAAACCCAGCTTCGTCCTTTCCCCATTAGGAAAGATCACTAGTAATCAACAGAGAAGAGTTGTATAGATGATGGAGAATCACCCAACATAACTGCAAATATTAAGCTTTAGTTTAAAAAAAACCATCAACATTTCCTGCATGTAGTCTTTCCCTCCAGAGGGTGCTGTCAGCTACAAAGTGTGCATCTTGTGTTACAATCAGGCTAGGGTGATTCCAAAGGCCTATATGCTTTGAACATATAGGAAGCTACATATATTTGTACAGATGCCCTGTTGCAGTATGCTGTAAGTTAAAATTGTTATAGGCACACCATAGAATAGCTCAACAAACTTTTACAAGCTCAAATACATCTCCCCCAAGTAGCTGGCTGGTAAACCTGGGAATAATATCAAGAGAGTGGAAGAATTCTTAGTAAAAAAAAAAATACACACAAGCTAGTAAACGACAGGTAGGAGTTGTATGGAATGAACTACAAGATAGAGACTACAGTGAATAGGGGACATCCGAATTGTACCCAGTTGTCTGTCCTTGATTTATACTGCTGTCTGGCAATAGGGTCCTGGAGGTAATATGAAGACATTCAGTCATCTAGTAGACCCAACTGACAGGAACCCACTGGGACTCAGAGCGCAGTTTCTCAAGGGCCTCCTGCAGCTCTTGGAAACTTTTATCCAAATCTGAGTTCACTAGACTTAGGTCAAAGTAATGACCATAAGCTTGTTGGAGCCGTTCACTTTCTTCCACGATGCGTAGCAGCTCACCATCCTATAGGAAAAGTAAGGACAAACAATTTTAGAAGGTTAAACTGTGAAAACCTAATCATTATTGATATCCAAGTATTTGAATTCTATTATACTACAAGCACAATGGTAAATATTATATAACATAAAAATCACAAAGCCATTAAGCTGTTAGTAGATAGCTTATGTAGGATAATTACAGTTCATCATCATTCGGGTATGTGCCTACTCTACCTCCGGTGAATAAGGCAAGGCAGGCTGGAGGTGGTATTTTATCGGCCCTCCAACACAAAATATCACAGCTAATTGCTTTTAGAATTTATAGTTTTGCAAATCTTTTGTGAAATTTCAAATGTGACCACACATAACTGAGGACCAAGGATGAAAATCATCCAAAGTTTTTTTTTTATAATCAATGGCCCCTATTCAGCATTGATGTATAGTTTATCATATCCTACTTACAAGATTATCCTGACTTTATAGAGCACTAGAGATCATTTCGACGATTTCGAGTTAATTGCAAAGCCCCTGAACATGGTATTATCACCAAACTTACTGGAGATGTAGAGAAGGGTTGGGGGAACGTTTGAAAGAAAAAAGTATGTCTCTAAAACAGTGTTTGCATAAATTAAGTTCAAAGTCAATTCAAAATTTCGAAAATCGGAATTTCGACTTTAATTTTGAACTTAATTTATGCGAAAACTTTTTGTGTTAGAGACATACTTTTTTCTTTCAAATGTTCCCCTAACCCTTCTCTACATCTCAAGCAATTTTGGTGATGATACCATGTTCAGGGGCTTTGCAATCAGGGCACAAATTTAGCAAGTCGAAAAATTCGACCATCTCTATAGAGCACCTAGAGGATATACATGATTCATTGTACAACCCGATATTCATTTCCTCATTCAGACAGTTGGTAGGGCGGTTGGGCATGTAGTCATTATGCATTTGCCTTAAGGGATAATGTGGGATTGTCAGTGATTGACAGCTATTCCCAAGCACCCGCACAAATACTGCATACAGCAGCGCTGTGCTGTTTTTAGGTCAGCAGCTGAATGTTAGCCACCCTAAAATGAAAGTCTGAATGCAGCCGTAATGTAGCTTTGCATTCATGCAAATCTCGATTAAAATGTTTCTGTGTTCTAGTTACGTCCATTAACAAGGGATCAGATTAACACTTACAGACAGTTGTTTTGCTGTCAGACCAGCATGAACTGCAGTTTGGTTATTGGCTTTCAAAGTCTGGAAATCCGGAGCACCAATGAACACAACATATGGAACAAACTCTGCCGTCCTGAGGACTTTCACTGCCTATAGAAAATTGCAGACATTAAACATTTTCGACATTTCTGGCAGCCTTATAAGTAACACAAGCACGTGGACAAAGAAAAACTCGGATTGTGCACTAGATTTTCATTGTATGCTTTCTCACCTGGGGGTTGACATCCAGCACACACATTTTTCCTGTTGCCACCACTTCCTGTATGGAACTTATTTTTGTTCCGTACAAATTGCCCTCATATTCACCATGCTCCAGATAGCGACCAGCTTTTATGTCTTGTTCCATCTCTGTCCTTGACACGAAGATGTAGGACTGTCCATCCCATTCTCCTTCTTTTCTCTTGCGAGAGGTATCTGTAACAATAAACATTTTGTCTACAATATACATAGTGGCACTATGAACAGGAAAGACAAATTTGGGGGTTCAAAAGTTGTAAAAGTGTAAAAGAGTATGCCAGTGTACTGGGAATGGAAGCAGAAACAACCCAACCTGTTGAATTCCAGTTGAAGAGCTGTATGGTTTGATTCCCAATTGGGTAAATGCAAAGCAAAGAGAAGCTAGTGGCTATACTTGGCTTATAAGCCACACTTTGATTTTTACTGTAATTCAATCCCTATCTTGAAGGGGGTTATTCTCCAAGATGTAAACTAAAAGGGGTTTTAAAGGGCATGTCTAAATCTCAGCATTGTGAATAAAGTTTTATCAGACTAGCGTATAGAAATTTCAATAAAAAGTCTTTAATGTGTCCTGGACTCATCAATGTCTCATATACAGTGAATTACATATAGTAAAAGAGATCTTACAAACATAATACATAAAAGCAATTGCTGGTCATAGTGGATAAAATTCGAATATTGTGACAGTACAGTACATCTCCAATGAATATGGTATCCAAAGTATGGTATTTGCGAGCGTTATTCTCCTACATGTTTCACCCTGCAGGGGTTTCGTCAGGGAGAGAGGTGGCTCTGAAGTGGTAACATATATAGATTTCACTGTACATCTGTCCACATTTAGGTATGTCGTACGTGATCACGGCGGCAACCCCACCGGGCTAACCTTCCCGGGTTTCCCAAACTGAAATCGCCTGAGAGGCTCTCAGGTCTGGGTACATAGCGGCCCAATTTGAGGGGGCTGAATCTGGGCTCCGGAGCACCTAAGCAAGTTGCCTGCGTTGGTACATCAATTACCAAAGATCCCTTCCGTGAACCACAGTTGACGTCCGCAAGGTGGATGGTCAGAGGTGATGTAAAGTACACGCAGCATATTACAATGTACAGGCATGCATTGGCTTTAATAAACTCACATGGTGTTGTGGTGCCATATCTCAATGAGTCAGAAGTTAGCAGTTTGTTCTTAAGGCTCCTTCTACCAACTCCCTGGGCACCAATAAGAATGAGAGTCTTTCTTCGGAATGGTGGCATCTTTGCTACTTCTTCATATATGAGAAGCTCATGACGGTCAAACTCTACAAAATAGGAAATAGGGGGTGACACTTTTTGCTATGTTTTAAGTAGAAAAGAAGTCATAATGTGCCATACAAATATGTAAATATAGATTGCCCTAACAAAGCAGTGAAGTGAGCAATACCCTTACTGCACCTAATAATCTAGCCAGGCTTTTGAGGCACGGAAGGGATCAATATCATGCAGCACAAATTGGTTAAAGGTCTGTATTTAAACAACATTTAGGATCATTGATATACACATTATAAAAAGATTTGAAGGAAATGGACCAAACTGGTACAATATAAGTTATGATCCTGCAGTCAATCAATTACTGCAGTATAATTTACAGTGATCAATCATACTTGCATATAATAAGGTTAACAAAACCGAATGTGGTTGCTTGGAGGTGTTTCTCTCCAATACTAGATGGGCTTGTTTTTGCCTTTTAAGTGTGATCTATTCAATCACTGGATCTTAAGCATCATTCACACTGCCTATTTACATGCTAGTTTCTTTTCACAATCTAAACGTTGGATTCCTCTTACCAAAAACTGTGTCTTTATGACTGTGAAAGGAATGTTAGAATAAAAGTCTTTTTGGGTAAGGGAGTGTTATCAATAGATGTAATGGGCCAGGTACTGGTAACCCACTGAAAGCCAGTTTACGCTTTCTCACTACTGATTTCTTCTTCCCCTGGCCTCATTAACAATGAAAATACATGAACACAATGACACTGAGTGCATGTTTACCTGCATTTTTGGTGGTAACATACATGATCCTCTTCTTTTTCTTTCCTCCGATACTTCCACAAAGGGCACCTATCATTACCAACAATTAGTTTATAAAAATTAGGCTTATAGTAATATCTTTTCTATTGATAGCATAAAAATAAGGATAGGATACACACTGCAGGATGTCCTACCTGGTTTATTTTTCCTAATTTTAAGAAGAGTAAATGAAAATCTGGTTTCCTTTAGAAATAGCACACTATTACTGCTTTATGGGCTACAAATACAGAAGCAACATCTGCCAGCCAGCTCCATAGATCTCAAAGCAGCCAAGGTTGGTCAAAGACACACCTAATTTTCTTATAGGTAGTCATCCTTGTCCTCTTATTCTCTTTGTTAGCACGACAAGTAATTTAAAATCTGCATGGAGCTTTACTACAATAAGATATTGGCTATTGATACAACACATTACTGTCTCTTGGGCAGAAGGTCCATGGAGCTCAAGCTGCATTAAGGCAGAGGTGTAATTCCACTCACTAGAGTTTGGGAAGAGCTCACCATCTCTTTTAACAAATGCTTTTCTCTTCTCCTCCAGTAGTTGGCTGGGAATGAGACCTGCAGAGCCACCTTTTACTAGACACGCCTAGAAATAGGAGATATTAAAAAAAAGTTCAGTAATAACCTGTCCATGACCTACACAAAACAAATAAATGTCCAGTGATATGTTAACCTATGTCAATTAGCCTCCCTAGCGCACTGCTGAGGTACAGATTTCTGTACCAAAAGCAGACCATAGACTTTGATGGAAAAAAGGTTTTTTACATTGTAGGCCTGTAACTTTCCAAAGTATGTCCATACACAAGTCTGGTAAACATCCTCAATATAATAACATGTTCAGATGCTTTGTGAATAACTCACAATATCAGATAATGAAGATTTCAATAATTCACTGTATCAGGTAAATTAGCACTGCAACCACAAGATGGCACTGCAGATGTGCCAGGTTACATAGGAGAGCATGGGGGGGGGGGGTGATCCTTTCAGTTGCTCTCCTGGGGCTCCGATCTCTGCCTGACGAACCCAGCTTGCCCGCTGCTGTTCTGACAGGTCAGAGCTGGACTGTTACGATCTAAGTTCAGGCTCAGAGTCCAGTAGCTGAAACAGCAATCAGAACACAGGTGAGCACAGTCCAAGAACAGAGCACAAACAGGGAACAAGCAAAAGAGTAGTCAAATCCAAGCCGGGGTCAGTAGCCAATGGTGTCACGTCAGGAATGGAGCGATAAGAGAAGAGTAGTCGATATTCAGAAGCCAAGGTTCGGTACACAAGTAATCAGAGCATGATGCGGAGACAGAGCCAGTTATTGGCAAGGCACAATAATCTGGCATTGGATGCAAGTTGGGCCCTGGCTTTTATAGGAAGTCCAGGGGAGTGGCCAAGGGTTCAGAGTTCATGAGAACTAGGTTACTTGGTATCAAGGTCCAAGGGATCCAGCAAGGCATAAAGTCAGATTGTGAGGTGGCTCAGCAGGTAGAGGTACAACCAGTAACAAAGAGAAAACATTAATTATATTGATAGTGGTACCTGGTTTGAATTGTCCACTATGGAATTCTAGAGAGTCTTAATTGGTTTGTTTCTGAATCTGAAAAATGCACTGTAAATCGGTGGCATCTCCCCCATTGTTTTCTTTAAATCAAAGGCACCTTATATTTATGAGTATATTATGAAAGATTCACAGACATAATTGAAAAGTGGATAGATGAAATGCGGAACTAACCTGCCACCAGTTAGGATCTTCCTGGTTGACAATTTGCAGGAGGTCTCCTGCCCGGAAAGCCAAACCTGCCTCTTTACAGGGAATCAGGCTGTCATTTGAAGGGTCATAGCTGAAGTGACACTTTACAAAGACCTGTAAATAAGAAATATCGTTTTATTATAAACCTTTTATTATATATGAACCAAAGGCTGAAAAACTCAAGGGTGTCCAGCCCAGGGGACTTGATGTGGCTAGGGGGACTTTAAGTTAAAACTCACACATGAGATACAGAGCAATACAGCTTTATTACAATTCACAAAAATACACATTGAAGCGGACCTACCACCAGGAATCTATGTTTTTATGAATGGCACTAGAAGGGCCAATAATAGGGAGGAATGCAGTGAAAAAACCCAAAAACTTACCTGTAATGAGCAATTTAAGAAGATAATCCGGCAGCTCTCCTCACTTCCTGGTTCATTGTTGGCAGCAATAGGCAGCATGTCACAAGAAGCAGTAATCTGCTTTGAAAATTCCCATAGAAGATCACTGAACCCCCCAGTGGCCACCCGCGATATTGCACCCCCCAGGTTCATGTGTTGCCTTCAGCGAACCAGGAAGTGAGGGGAGCTGTGTGGTAATCTTGTTAAATTGCTCATTACAGGAAAGTTTTTGAGTTTTTTTACTGCATTCCTCCCTATTATTGGCACTTCTAGTGCCATTCATAAAAACATAGATTTTTGGTGGTAGGTCCACTTTAAATTATTAAAACAATGTCAAAGAAAACAAGGCCTTAGGCCGCAGTATATGGACAATTGAACAAGGTTCCCATGGATCAACACACATGTATCAGGAAACAGAACATAAGTCAGACAGTATAAAATCAGTATAAATATAGATATAAATATAGATCATAGTGACATTGAAATATCTGGGGCCTAGGGGGAAAGGGGTACAGAGACCATCCTAATCTCTGTACCCCTTTTCCCCTAGGCTCCAGACATTTAGAACCCCGGCCTTACACTGTGCATCTTGTTCAATTCAAATAGTCTGCGGCCTTGTTATCTTTGATATTTATCTAATCATTTAATGTGTATAGTTTTGTGATATGTAATAAAACTGTTACTTGCTCTTCATCTCATGTGTTTTAACTTAAAGTCCCCTTAGCCACATCAAGTCCCCTGGGCTGGCCACCCTTGAGTTATTCAGTCTTTGAGATTTCCTCTTGATATTTTTTTTTTTTTTCATAATGAGAAAATGAAAGTTCCATTTCCAATGTAATTTTGATCAACTATTTGCCACATCCTTAGTACATGTATTTCTAGTCTTCTGTTGTGTACCTGTCTTAGGGGATGCTGCTCCTGGTAGCTTGGAAGTATTTTTAGCACCACACTCCCACTGGCCTCCCGTAACATCTCCTGTAGAGCTTGAGGATCACTCCCTACCTCTTGTCCATTCACTTCCCTTATAACATCTCCCACATGAAGAAGACCTTGCTGATCTATAACACCACCATGCAAGATGCGTGCGATCACCAGCTCACCACCCTCGACACGGAAAGTCACACCCTGGTGGAAGAGGAGTCAGAAAGGTCAGCAAAAAGAACAAAAATAACAGCAGTGAAAGAAAACATTAAGAACCCCTTTCCAACTTACCAAATGCTCCCCTGCATTTTTCCTGACACCAACCATACGCACCGCATCAGGTGGAACTGGCTGGTTGCTTAGGGTGGGATCTAAAAGTGGACTTGGTGGTGGTGTCTCATAATTCTTGGAAGCCACAGAGTCATGAGTTTGTAAAAGAGACTATGGAAGAAGATAAAAGAGAGTAGATTATAACTAACTTAGTTAGTCTAGGCCATACACTTGTCAATTCCCATGCGATCGCAGCGTTCCCGAGTGCAGCGAGGAGATGCAACAAATTGGCGAACTAGTTTGTAGATCTTTGGTAAATTGACGTGCACCACCTTGGGCACACATTCTGGCCGGCACTTTGGATGGCGACCCTCTGTCCAGCGTTCGATTCCCAATCATTCGGAAATCGGTTGGGAATCACATGAAAAATCAGCCCATGTATGGGTATCTTTCGTTTCTAGTAGTTTAATTAAATTAGTATAGAAACACAATATATGTTAGACTTGTGTTATGTTTCTGCCTTATTTAAAAAAAATTATTAAATTCCTTTTTTCCCCTCAGAATTCACACAACACTCCATTATGACAACCTAAGAAAAAAGTTCACATGTCCATGTGAAGCTCCTAATTGAGGCCAAGTGCATCCAGTTTCCCCTGATCATCCTACAGATGTTTCTGCAGCTGGAGTCCATCTGTGGTAAATTCAGTTTATTTTAAAAGGCACAGACCTGTCTATATAAGGTCCAACAGACATGAGTTGACAGTTCATGTCAGAGCACAAACCAAGCATGAAGTCAAAAGGAATTATTTGTAGCCCTCCAAGACAGGTAGAAAAAAATCTGGGTAAAGTTACAGAAAAATGTCTGCTGCTTTCAAGATCCCAATGAGCACAGTGGCCTCAATCAACAGTAAATGGAAGTTCAAACCCACCAGGACTCTTCCTAGAGCTGGCTGGTCATCTAAACTGAGCAATCAGGGAAGATGGACCTTAGTCAGGGGGATGACCACGAATCAGATAGTCATGACCATGACCATCTCAGACCATGAGACAAAGATTGAACTCTTTGGTGTGAATGCCAGGCATCAAGTTTGGAGGAAACTCATCACCAGGCCAATACCATCCCTAAAGTGAAGCATGGTGGTGGCAGCATCACATAACCTGGGAGATAAAGGATAAAGGTAAAGAGGCTTTACTGAGACATATTGGATGAAAACCTGCTCAAGAGCGTTTTTGAACTCAGAGTGGGGTGATGATTTCACCAGGACAACCATCATAAGTGCACAGCCAAGATATCAAAGGAGTGGCTTCAGAACAACTCTGTAAATGTCCTTGAGTGGCCCAGCCAGAGCCGAGTAAACCAAATGCTTTCTTGCTCACTGCCAGGTCAATATACCAGCTTGCTGCACTGCAAAAGCTGCAAAGACTGTTAAGGTAGCCATACATGCATCGATTTGTGCATGTCAGTGAACAATTGAGAATTCGACCAACATATTCTTGGAGCACGAAATATCCTTCCAGGTGGGCAGTTCAGGAACCAAAAGAAAAATCGATCCATGTATGGGTACCTTTAGCCAATGTCTATACATTCTAATTTTTGACTACCAAACTTCAAAAGGTAAGTCAAGTAAGAAGAACAGGCAGAATATTTGTGTTACCTGGAAATGTGGCTCTTGCAGGATCTTCTTTAGCTCAGCAGCTGTCCCATTGGGGTCTCTCATTGTAGTCTGTAGATCTTGGATGATCTCCTGGACCAACTGAAGATTATTCTCCCTCACAGCCTCTAGCCGGGTTTCCTCAATCCGTTCATGAGGCTACAGAAGAGAGCAGTAATGTTTAAACAAGGTCAAATGCATAGTAGATGTGGCTGTTCAAAAACAGATAGATCCTCACTCCTTGTCAGACTCTTTGGATCAACACAGACCTTCTCTAAACCAAAGCATCACAATCCACAATATCCAGAAAGTCGCACTCGAGGATAAAATCCAATATCTTTATTTTTCAATATAACATGGATACAGCATACCTCCTCTCCTCCTTGGGGGGTCTTCTCCTTTCTTACATGTTTCATTCCTGTTGGAGCCTAATCATAGAGATCTCCATCCAAAGTAATGGAAATCAAACACTGTTTACCAGCATGTTGATTCCCTGTTCAACCGAGCTTTCTTTCAGTGGGATCGATTGATCCTGCTCAATTTTTTTATAGATTCGAGCACAAGTGCTGTGAATGCGCACGGCACTCCACTGTGCTCGAATCTATAAAAAAAATCACACGGTAGGCTACGTGACCGTGAGGTCAAGACTGCTGCTTTCGCTGATGACACATATAGGCACAGAGTGCCCACACGAGTGGGCAGAGTGCTGCTGGTGAAGACAGGTTCAGGTGGGATACCTGGTAGTAACAGTACATGTAGGGCTACTACATGTACTGTTACTACCAGGTATGCCACCTGAATTGGATAGTAGACTGACACATAAATTCCAATATCAAACAGTGGATTTGCCCTGCAAATCATGTGGTATTAACATTCTCTCCTTCACAAATAACATGCACACGTCCTTCCAACACCTATAAGTAGATACTAAATCATCCTACAATTGGAGATACACTGCGTATCTTCCCAAAGATCTGCCACATGTAGATTTCTGCTATACCCTGCCCTTTAATGCCCTCCGGGCTTTGAACTCCTTAGACACTAGTCAGTGGACTCTCCACAATTTACAATTTTTTCAGTTAATAGATAGCGCCTAATGGGCAACAATCCAAGACAATCGAAATGTATAAATGCGGCCATCACTCTTATTCTTCCCTTAGCCCCACTGTGGGGAAATGACTGCACCAAATTCAGTTGAATTGTGAAATAGAGAAATTACTTCATAACAAACAAGACAGGGTCAAATAATTTACGAAATAATGCTGGAGATACTACAGTTCCACCTCATAGTTCAAAGATAAATGCAAAACTCTGAGTCATATGCTCTCTGGTTATCGAGTAAAAGATTTTCTTTATAGCCTTTTGCCTATACATTGCTGTCGGTCTTAATGAGAAATGCAAACACTAGCTACCCAGTATATCTCTACCACCAAGATAGCCCTATACACAAGGTTTTTATTCCCTCCTGAACTCAAGGCCATTGTAATTTCTTGCTTGTAAAATACTAAACATGATTTCTTCCCCCCCCTCCCTTTTTTTGCACTAGGACTATGTTTGACTATGTTTGTACAGGTGGCCATAGATGGTTATATTTGTGGCAATTTGGCCGTTTGACTCACTGCGAAATATCGAAAGTGCAAAGCCTCAAATTCGGACATATCTTTACTTTGGCTGTCCCCATATAAAGTAAATGCCGGCACACAAGGGTGCACGGCGGATTCTCAGCACAACCGGCCATGCGTGATGACGTCATCACATGCGGTCCATCTCACAAGAAAGTGGACCAGGATCAAGATGTCTATGGCCAGCTTAACCTATACTATTCTCTGGATCTGCCTACATCTACTGAAGTTTATGATATGGGTATCCTATTGTGCCTCCTTAAAATTAGTTGGTTTTTACACCAGTGTATAATATTTTTGTCCCTTTTTGTTCTCTTGTCCGTTTTTGTTTTGTATGTTTCCATTTTTATAATCGATTTAATCTGTTACAAATTCACAATTAAACTTGTTATTGGAAAAAAAACAATTCCAGGCAATAAGTACATCAACCAGAAAGCATCTATGTCTATCTAGCTCAGTGGTGGGCAACTGAGTACATATGGAGGGCCATAAGTGCGGCACTCAGCATCACTAAAGGGCCGCACATAACATTTTCAATCTATACTGACTTGTAGAAGCATTTTTTATGAAAACATATTACAGCAAGCAGAGCTAGAAGACATTATGTTTCACTTTTTAAATTATTTTTTTTTTAAATGATACTTCAAGCATTAGGGAACACTGTAGTTTGGTAATGCACATTTTGTGTCATATCATCAAAGGTTATGTGCTTCAAAGCCATTGATTATGGTGCACATAACCTTCGGTAGACAGGTGAGTTTCTATGCATTAGGTTTCGGGTGGAAGACTGAGGGGGGCTGCAAAAGAACACCCAAAGGGCCGCAGGTTGGGCACCTGGGATCTAGCAACATGTAAAGGTAGGCATTTAGATTTTTCCATTCAATCCACTTAAAGAAACAATCTTTTTATGACCATAGCTTTTTTTAATGGAATCGATAAGCCAAAAGTGAATCGCTCAAGCAGTGATTGGTAAATTACAGTATATTGTTCAAGTATCCATTGGGTTTTCTTTGTATTTCCATCAATTTGTATCCAATGGTGTTATGGAACATGTGCATAGAACTAAGGAAAGGAATCGATCAGTTGTGACCTGATCACATCAGTTTTCAAATGATTGGTTTACAATAATCTAATTGAATGGAAAATCGAGCCATGAATGCCCAGCTTTAGAGCCATGAATTATTATTTAGATGCATAGGATTTTCTAAGAAGGGGGGGAGAGCAGGTGTCTACCTAATTCAAAGTTGGGATTAGTATATATAGCGGTCTGTTCTTTTGTTCAGGAAATTGTGACCAATATTTCCACAGGCTTGCCGATCAGCCGAGGATCAAAATGTACATTTGTCTCAGGATAACAAGTTTTATTAGCTTACATACAGCATTTGCCTTTTTCAAGGTATTCATTGTGGCCATTATTTCACTTACTGTTGGACTCTCCATAATGCCTTTGAGGAAGATCAGATCCAGGTCAGACGAAGGAAGAAGATCAGATAGCGGCTGCAAGACTTGCTGCATGGCTGAAAGACAAACAGCATTAGAATGACAGCAGGTACACAAAAGGACAAAATATTTGAAGACATAATTACGCTCATCTGAGTTTTTAACAGTGGAAACTGCATGGTGGGGTCAAACCCTAGAGGGTCACTATTTATGGCTGTTACAGGCTCCACTTTTCCAGAAAGACCTCTTAAAAAAATACTTTGAAGTGTAACTGTGAGAATATGTGCCTATTCAGTCAAGAATTTGGTTCAGATAATGGAAGAAACAACCTTTCTTGCAATCCAATTATTCATATTACCCAAAAGGTAGTCGAAACGGTTGATATGGCACCATGCATGTCTCTTTATTTCCTCCAAACCACCCTAACACTATATATTTATGGACAAAGACAACCAATAGCATTTCTGACATCACTTTCCAAAAAGGAGTTTTGAGTTCTCACCCCAATGCAAGTTCTTGCCAGACCAGGCTGGAACCTGCATAAGACTCAATTGCCTGCTGTAAAAGGGGGACATAAGACTTTAAGGTGGAGTGTGGCTATCGAGTAAATTTTCTTTGTCCGGAAGGTTAGTATAGGTCTTTAAGGCATCATACAATGAAGGTATCATACAATGAAGAAATCATTCATAAAGAATTAATTTAAATGTGTTCATCTCTTCTATGACAGTTCGCAGCATTTATAGTCACAGTAAAATGTAAATTGAAGATGTAGTCTGATAGTGTAACAGACGTTTAATAGAATTCATATTAGTTTGCCAATGAGGCAGTTAATGTTTTTTGGTATACAGAATGGGGTTCAGGTTAGTACAGGGGAAGTGCTGAGTGTCATAAGGGAATAAATATGACTGATAGGAAGGACTAAGTGTCTTTGCCTGCTCTTAACTAGTGATGGCCGAACTGATCTGCAAACAGGCGGATCGGACTTTTAAAAATGTCCACTGACCACCTGTTCACGGAGAACTACAAATTTCCCGCCTGTTGGCAAGGAATTTGAAAGGAACTATACCGGAAATTACGCCCGACGTCACTTCTGGTATATGAAACGCAAAGTTCTTGGTTCTAAAACCGGAAGCGACGTTGTACGTCACGTCCGGCCCATGCCCGGTACAATACTAGAGATCGGGTGTCTCTACCCGATCTCTAGTAAAAAAAATTCTTCCTCCGGCCGGACCGGGTGCGGAAAGGTCTAGCCAGAGGAAAAATTATAGACTTCTTCACACCGACGAAGGGGGTAGGTCGAACACCCGTACTGTTTGCCAGCAGAAGACGAACACATTCAATGTTCATCCATCCCGAATAAGGGACACAATTTCCAGCTAATCTTTCCCAGGCTCAATTGGATGCATTTGGAGGCCATACCCTTCTATTTTGAATAATTTATCATGCCCATTTGGCCACTTTGTATTGGTCACTTGGTAAAAATCGGATTTTTACTTAATTATTATAAGAAATTATACTTATTTTCACATTTCAAATGAGTTATAAGTCTACAAGATATAAACCAACATTCTTCATCAAGCAGAATACTTTTTAGCCTTCACTGAGCATCTAAAACACAAATCTGTAGCAAAAGTTTACAGTTTTGTTAATAAAGGAGAAAATGCAGAAGACACTCCACTGCAGGCACAATAGTTTTCCTTGTTATTGGTTTGTAGACAAATGATGTCATGAGACACCTGTACGATAACCAATGATTCATCTGATGTTAGGTTCAGAAAGTAAAGACACCTCTCTAACTTCAAATACCCTCAAAGAGCTACTTAGTGCATCTTATAAAAAAAAAAACCCAGGTCGTCACCATTCCTCACACCACCATATGACTTCACTATCTTTGCGGCTTCTAATGGCTCCTCTAGAGGGTATTTAATGGTATATTCTCCATGTACACTGAGTTCTCTTTGCCTTGACTAGGTCTGTGGAAACACCTAAAACACAATTACTAAAATATCATTTAACATGGTAATTTAATTTAAAATTTATTTATGTTCCTGCCACAAAGTTGTGACATTTCCTGTTATGGCTCTACTTCTTCCAATGAGCTCCTGTGTTGTCGGTTTGTGCCATACCCTATTGGCGTAGACTTCAAATAGCTATCTTAGCTCAAGCCTGATCAATAAGAAGAAGCCAATGATGGGCAGATGTAAAGTAGACAAACAGAAAATCAAATTACCTTCCCGGTGTAAATTGAACTCCTCTGTGGAATCCTGTTTGGTCAGCTCTGAGCTGCTCATAGTGTCTTTCCTTCTATTCCCTTTTACTGATCTTCTCTCTGTTGCACTCTCTCACTTCATTCCATACCCATTACCACACTGCTGGTGCTGTCTGCCTTTTCTACGCCCATCCCTGTCCTCACATATTGGATAAGGGCAATGTGGAGAGATGGAAAGTCACAGTGACAGAACCAAGCTAGCCATCAAACACATCCACAGCCTTTCAGTGAACCCTATTAAGGGTTAAAACAACACGGTAGGGCAGTCGAACCAATAGAAACACAGGGCAAGAGGCATGCTACATCTGGATTGGTCAGGGTCAAAACATTTACATTCTATGGAGTGGAAAGACAGGAGGAAGTGGTGGGTTTCCTGCCGTTCTGGAAGCAAAGCCCACCATTCTCCTTCTGCTTTTACAAAGCCCCCTTTAAGACTTGGTGCTTTGAGCATCGCTCTCTAGTTTCCATGGTAACGGGAGGATTACACAGGATGGGTACCAGCCATGATGCTGACTTGGTTAACCCCTACACAGCTGAAAAAGAGCTGCAGGATTTATTTTATACTGCCATATTGCTGACCTACTTTTGCGCAGTTTTTTGATACATAAGTAACAATGATGTCATAATAAATCTGTAATATGATATAACATTCAGCAACCCATCCTTTATATAATATATTTGGATTGGTTAGAGATGATGTCATCAGTTTTAATAGAGTGAGTTTGTGTCACTACTGTAATGGCATTATCGGATGACGCGATACAGTAGTATGTGGATATACTGCATATATATTTTGATATTTTTGTTAAATGTATCGATTAAATTAAACAAACACATCTTAATCAAAATAAAAGAATATTATAAGGTTGAAATTGATATAAAAATATATATATTTTTAATTATTGTCATCCAAGTACTGACCATGCAGCATTGAAAAAGTGTCAATGTTTTTAAGTATACAGGCGACATGCATACTGTATATGGATCACAAGAGCAAAGTACATGCCTAATTCTGATGTAACTAGGGCAGATGTATTAATTTGCGCTGCCAGCCCCACCTCCCATCCACAAAAGGGAAGAAGAGGGGGGATGTGTCACAAAGAGAGGCTGTATAGTGTGACATGCTTACAGGAACAGGCAAAAGGGTATCGCTGAGGTAATGATGGGGTATACAATAGATAGCTATAGATGGCTTGTGGAGAGGTGAGAGAAGACTGACAAAAAGCTACACTAATCAACGGCAGACATGGGGACAAGCCAATGCCATGCGTATAGATTTATTATTAGGCATGCAACAGAGATAGAGGATATTCATGGCAATGACATGATTCCAATATCAATGTGGCAGGGTGGGCTCCACTGTGGTGACCTGGGAGGAGCACCAAATACAAATGCGTATTCCCTTACAGAAACAAAGGCCGCCAAATATCACCTATATCTAACAATGATTGCTGAAATAAAGGAGTGCTCGTACTGATCACTGCTCTGCACTAGAGATGGTCGAATTTTTCGACTTTCTAAATTTGTGAGCTGATTGCAAAGCCCCTGAACATGGTATCATCACCAAAATCTTGGGAGGTATAGATATGGGTTGTGGGGAACATTTGAGAAAAAAAAAAGTTTTGCTCTAGCATGTTAAATTTTTGCATATATTAAGTTAAAAAAACAAAGTCGAAATTCAGATTTTCAAACTTAATTTGTGCAAAAACTATTTGTGTTAGAGACATGCTTTCTTTTTGTAGTGTACCCCCAACCCTTCTCTATATCTCCAGCAAGTTTGACATACTTTCTTTTTGTAGTGTACCCCCAACCCTTCTCTATATCTCCAGCAAGTTCAGTGATGATACCATGCTCATGGGCTTTGCAATTAACTTGAAAAAAAATTCGACCATCTCTGCTCTGCACCAGGCTATTATGGTTATCTGTAATCTGATTTGCTCTGTTGCTGGCAAGTTTTTATGATGATGCTGGCAAGTTTTTATGAATTAAAGTCAGCGCTCGCCAGGTGGCCAGTAGTATTCCAAAAGTCAGTCATCAATGACAAACTCAACAATAGATAAATGAAATTTTGAGTATTTGATTGTGATTGTGGTTTGGCATATATTGTGAAAGAGCACATCTTCGCATCAGCATTAAGTAGTAAATTTTGCCATCAGTGTAAAGCCCCCCATACACCACATACAATTACCATGCAACTTCTGTACAACCAACTTTCCTTCTACCAAAACCATGTAATAGGAGGGGACCTTTCTACACCTTCCAATCACTATGTATTCTATCAGGGAGGTCACTATACTACATAGTTGTTGGTAGGTCTCATGAAAGTTGTATGGAGGAATCTGAAGGTGTATGGGGGGCTTAAGATGAAGAGACACTCTTTTAAAACACTGAAAGGTTTTCAGCAAATAGAATAATAAGCTTGACTGAGACACTGAGAACCAATGTAAATATTAAATAATGACATGTAAAAACACTTATTGTAATACACGCACTTATAAAATTATTGCCGTCATGAACATCTTTGCTCAAAGTACAATATAACCAAAAATGTGTGAAAGCTGAACTCCAGACAAACAGCTAAAACACAAAATACAAATATGAGAGTTTTATTTTCGGTCATCTTCAGTCACGAGACTTAAGGTCCCCATGCATGTAGATATGTTCTAGATCGATGGCTGCTTAGAGCGCCATGCCCATTCACTTCCATCTATCTAGGGCCTATCTAATGCGCCCCCCTTATCTTCAAGCAGGATCAACTAATCCCGCAGGTCTGTCGAACAGGTAACAGAAATTTCCTTGATGCCTGATCGGATGTCATTCCTTCGGATGGGAACCAGAGGACTGGAACCTAAAGTGATGTGCATTGATTCTGGTCCCATCAATGGGCACCCGAGCACAGCATAATCATCTGCCAAGCAGCCGTCGGCCCTTAAGCTGGGCATACAGGGCTCAATTTCCTAATGGATTCAAGCACAATCTAATGCAGTGCACGTTCTATAAAAAATTTGAACCATCTAGCCAACATGTATTTTGTCCTTTTTGTGAAGCCCAAACTTTCCTGACCCATCAAGTCTATTACTTTGAATGGGGACTGAGGATTTCTATTACTTTAGATGACGACTCAGGATATCGAGCTGCAGCTTGTCCGCAGCGAGATGACGTAATTTTGCCGCAACCAGGCTTCCTTGATCTGAAGGAAAGTCCAGCCATGTGTGCCCGGCTTTACACAGCTTTGTCACACTGCCTTTTTTGACCCAATCTCTCTTGTCTGTAACACTTAAAGACCTTGGCCTTCCACTGGTCTAAGACTGAACAGTGAAACGAGAAGTAGCGGAGTGATTACTATTACTACCCTCCAAGCACTGCAGTGCATTTGTGCTTGGATTAAGTCACACAATTGTACATGTTTGCATATTCTCTAGCACATGAGCAACTTTGCAGGAGCTTGGCAAACTCTACTGGTTGCACCATATGACCTGTTTAGGGATTAGAGCTGCACAATTTTCTAGATATCAAAAACACATGAAATGCAAGCTGAACATGGTCTCTGCACCATGGACACCCTCAATACCTAACTCACAAAGTCTAGTTCCTTTGCCTCTATGATCCTGTGATTGGAGACAGGATGGATGGTTTGGAAAGGCCCTCATATTACATACCATATATACCATATATATACTCGAGTATAAGCTGACCCGAATATAAGCCCAGGTACCCAATTTTGGAAAAAAAATCTGGAAAAACTGAATGACTCGGGTATAAGCCTAGGGAGGGAAATGCAGCAGCTAAGGCAAAGAAATACACAGCAAATGTTTTTTTGTTTTGAGGTGCAATTATTTAATTCAGCAGATTTGTAAGTTATTACGAAGCCCCTGAGCATTGTATCATCACTAGAAGTGCTGGAGATGTAGAGAAGGGATGTGGGGACATTGTAAAGAAAAAAGAATTGCTCTAGCATATCAAGTTTTTGCACAAAATAAGTTCAAATTTGACTTGACTTTGAACCTAATTTATGCAAAGACTACATATACTAGAGTAATAACTTTTTTTCAAATGTTTCCACAACCCTTCTCTACATCTCCAGCAAATTTGGTGATATTAGCATGTTTGGGGGCTTTGCAATTCACTCATAAAGTCCACCTACAAAATGCAGCGATTTTAATTTTTTGAGCACATTTCAGGTGCTGAAAAATTCAGCTTATATTCGAGTATATACGGTAGTTTTGGTAAAAGGTGACCTTAAAGCAGACCTACCACCAGGAATCTATGTTGTCATGAATGGCACTAGAAGTGCCAATAATAGGGAG
>CM070042.1:14789635-14804089 GCA_036250615.1 Ptychadena robeensis
CCCCATCCATTTGTATATGCGGAATTTGGCAAAATTCCCTGGGGACAGTGACAAATACCCATTACCTCAACCTCCATTCTCTTTTGTAATCCTTAAGAAAACTGCTGATTAGAACCCCACTAGAGGCTTAGACAGGGAAGTAAATGAGTAGATTCTGCTTAAAGCTGATGATTACAGTGGTAATAACAAAATTTAGCGACAGTTAGGTGTCAGCCTCCTCTGAAGCTGAATACTTTGCACCTTCTACAACACTCCAGATAAAGGTGTTAAAATGGGAAACCCTAATTCATGATTATATTAATTTCATGAATGGAAATGGGCCAGAGAATAGTGTTTAGGAAACTTGTGAAACACTGCATTTATTATAAAACTGCATGCAGTGAACACATTTCAATCTCCTACAACTTACCAGAATCAGAGGTGATGGATGGCACGGCCACCGGCATTGAGCTTATCAAAAAATAGTCACCGCTTGATGAAATTGTTGATGAAATTACTGAAAGGATGATAACGGAGACCTGAAATGAAGAAAAATATTAAAAATGGAAATCCGCCCTTACTTTCAATCTTGCTTTACTAAAATAGCTTAGGGTACTTTCACACGAGCCACGTTATGGCACAGATAAACATGCACATTTCAGACCTTTTCTTGTTGGTTTATGCGCTAATGCAATATGCAGTGTTACAGCATATTGCCTTACAGCATGCATTTGTATGCTGCTGCGCAACGCAGTGTTGTGCTATATGTGTAACTTTTCAAGAGCCACGGCTGACAGCTCTTGAGTAATAAAGACAGGGGACAAGTAAAACCATTGCCTCCTATTTAAAAAGCAAAGTAGTGCTTAATAATATAATACATTTTTAATATTGCATTATAAACCCCCTGCAAAGTACAACAAATATCTCTACAACTTAATGCAGCCTCCTGTGGTGGAGAAGTGACATTGCTCCCAGTAAGGTACACCCAATGCAGCCTCCGTTTCCATTTTCCTGTTAAACTTAAAGTTGAACCTGAAATCAATGCCTGTTCACATGGTTTCGATCGGCCTACATAAACCGAGGTTGACCCCAAAGTATACATCGAATGTGTATTATATATAATTTTTTTATGCCCGACGACCGATTTTGGTTCGATTTAAATAATTAGCATACTCATACATCTGGTGGCAGCCATTTTGGTGCGTTTCTGATCGACTTCCTATAATTATGCTTTCGAACGATCGAACCAACATCGATCAAATAGCGGTATCTACATGTGGGGGGGGGGGGGTATTACTTTACCAACATCGATCAAAAATGACGATTGAATCTGGCATTGATCGCAGGGAAATCAAAACATGTATGGGGGCCTTTACTGAGATCTTGTGGCATTCATGCATCTATGGGTCTTGACTGTTCTGGCCACTCTTGAAGAACCTACTCACTATTTGGCTTGGACGAACATCAGGTCTACCTTTGGTGTACTTCAATTTAAGGGCAAGTGGCTCCTTCTGTGAATCCTTAAAATACACCCCAAATTGAGGTGTGGCCTTTGAAAAAGGTCTACATACAGTACATGGGGTAAGGCTTGTGCTTCACAGTCTAAAGCTGGACATAGACGTTTAGATTTCCCAGCAATCGATATTTTAAATGATCATGCATGCGATTTTGGAATCTATCCCATTTACAGAATCGATCACACACTGCACCATATGATGTCTTCAAATCCTGGTAGATTCCTTCCTGCCATTGATCGATCACGGATCGTGCGATCTCCAGCTCGCAGCTGTTCTAATCAGAATTGATGTAATGTGGATTGGACGCCAACAGGTCGATCGATAGGAATGATTGCATTTGTCCATTAACATTCCGCGATTCCCGGGCGATCGACTACATTTTACAGACAGGACCAATTCCTGCTCGATTCTACGTGCGATTTAGGGTCAAATCGATAGATCGGGCGATCAATTCCAGTGATTGATCTCACAGAAATTGTATGGAAAATCAAGACGACCAGCTTTACTTATGTTGTGTTTAGATAATGTTTTTGTATAATAAGTGTCTTTGAAGTTTTGCCAATGATGCCTAGGCTTAAACCTTCCTTTGGGTAAAGCCCCCCATACACCTTAAGATCGATCCATACAATTAACATTAGCTCTACCAACAACTATGTAGTGCCGGGTCCTCCCTGATAGAATACCTAGTGATTGGAAGGTGTAGAAAGGTCCTCATATTACATGGTTTTGGTAGAACAAAAGTTGATTGTATAGAAATTGTATGGAAAGATTGTAAGGTGTATGGGGGCCTTTAGACAGGAAATTTTAATTTGGCTGATCAATGTGTATATATATATATATATATATATATATATATATATATATATATATATTTCTACAATATCTATAGATCTATCTAAAATGGGTGTAAGTATGCAAATGACCAAAGATCACTTATTATATACACACTGGCACATAACTACAGATAATTATATGCACAGATAACAAACTCAGTGCATGTTCCCATACTGGCAGTGTTTTCGGCATAGGCAGTCACTAAAAATAGAGCCAGTTATGGAAAACGTCACATTCTTTGTGAATTGAGTCTTATCTGTAGTATTCCGGTCAACCGTGCATTAAGCAATTGCAATGAAATCAACAGCAACTCTACTCTACAATGGTTAGATAATTGAAAGAATTATTCTGATTGGTCACTATGGGCTATTGAATTTTGCATTTGTGCTTTGCCCTAGGAAACGTGTATATTGGCAAACAGATACAAAGTGGATCACAGATAAAACACTGGCACACACCAACCACACATACCACCATAATGCACACACGTCGCTCACTGCTAACATGGCCATTAGCACATTTTGGACATGTTTATATGCATTCTACCCACCTATCCTCTCCGCTGATGTCAGGATATACAGGCTTTGGATGTCTAATGTTGTGATATATCGCTTATCACCAGCTGTGGCTGAGCTTAGACGCCACTGGCTCTTAAAAGGGTAATGTCAATAAGCGGACCCACCACAGGGGGGATTAGAGGGGTACTGTGACATACTACACATGAACACTTCAGTTACTCATATGCACAACCTCGTATCATGTATGAATTTGATCATCTCCCACCCACAGGGATTTACTCCCCATTTAATCAACAAATTGCAGAATGGATTGAGATTGTGCCGGGAATTTAACAATTCTAGAAAAGATTTAGAAAAAATGAAATATATTTGCTTCCTTTGATTGAGCACCAGCCAAAGCAATTTTAGATAGAGTGGTAAAAGGATAACAATGTTATTTCTGTCCCCAGAGGTGAGATTCCCTTTGCTGGTTGCAATTATTAGAAATAAAATGTAAAAGATGATCAAGATATATTAATACTCAGTCAATGAGATTTCGCACCTATGGGGGAAAAAAACGCAGTTCTTAAGGTGGCCATACACAGGTCGATTTTACACTCGATTCCTGGCTGATCGATCACCAGGCGCATGCACGCCAATCGATCGACGAGGAATCGAGTGCAGCCCACCTTGACCAATCGACCCCGACCGATCAACATGGCCCCCAAATCGGATTGGCCAGAGAACCAACCTGTTCCCTGGCCGATCCGATTTGGGGGCATCATCAAGGGACGTTGACATTTGTGCATCGATCGACTGGTAACAGAATCGTCCAGGAATCGGTGGCCTAAGGTGGTAGGCACAGACTTGTATGGTCGATCGATCGACGCCTGTGACTTCACCGGAATCGATCAGATCGTCCATCGATCGCTCAGGAATTGACACGTGTATGGCTAGCTTTAGAATGAGTGTGTTGATACACTGCAAGAACATTTTATGTACAGGCTGGAGGAAAGGAGACAGAGGAGGGAGGAAACATGATTGACACTTTCTGATATCTAATAATGTTATAAATACCATGAAGAATGTTCCATATAAAGTTAAATTCACAAACTAGGGGACATGGTCGCAAACTAGGTGGAGGAAAGTTCAAAACCAACCTTATAAAAGTACTTTTACTTAAGGAGTAGTGGATGCATGGAATGACTACCAGCAGAGGTGGTACTGCACCAAACAGTAAGCACATTAACATATGCTTGGGACAAGCATAGAGATGTACTAAAATGTACTATATAAATGTTTAATAATACACAAGTGAGTACAGATCTCATCAGCCAGGTCATTGACAACACATTTCCCAAACTGTTTAGAGCAGGGGTGGGCAAACTTTTTGGCTCGCGGGCCACATTGGCTTCTTAAATTTGATAAAGGGGCCGGACCGAAAACCTATAATGGCCGACTCGTCATAGGTGTGCCAATTGCAATGAGCAGAGATAATTCCTAGAGACAGCCTGTTGTTACCATGAGGATGTGCCCAGTGTCATGATCCCACCATTGCATTGTCCCCAAGGCCTCATCCTCATTGCAGAGAACAAGCGGAGTGGACCATCTTTAAAGGTGACAAAGGGCCGGATCCGGCCCCTGGGCCTTAGTTTGCCCACCCCTGGTTTAGAGTAAAAAAGCATTAACTTTCTTTTCAAATAAACATTTTTGCTATAATTTAAACCACACCCAAACAACTTAGAGCAATAGCTCTACATACAGAAGGAATATATGCAGCATATCACCAACTCATCATAACCTCTAAAAACAACACATAGACTAGTAGGCTTCTTTAGGATTGGGAACTGAATCTTTATAAAAACACTGACATGATAAAACAAGGCTGCATAATAGACTCCCAAGATAAATTACCCCACTGGGCACACACAAAAGGGAAGTAATGCAAGAGGGGAACATGCCATACAGAAAGAAATGAAGGGCATGCTGGAACACTTTGTTGTGGCCAGAAAGTTTAGGGAAATGTTGGCACCCAATTTTATGATAAACCACTACCCTTCCCCACAGCAACATGTGAGTGTCACACCGACAGGTGCAATGCAGGTTCAGTGTCGGTCCCTGCTAGCTAGGACTTATATACCTTGTATACCAGGGCACTGATCTCCCTAGGATCACCCCTGCCTATGTATACTGCAAGGTTCAGATGTTTCCTAATGACTTGGGCAAGGCCAATGGAGTTAAGGTCCCCACACGCAACGAGCAGCGCCAACTTTGCTGTCGACCAATGTGCGTGCACGCTCATGGCCGTCGGTCGGAGGCAAAATCAGCCACCGATGGCGGGTGCCCACATGGGGCGACAGATCCGGACATGTCCATTAATCTCTGGCCGATGCCATTAGTTTCAATGAAACCACAACACAAGGATTTCAAATGGTAAGTGGATGTATTAAAGGCCGCAGCTTACATAACACACCAATAAAATTTTCATGAAGATAAATAAAATAAACCTTACAATAACCACCCAACCTGCTAACTGAACTGTGAAGGTCCCTGACAGTGCCCTTACCAATGATCGACCTCAAAACCAACCTGTACCGGCCACCAGTCTAAAGAGCTCGGTAGGCACTAAACTTCACCCTAACACCTTCCGGACATAGTTCACCAATCTACCAATGGGTCATTGACCCTTATAATCGCTCAGGGTTCGACTAAAAGTGACGGGCCCACAATGAGAACACACGACCTTCCAGTACGTCTACACAAGGGCACTGACAAGAACTTGCCCGCTGTGACGTCGTACCTGCTAATAAAACAAAAAAAAAGCATCAGATAAGGAATTACACAAAACAAAATGAGAAAGTGGGAAGTGGTGAACCCACTAATCACGGGAGGGAGAGTCCGCATAAAGGGGAGTTGCCCCTTCCACTGCTGCCTTTTAATTTGAAGAGGTTCCGTCTTTGCAACGCTGGTGAGCCTTTTCCATCCGGACTTCCCTAGTCAGGTGTCCTTCTCCTACAAGCACTTGGCTCTGGGCATCCAGTACCTTCTGTCCATAAAATCATGGCAGCAGTTGCAACGGCCGATCTGTTACCAACATTTGAGGTTTTCTGTTCCCCTTTTTTTTCCTCGTCAACCCTTCTCTTTCCATTTGCATCACTTGCCCTTTATGGTTTGCAGACAATGACAGGATTTCTATATTCTTTCTTTCATTTATCCTTTTGGATAATTTAGTTTTAGTGATGAGCAGCATAGGCAATATTCGCATTCACGATATGTTGCGAATATTTCTACTATTATTCGATTTGATATTTATAACCACGAAATTCCAGTGCATAATATCTGCCTTCATATTAACGAATTCTCGAATAGCCAATATTCATCACAAATATTCACAATACCAATATACGAGCTCAACACTATAACTTTAGACTATGTCTAAAGACCCCATACATATTTAGCTTGTGATCAGATTTTTTGGCCAATCAACAGTGTGTGACAACGTCATCACACGCGGTCAATCGGCTGAAAAATCTGGTAAAAATCGTCCGGGTACCCTTTGTGTGCCAGCACTTAGGGTAAGTCCGTCTAGCTAGGGGGAGCCGGCGTACAGCATCTAGGGACGCCAGCTGGCTGGCTTGGCAGTTCACTGTCATCACCCCCCCCCCCTCATCAATTTTCTAAGGAGAGAGCCGCTGCTGCAGACAGGTTCTGAGTCCAGAACACAGAAGAGACCCGTACCCGTACTTTGGACGGGGACACTAGTATTTAAACCAATCTTCTGTGATAGCTTAGATCGATCTGGTGGCTGATTTTGTCCCTTTAAGCTTTAGATTTCCACCAGATTTTTTTTTAATGCCATATTATTTATAAATGTAAGCGTTCTACCATGTGACATAAAATAGGCGAAAGACCTCTTTTGTGCCAGTATGACCGTGCCTCCTAGTAGAAAGTTGAACTTAGCATAAGTCCTGCCTTAACCCTACTGAACACTTTGGGGCTTTTGGATTCAGATCGCCACTTGAAAGCCTTCTCTTGATGTCTTCTCTTGATGTTGGCTGAAAATTCCCAGGCGTGCTCCAAAATATTTTTGAAGCATATACTTTCTATAAACTTGTTGAAACCTCACCAGTCCCACACAACCCCCAGGGTTATCTACATATTAAGAACATTTCAGACATATTAGGAGAAGCAGTCTCCAGTAGGCATTACTCATTACTTTGGCACCTACTGTAAATACTGCAACAGTGTGTAAGTATTTCACCGTCATAAACATCCAAGATATCTACTAGTGCACTGATATTCCTATGTGCAGTCCACTCACACAATTTATGTCACTTTCTCCACAAGTTTAAAAAGTATCTATGACACTTTATGCGCAATGCATGGAAAACACAAGCACATTATATTCAATGGGCTAATTCAATTCTGGGAGGTCCACTCCTTGCCCTCTAAAAACTAGCTTTCATTATGCAATAGATGCATCAGTGGTCATTCTATACCACCATGACTCATACTAACTACTTTGTACATGACACAGATGCCAGTTTGTTGATTTCTTGACTTGTTCATCTGTCTGTTTATTAATAAAAAAAAAAACAGTAAATAGATCTTGGAAAAGAAAACACTATCAACCACAAATGTATAAGAAACTTCCATTCATAATTAGTTTAATTTCAGTGTAGTTTTGTTTACTTAGTTTTTCCTTTTTTTATGTAATGGGTGCATCTTAGGGTTAGTTTCCAGTACGTCAAAATCCCTCCATCAGACGTACATCAGACAGAGGGGTTTTGATGTAGCCCATTATATCAAATGAGCCTGTCCCAACATCCGTCAGTGCAATCCGTTGGTCTCCGTTGTGTTAAAATAAACGTAGATCACTACGTCTATTTTGACGCAACGGAGGGGTGTAATATGTCACTGACGGATGCACTGAAGGAAAACATTAACTGTATGTCCTGATGGATGCACACGGATGCCTGACGGATGCACTGACGGATGCACCCTTCCCTTGACGGATTGAAAAACGTCATGGAAACAAGCCCTTATAGGGCAGTGATGGTGTGAGGGTCTCTGAGGGATTACAGGTCAGAAACTCCAATTTCCACTGCAGTCTTCACCTATAGACAAGCCCCTGGTTAAACGGGAGGCATTATATGCCGCGGCCGCCACTAGCGGCTAACTACATGAATGTTTCAAACCACTGCCGTAACTGGGAGCAGCCCCACAAGTGGGGACAAGCCCACTGAAATGAATGGAAACGGCTGCCAGCGGCCACGGCTCAATACTGCGCCACTGAGCGTCCAACTTTGCCTGTGGGAACAAGCCCTAAGACAAGACATGAGCAAACTATGGCTGGGGGCCAGATCCGGACCGTTTGGCCTTTTAATTTGGCCGGTTGTGACCTTGGTGAAGGTCTCTCTGGGTCCCCTCTGCTTGTTCCCTGCAATTCGCATACAGAATGCCTAGAGTAGTCCGTACGTCCACTTTATGTCCACTCATTGCAGTTAGCCAGAGGAGCAAGAATGTCTTGTCCAAGCAAGGTCTATGCATTTCAACTTATTTTTTTTTCCTCCTTGGCACTAATTTTATGGAAAGCAGTTCAGCAAATAATAAAAAAAAGGTTACAATGTCCCTGACACACACCATCAATAATGTAGATTACACAAGAAATTAAAGCACCAATTTAGACTCTGGGTCTGGCCCTCTGTTAAATTTAAGAACCCATTGTGGCTCACGAGTAAAAAAGTTTGCCCACCCCAAAGAGCCCAGCAGCCAGGTAACTGACACGGGCAAGGCAGCCATGCGCCATCTGGCTTTATATAGGGAAGGAGATGCCAAAGGCCTATTAACAGGTGCAGTACCACCTGCGAATGCACTCTAGCCCTTCCTATGCCTGCAGAAGGTGGACACAAAAACCTGGCATAGATGATGAAACTGAAGCTGCGGTGAAAACACAGATTTGTTGATGCACTCCACCTTGTAGGGTAGACTGCACGGGGGTGACAGAAGGAGAGGAGGGTGCAGGAATGGTTGCCATGACAGATGGCAAGCCTCTGACACCCGTGCCAGAGATTTCACTTGGAGCCCTCTCTGTGGGCACATGACCTGTCAGAAGGCATTGAGGCTGAGAGAGGAAATAACTGCAGCCTATTGGCTCTCAATGATTGTCCTTTCTCTTGTGATTGCACACAGCGCCCCATACCATCCCCTTGCACTGCTAGCCAGTCAGAAGTCAGAGGAGGGACCAGCAGTTAGCGGAGGTTAACTGGAGTGTAACGACTATGATCCCCCATGAACAACTGAACCCATGGATAATAACCCCAAGTTATAACTGAATGTTATTACAACTATCCTAGATGGTGGACAGGGAATGGCCAGATTTTATGCAAGACACCAGTGATGACAGTCTGCATCAATATTTGTATATTTGTGTATAAGGAACAATGTTCTATAGAAAGTCTGTTTAGCTGATCAGTGCCAGCTAACCTCAGATGTTTGATTAACCTTATTTTTTTTCTTTAAATGGTGCAATAAATAAAATAAAAAAATAACTGACGATCCTGACATAAATTTCCCATCATCAACTTATTTTTATAGGGTAATAAAGCTAGCCATACATGTTCCGATTCCATGGCCAATCGATCACCCATCCGATTGATTCCGGCGATATCAGCGGGAATCGGATGTCCGATCGATCAGCCAATTAAGTCCGTCCGATCGCGCCATACCACCTTGGCCCACGGATTCCTGGACGATTCCATGTCCGATCGCTTACTTCACAAATGGCAACTCCCCCTGATGTGTGCTGAATCGGATCAGAAAGACCAACATGTTGGTTCTCTGTCGGATCCGATTCTGGGCCCCCGAACGATCGGACGTGATCGATCGGACAAGGTGGGCTTCACGAGATTCCGGGACGATCGATTGGCGTGCACGCGCCCGGAATCGATCGTCCCGGAATCCGTTGGGAATCGGACCCGTGTATGGGGACCTTAACACTCTGACCCTATTTCCTAGTTATTCTCCTCCTGTGTCACCCTGCCACAAAGGATTCTAATGAGGATTACAAATGGCCAATTCTGTACATATTACCCAGGCAGCATCTTTCTATGTCATTCCGGCAGCCAGCTCATGAGAACAGAAAGTGGCTGAAGAGTGGCCAGAGGGGATCAGCAGCGCAGAGGTACATAAGGGATGAAATGAGGGAAAAACAGTACTTGTTTCAATAAATGTTACAGATACAAATCGCTAAAGCAAATCATATATGACCCAGATATTATTTAAAAATATTGATATTAAAGATAATTAAGGGTGGAGTGTATGTGCTTACATGATTTGTGTGTGTATATGGTTTGTGTGTGTAATTCATGTTAAATTGCCATGCAATTTGAGCTAAATAGATGGATTTTGGTTTTCAGTTTGGGCACTAAAAGATTGCGAAGGTGCAACTACCCAACCCCAAACGGCTGCATCTTTGCTCTCCACCGGCCAAGCAATAAGCTGCAGAGCAGGACTTGCCCCGAAGTATTTTTCCATATTCAGACACTCTGCTAAGGTGCGTCCTATACAATGGAGCGTCTAACTATCCAAAAAATATAGTAACCTCTAGGGGCTCCCAGCAGCAGTATGAATCCCATATTGCCCAGTAAAAGGACCACCATAGGTGCCAGAAATGAGTCTACTATTGTCTACCTCATAACCAGCATAGGGTATTATTACTATCCTGTTAATTTCCTACCTTTAAAATCCCATGAACAATACTTAAGTTGATTCTTGTTCGATAGACGAATGATCAAGTGGGCCGTGGTGGCATCATCTTGACATACCATGTCCCCATTGATCATTTCCCGAATGGATGTGCACCACTTTATACTTAAAACGTTGGACTGGTACCCTGGTCAAAGTAGTGGTGATCGAACAGGATTTGTTCAACCAACATTTTAATCGATCCCACTCAAATGAAGGGTGGCCACGTTTGATTCCCCAAATGATCGCTCCCGAACTATAGCGAACCATGTATGGGGGGCTTTAGACTACCCCTTCCCCACCACAAGTTTTCTCTGCAGGTAAACTTTTAAATGTCCCTTTTTTAATCAAGGAAATTAGACCAGTAAGCATTGAACAGGTCATACTGCAGTAAGGTTCAAGAATAGAAGACAAGGTCCTATGCTGGCACAATCTTTAACGTTGTATATCAGAAGGATAAAATGAACAGGGAAACTTCTTGAAGCAGGAAACATTTCAGGTTATTTTGTTTCCACAGGGTTCAGCATTCAAATACATCATCAGTCTCATTCTACTTCCCCAGCTTCTTCAGAAACTCCAGAGGAAACTAACAATTGTGTCCTCACTGTTTAATCTCTTTCTCTTTCACTCAGTGACTATCAAATGCTAACAAAAGCCCAGGTGTCTAGATGCTAGGTGCCCAACCTGCAGCCCTTTGGGTGTTCTTCAGCAGCCCTCCTCAGTCCTCCACTTGCGGCCCCCGAAACCTAACTGTTAATGCATTCGGCATATGAACTCACCTGTCCAACGAACTCCCACTGATGCACCCTGGCCCTAGATCTTCTTAGAGTGGGAAGAGGAGAGGTAAGTGACTCGCTCATGGTCAATGACCCAGAGAGCGCCTGAGCAAGTCCCTTGCCTCTCCTCCTCTTTCTGCTCTAATAAGATCCTGGGCATTGACGTGTTGGCGCGGGATTGGCGGACAGGTGAGCGACTATGCTCATACTATCCCAACGAATGGGGGATGATTTTATAATGTATATTGGGGCACATGACCTCAGAATAAGGGATTTTCATGGAAGGTTATGTGCCCCATAGATAACATCAAAGGCTTTGATTATATATATGACACAAAATGTGCATTATCATACTACAGTGTTCCCTAATGCTTGAACTATCATTCAAAACAAGTTTTGTTATTTAATAACAGGCTATGCCTGCTGTAATTTTAAATGCTGATACAAGTCAGTATAGATTGAAAATGTTATGTGCGGCCGTTTAGTGATGCCGAGGGCCGCACTTGTGGCCCTCCATATCAACTCAGTTGCCCACCACTGGTCTAGATTATGTAATTACACCTTGTTAGGGCTCGTACCCAACTTTAGCAGTCTCCTGCGATTATAATTGTGGCATGGTAGAGCGCTTTCACCTGGAAAGCAGACAGAAACTGTCCGATCACCCGATCGCCCCTGATCGCGTCCATAGAGAATGAAAGGGCAGGTTTAAAAATCAATTAAACGCGTCCATTCACGTGTATGGCCGTGATCAGGGGTGATCTGGCATGACATTACGCCTGCTCCGCAGCCGTGTCCGATCACAGCTATGGGAAAGAGTCCCATCAAATACATGGGCAGCGATCGCTAGTGTCGGGGACAAGCCCTAAAAGGAAATTCTCACTTTCCAGGAAAACCTCACCTTTGCAGTACTCTTACATTTAAAAAAATACATTATGAATGGGGTAATGGAACCCCATTAGAATACCCGCTTTTAGGCTAAGCAGGAAAAGGACCCGCAAGCAAGTGTTCCACCTCCTGCTTACTTGATGCCCCATGTCAGACCTGGCCGGCCAGGGAGGGGAATGGAACACCCCAGGGTCTGACTGTGCCATATGCCATACCTCAAAGTGGGGGTACCCTGTCTCCAGAAGTTATTGTCTGCGGTTGTGGAGGTCTGGGAATGGTAGACTTATTAGGGATCCCATTATTAAGGAGCACCCAAGGAACCTACCCCCCACCCCATTAAATGAGTACATGGGGTGGACCTTTAACCTAGTCCCATGAATGGTTAAATTAATGATCTGTGATCTGCGGCCTGGCGGTGCGTAAAATAAAGATGCAAGATGACTCTTTTTTAGCTTTTTTGTGTATCAAAGCTACTCAGGCTTTTGAAATTGATGTTCTCATTAATTTAGTTAGATATATTAATATGCCACAGGTCGTGGAGATTATAATATACTTCATTTCAGTTGCTGCTGACTTTAAATCTCTTTAAACAGGGACATCTTGGTTATTGGTAAATTCATTCCATATCATTTAGGGACAGATGAGCCCAGTCTGCGTAGAAAACATAATTTAATTATTTAAAACCTAAAGATACTCAACAAACCCAGCTGTGGTCTTCCATCTAGAACATTCCTCATAAGGACTCTGCTAAGAAGCAGACTCCAATAGGCTAGCTTGACCCTCATAATTAGCCACAAACTGGACTGACAAGGACAGTTTATACCATTGTATAGGATCTAGGCTCAAGCAATGACAGTAGGCATGTGTAGCATAACTTTGCTTTTACTTTAAACAAAGGACTGGGGTCACAACACAGTGAGGCTTCGTCTACACTGCGGAAAACCACGCGGTGCAGCCAGTGCAGGCCAGGCGTTTTGGATCTGGGGGTGTCCCTCGGCGCACAGGGAAACACATATTATAGTAATGTATAGGACGCTGTATAATGCCATGTTCAGGGGCTTTGTAACTTTGTAACCAAATGAAGATCCACCATCTTTTGTAAAATATTACTAAAACGTCCACAAGATGGTGCTGCGGACTCAGAAATACTGCCCAAGAGGGTACCTGTTAGAATGCATTATGTGACGAGCAGCTTTTTCAATCTCCTTATGCCGCCTTCAGCCCCTGTTGGGTGCATTGGATACAGATCCTTTTGTATTAAGAGAATAGCAGGTTGTCATTGGTGACATTCATCTGGTCTCCCACTCTTGGCTGTAGCTTCTAAATTTACTTACCCAATACAAGGAAGCAGCCAGCGCCCCTAATTCAGCATTTTCTGTCCAAGTCACTGATTTTGAATTTCTTTTTTGGCCTATGAAACCTTTAAATGTTTTGGCTGATGTTATACAATACACAATAGGAGGGGTAGGTCAAAAATCCTGTTTGTAAGCCCTAGACTCCACTTAGTCTTTGTTCAAGCATTTGACATGCGTCCTTTCAGCTCTCCCAAAATGTGACCAATGCTTTTCAATGAGCATATACAGTTGTGTTCAAAATTATTCAACCCCCACTGAAATTGAGTGTTTGGACATTTTGACATTGATTTTGATCATTTCATTCATCTTGTTTACAATGAAATCTGCGAGGCGCTTGTAAGTCAGACAAATACAACATAACATTAATAAAACTGAATAAAACTGATAATGATGTGACACAGAAAAGACATTTGTGGTTATTTCATTATTAATGTTATGTTATATTTGTCTGACTTACATTGTAAACAAGATGACTGAAATGATCAAAATCTATGTCAAAATGCCAAAAACACTCAATTACAGTGGGGGTTGAATAATTCTGAACACAACTGTACATACAGATGTGTTGTGCTGAGTTGTATTTGAAAAGGCAGAGCAGCTTATTTTTAAAGACACATCCCATCAAACACAGGGATGTTGATGCATCCATTGAAAAGTCAATAGATACATCTACACATGCGTTCAGTTAAGGTGCGTTGAAATCAACATGGAGCACTGCGTTGCCATCAATGGAACATTAACGCACTGTGGGGGATTACACTCAAATGGGCGCTCTCAAAGCATCAATAGTGATGTCGCGAACCCGAATTTTCGGGTTCGGGAACGGCGAACGCGAACTTCCGTAAAAGTTCGCGAACACGCGAAC
>CM070042.1:14804189-14833214 GCA_036250615.1 Ptychadena robeensis
GAACATGCGATATTCGCCGCGAACAGTTCGCGCGCGAACAGTTCGGGACATCTCTAAGCATCAATCCACACGATTGTTTACTTCTTAGGGCTCCTGCCCGTGTTTATTTGTGAAACAAACAGTCCAAATATAACTTACCGTATTTTTTTGCCTTATAAAACGCAGTGGCACATAAGACGCACCCAGTTTTTAGGGCGCAAAATCCAGAAAAAAAAGATTTAATACGTTTTCACATCAATTGGGATAATGCAATGAATTTAATGGATGCAATTCAGCCAGAAGGTGTCACTAGCAGCAGTTGACTCTCAGCTAAAGTCGTCATCTTTAGGGCTTGTTTCTATTGATGCGATACCGCGCGTTTGCGGCCGCAAACGACAACAACCGCATCCATTGGAAGCTTCAATATATTTTCCCCTGGTGCGGTTGTGCGCGTTCGGGTGCGGATGCGGTTTAGGGCGCGTTTCTGAACGCTAGCTGCAGTGTTTTGAAACGCATCCACGTCCCAACCGCATCCACATCTGCATTAAAAAAATAATTGTGTCGCGAAAACGCACGACAACTATGGCATGCGTTCAGCCGCGCGGCTGCAAACGCGCAGGATCGCATCAATGGAAATAAGCCCTTACACTGATCTGAGAGGGAAAGGAGGCTGCTTCAGCACCCCCTGCACCCCCACCGAGGGGGTACCGACCGCCCCAAAAGTGCCGGTTTCCAGGGCGCCATCGGGACACTGACCCGGCGAGCCATCCACAGCCGAACCGAACACAGCCGACAGCTCTCCTCTGTGTATACCTTGGTGGGGATGCCAAAAGTTCAGACGGGAGAGCCGAACATCGGCACTTCCATCTGAACTGACGGGAGAGCTGGCGGGAAGCCAATGTGCGACCACCGGCGTATAAGACGCTGCACTTTTTCGCCCCCAATTTGGGGGGCGAAAAAATGCGTCTTATATGCCGGAAAATACGGTACCCTCGCTTTGCACTGTCCAATATAAATCAGTGTCCTACACTCAGCTACTCAGCAGCAACAGGCCTGAGCCCCACACTCCCTGTGTGCCCCCCTGTACCAACTGCTCCAGCAAACCTGGGCCCCATACTCCTTGTGTGCCTCGTCTCCAACTTCCATGAGGAGCCCTTTAAGAAAACAAAACAAAACACATTCAGCAACCTAATGGTGCTGGGCAATAATATACCGGACTCCTTCCAGGATACCACCAAATAGTCCATACACACAGTGACAGATGACCAGTCTGTCCCATATCCCTCCCCTTTGTTTCGATCCCAGGGGCGGATCACCTATAACAACCATGCATATAAGCCTTTTCCTAAGCCACCACCAACCTATATTGGGAACATAAATAACATCACTTTTTAAAAGGGATCTCCACCAACCCACATTGGGCATACAACCCTTGAAACTTTGTGAAAGGGATCTCCACCACCCAATGCGATCTAGGGTACTCACAAGCCTGGTGATATCACAGCTGATTGGCTTCTTCCTTGTGCGCTTCCAAGAAAGATGTTGTTTACGTTTAATCTTGGTGTTACACAAGATATTACAGTCATGAAGTTTAACCCTTAGCCAGCCACTAAGTTAGGGGGTATCCTCTTCCTCGGCCATCTGTCTACTGGGCTCAGTAACATTCTCTTGGCACTGTGCCGAATACTTTTCCATATCACCCTCCTGTACTGTCACCGGTCTATTAAACAATACACAGGGTTCCATAACACTACTATTGGCATCTGTAGCTGCAGAGGAGGGATTTCCTGTCTCCATGCATGCAAGACCCATTTCCATATCTTCTGGCTGCTCTCTGAGACTATTGACACCTTTACCATCTCCCTTAGCAACCAGCAATATAATTCTGTCCATATCATAGCCAGAGTCATCACCATTATTTCCCACCTCTATCTTGGTTAGCGCAGTGTCAGCATAGGAAACCCCCATCGATGAACGGTGGCAACCTCACAACCCCATTCATCTGCCGGTTCACTCTCTGCAGAGGACTGTCCAGGCCCATTACCTTCCGCAAGGTAGTCTGTCTCTCCATAGACGAGGAACCCAGGACACAACCCAGCAGTAGACTGCAATGACTTGTGTGGCCTTCACTACACACTGAACCAACTGGTTCCAGTCCATCTTTTCCACTATGTTTGTGGAACGACTATCAGGCTGACCTGGAGTCAGCACAGTCTCATGTGAAACACATGCATGCAGTTCTACTTTTGGGAGAACATTATTCACCAGCTCAACAGAACTGTTGCCATGGGAAACCACCAGCTCAGGTACTGTGAGCCCATCCATGGATTCTACAGACATGTCTCCCACAGATGCTAGGGGAACTTTCTTAGTATCTCCAGTGGTCACCCCTAGCACACTATCAACAGCAGCTTCCTGCTTACTGGCCTCAGGTATACACACAGTGAGTTCTGCAACCCTAAATACATTCTCTGCAGGTTTGCAATCAACCCAGGCCTCCTCACTGGACAGAGGAAAGCATGGGAAGTCTATGTTTCCATACATAAAAGTCCCCTTATCTGGGATCAGTCTCTTTTCATGGTGGACATTCAGCCGTCTTCACTGTAGGCTCCAGTTTCTGTAATGGAGAGAGCTCATTCACCAGTCCCTGGAAGCTCCACTCTCCTGATGAAACACGGCAGCCGGTTGACATAGGAGATGGACTTTCCTTTGCCACGCCTTTCTCATCTTTAGCAGGAACCAGGAACTTCGCTTGCTGAAGACTCTCTCCTCTGAGCAAACTGCTGCACTGCCTCTGCTGCCTGGCGGTTCTCTTCAGCCACTGTAGGCAGTTTTTCAACAAGGGCCAGAGTCTGCTGCTGCATTGCCGCTGTATGCCGCGGTTGCTCGTCGATGCTCCTCATTGGCCTGCTGGAGACCAGTATTGGCCAGCACGAATTGATTTAGCAGGTCCTCCATATCAAAGTGCACTGGCCCTTTAAATGTAATTTTTTTCCTTGCAAAAAAAACAGAAAAGCGTCCACTTTTAAAGTTGGGGTTCAATGCCCATGTTTAGGGGTTCATGCCTGCTTTCTTCACCAGTGTGGGGGATCACACTCAAATGGGCACTCTCAAAGCATCAATCCGCATGATTGTTTACCTCTTGTGAAACAAACAGTCAAAATATAACTTACCCTCGCAGGGGGTTAATTTTATTCCAAAATAAAAAGTCCTTGAAAATGCCAAGCTACCTCGCTTTGCACTGTCTAATATAAATCAGTGTCCTATACTCAGCTACTCAGCAGCAACAGGCCTGGGTCCCACACTCCCTGTGTGCCCCCCTGTACCAACTGCTCCAGCAAGCCTGGGCCCCACACTCCCTGTGTGCCCCCCTGTACCAACTGCTCCAGCAAGCCTGGGCCCCACACTCTTTGTGTGCCTCGTCTCCAACTTCCATGAGGAGCCCTTTAAGAAAACAAAACAAAACACATTCAGCAACCTAATGGTGCTGGGCAATAATATCCCGGACTCCTTCCAGAATGCCACCAAATGGTCCATACACACAGTGACAGATGACCAGTCTGTCACAGCACGCACTGAAAATGCTTTGACAAGCACTGGTCAATGGCCGAAAGGACACGCACCAAATATCTGAAAACAAGTCTAGGCTTAATTCTCTAGTCTGAATTGGAAATATTTCTGTATGGAGGAAGCTTCAAGCGGTGCTAGTATATTTTGTATCAATCATCAAATGCAGACATATTTGTAACATAGAGTTTTATTTGGCTCAATATTAACAGATCGGTTTAGGCTGCACGGTTGGTAGATGTGATATCTGTATCCATGGTCTGTCATCTTGTACCTGGGATGTCGTCACTGGCCTAAGAGAGAAAAATAATTATATATATTGTCATATAGAGTAGAAGGATATTCTGATATTCTGGCTAGTAATATGCTAAAATAAATTGGCCTGGAGGAATTGCAAGACACAGAATAAAGGCTAATTACTCAGAGTAGTAACTACGAGCCACACTTGGGATTCCTTAAGCTAGCCACACACGGTTAAAATTTTTTTTTTTTTATTAATTTTTTCACATTAATATAACAACACATATGGTATATATAATTTACAACCTTGTTGCTCACAAAAAAGGGTGGTACACCTTCAACAGACATCAAATTAAAAATGCAATGGCTTTGTACTGAATCGTTAACAGTGGTGCTTCCGCTGCGGCCTTTATTCCAATATAACATATCAGACACTAACGAAAACTTATAACACACAAACACATAAAAACCCTCAACTTGCTGTTGGCTCTCCATCTGCTCCCACCTACATCTCCAAGGATTACTCCTCAGCCCTCTCATATCCTCAGCCCCTCCTCATACTATTTTCAGGGGACCCAGCGTGTTGCGAAGGTCGTTATTCGTGTACCAAGAGGAATGCCTAAAGCGGAACATTAATTGTTGGATTTCTGGCTGAGACAGCGTACTTTGTAGAAATTTCCTCCACCTACGGAAGAATTTAGTTACCTGTTTGTCCTCCAGGCTATCCGCGGCTAGCCTTTCAATGTGAAAGAGGTCTTTCAGCGAATTTACGAGGGTCGCAGAGGAGGGGGGTATGGGCATCAACCATTGGCGCATGATGCACCGTCTTGCGGCTAGTAGACATATCTGCGCCCATTGGGACAGGGAGGATTTTATCCCACCCTGCACCGTCCTATCCAGGTGAGCGAACAACAACAATCCCGCATCCAATTCTATTACTTCCCCGAGTGTATATATTTAACAAAAAACAAGGCCCTAAGGTGAAAATAAAATAAAATCACCCTTGTCCCAGTAAATAGGGACATCTAAATTGGCAGTTGCGGGTACAGGGTGGTTAGTATTAATTAATTGGTCTTGGGAGTAGAGCAATCCCAAGACCAATTAATTAATACTAACCACCCTGTACCCGCAACTGCCAATTTAGATGTCCCTATTTACTGGGACAAGGGTGATTTTATTTTATTTTCACCTTAGGGCCTTGCTTTTTCCAAATATTAATTCCTGGCTAGGGTACACCTGACCTCAGATTACTAATACCGGCATACTCTGACCCTATAGTTTTTATTTATACACATATATATTTGACAGTTTCCTGCCAGAAGGCAACTATGGCCGGGCAGGACCATAGACAATGTGTAATATTGGCCTTTAACAGACCACATTTTGGGCAACATCCACTTGAGATTATGTGTCCTTTGTCCGGCGAGTTCAAGGGGTAGAAGCCCATGTATGCTCTATGTAGGATTTTAAATTGTGTTTCTTTCCAGTTTTCACTAGTAATCAATTTAGTAACTGTTAGGTATCCTGGTAATAAGTGCTCGGCAAATTCTAGTTCAGGGAAGTCCCTGGACCAAGGCGTCTTATAGTTTTCGTAGGATACCCCACGTGTTTTGTGCAATAGAAACTGATATGCCGCAGATATCGACACCCTGTTCCCCTTAAGAAACATGTCCAATACATGTTCCGTAAATGCCTGTTCAGGGGGAATGTGTAAAGATTGCCAATAGCTTACCAATTGTCTGTAGTGGAGGTAGTGTGTGGGGGGTATGTTGTACGTCTTACTGAGTTCAGAGAAGGGAATGAGTTTGTAATCTTGTTTGTGGAAAAATTGGGCCAGTCTGATTAAGCCTCCCTTTGCCCACGTTTTATAAATACTGGGAGTACACCCTGTTCCCGTGAGTACATACCCCTCTAAGGTGAACAGAGCTGACATTGTGGAGGGGATGCGGAGCATCTTCCTCACCTCCCTCCAAGCCACCACCATGTCTCTGATCAGCGTGTTGGTTTTTAGTGTCTCGGGCAAGCGCACAGGAGGACAGTGTAGCAGTGGTACCAATGCCCACAGTTGAGCCATTGCCGATTCCAGCCCCCCATTTGAAAATGCAGGCGTTCCCCGTATCCAGTCAGCCGCATGCCTCAATAGACAAGCCAGATTATAAAGGCGAACGTCAGGCAGCGCCATCTCCCCCTTAGCCTTAGGGAGTGTCAGCATTTTAAAAGCAATACGTGCCCTACCATTGCGCCAAATGAATTTGGTGAACATTCTTTGTAAGAAGCACACGTCTTTGTGTTTAAGCAAAAGGGGAATCGTTTGTAGGGGGTAAAGCAGCTTGGGGAAGCAAGACATTTTAATCAGGTGTATCCTGCCTGCCATAGAGATTGGCAGTGAGGTCCACACCTTTAGTTCCTTTTCCATCGCCTTAAAAATAGGTTCGACGTTTAGGCTATAGAGGGAGGGGTGGGTCCCAATGCGAATACCCAGATAGTTGATGTGATCCTTTGCGATCGCAAAGGGGGTGGATTCTGTCCAATTGGTCCGTCTGGTCTTTATCAAGGGGAGGATTTCACTCTTTGAGTAATTTACACGTAGTCCCGAGAATCGTCCATAAGTCTGTAGCATCTGATGTAGGTATGGCAAGTCATGAGCCGGATCAGCGGTGAACACTATAACGTCGTCAGCGAACATGGCCAACCGGAGGTTTTCGTTACCGATAGGAAGACCCTTATACTGCGTGGACCCGAGAAGGCATCTAGACAAAGGCTCCAGGGCAAGGTTGAATAGCAAGGGCGACCCCTGTCGAGTGCCTTTGTGGAGTCGGAATGCCTGGGACAAAAGCCCCGCCGCCCCGATTCTGGCAGTCGGTTTGGAATATACCTGCGTGAGGAAGTGAACAGAGGGGCCCCCAAAACCCATCCTCTGCAAGACCTGGAATAACCATGGGAGACTTACATTGTCAAACGCCTTCTCGGCGTCCAAAGAGAGAATGGCGATGTCCATATCTGGGAGACTTGGCATACTCCATTGCCGCTAAAACTTTGCGTATGTTAGATACCGCTGATCTGCCCCTGACAAAGCCCGCCTGCGATGGATGTGTAAGAGTGGGAAGTATGTCCGCCAACCTATCTGCCACTATTTTAGAAAATAGCTTGGCATCTACGTTTAAAAGCGAGATGGGGCGGTAGGACCCCGGTTCCTGTAAATCTTTCCCTGGCTTGGGCAGGACCGTGATATGGGCTTCGTATGCTGTAGGAAAGTATGTTCCACCCTCCCAAACCGAGGTGAAAAGCTCCCGTAAGGGAGCTCCCACCTGTGGGTGAAGTATCTTATATATTTCGCCAGGCAGGCCGTCTGGGCCAGGAGATTTAGCATTAGGCAGTGTCTTGATTGCTGAGACTATGGTCTCTAAACTGATTGGGGCGTTCAATGTTTCGAGCTGTTCAACCGTGAGTGTGGGAAGATTGAGCGTCTCTAGGAAGGTCTGCCCCTCCTCATGCGCCGTTTCATTATTTTGGTACAAGGTCTCATAGTATTTCTGGAAAGCCAAATTAATCAGTGTGGGGTCAGTTTGTGTATTTCTGTCAGAGTCTTTGATGGAGGTGATGTGGGTTCGGGCTGGTCTGTCTCTTACTAGGTTAGCAAGCAGGCGTCCCGCCTTGTTGCCGTATCTATGGTACTTAAGCCATAGGTACGAATCAGCAATAAGTTCCTTGCGTTGTAGCCATAAGTCAAATGAATTTTTGGCTGCGTACCATGTCTGTCTGTTAGGGCCCGTCGGTGTCAGGCTGCGCCCGCCGTCAGGAAATTAGCGTGAGCAGTACGTTTTTGGTAGATATAATTTTGCCTCTAAGCACGGCTTTTCCGGATTCCCAGAATAATTGAGGATTGGACGTATGTTCCTGATTAAGTTGCACATATTCCCCCCACGCCTGCAAGAGGTGTGTGTGGAATTGTTTGTCTTGTAGTACAAATGTAGGGCAGCGCCGCGCCGGGGGACGCGTTGGCAGTATGCGGTCAGCCAAGTGAAGAGTGACTGGGGCATGATCTGAAATCACTAAGTCACCTATGTCTGTGCGGATTACCCTCTGAATCAGTGATGGGGACACAAAAATGTAGTCTAACCTCGCTAATGATCCGTGAGCCAGGGATACACAAGTGTATTCCCTGTCCACTGGATCATATGTGTGCCAGACATCCAACACGTCTGCTGTTTTTGCAAATAGTGCTAAGGATGAGGGAGGCTCCTGCACCTGACGGTCGGCCGCCCCCGCCCTTGTATCACTGGATTTTCGGTCCTCCATGGGCGACATAACCGTGTTTAAGTCCCCCCCATCACCAGTTGCTTTCCTTTGGCCGCCACTACCCAGCCTGCCAAAGACTGGAAGAAGGAGGGAGGAGGGGAGTTTGGGGCATAAACATTAATTACAGTATAAACCTCATCCTGTACTTGTAAGTCAATCCGTAGTCCTCGTCCTTCTGGCAAGGTCTCTGAGGATAGTACCTGACCCTGCAGGGAGGATCGCAGGAGGATCAGAACCCCAGCCCTCCTCCCCGCCGCAGAGGAACCATACACCCCCCCACCCATTGTCTCTTCATCAAGTGGAAGTCCGAATCACGTAAACGAGTCTCTTGCAGTAGTGCTATATCCACTTTCAATCTGCCAAGGTGGTGTAGAATTTGCGTACGTTTTTGAGGGGTACGTAACCCCTTGACATTCCAAGATACTATTTTCATGTCAGTTCACAGGGATCATATGGTGGGAGTGTCCTCTGGGGATCAGGAGCCCCTGAACTGTAATACGCATCTGGTAGACATATAGATGGAGTGACCTTGCCACGGGTCGTTTACAGCAGTCAGTGGAAACAACGTGAGCCAACAAACACATAAAAACAGTTACACAAAAAAACAGAACACCATTGCTCCAAAACTCATGCAACGGTCGTAAAAACACAAAAACTGGAAAAGTCAGGTGAGTGACTTCACTTTTTTCCTCATACGCAAACATGGTGATAAGGGGTGAAGGGAAAGCCACTCCAGAGGGACATAGCAGGGATGTTGCATATGTCCCGTTGAACGGGCAACAGGGGATCTTCACATCCCTTAGGATCAAAAGGACAAAACTGTCAATCAAACGGTATAGGGCACGTCATGTCAAAGTCACCGGTCAAGGGTCAGGCTCACAAAAAAAAGAGACAGAAAAAGAAAAATGGAGCGATATTACCCTTCCTGTAGTCCTTGATTCGGTAGATCAACCAGGGTTTTCCTCAGCATCCGGGGGGGCCATGGACTGTAACAGTGCCATCGCTTTCTCTGGGTCTTGAAAGGTGTGGGAAGTACCATCCGGTGTCTGGAATCTGAGAACTGCAGGGTATGCCAGAGTAAACCTGACGTTGTTGGCCACCAGCCAAGAACAGGCCTTGTTGAACTCCCTCCGACACGCAGATACTTCGGCCGAGTAATCGGCGAACATCAATAACTTGCGGCCTTCATAGGTGACTCCCCTCTTTTGGCGGTAGGCTCTGAGTATCGCTGTCTTGTGAGTGTAATCGAGGTTTTTAACTATCACCGGCCTCGGAGTGCTGCGGGACTGCTGCGGTGGTCCTAGTCTGTGCGCTCTCTCTACCTTGCATATGTAGGTAATTCCAAGTTCCCCTGGTATGGTGTTGGCGCATAGCTCCGCCAGCTTAGCGGGACGCACCGCCTCTGGGATGCCCAGGATACGAAGATTGTTTCTTCTTGAGTGATTCTCAATATCATCTACCTTACTGGCCATGGTAGCCACTGTGCGCTGCAGAGATGTCAATGTTTCCGCTTTTTCTTTGGCCGCGTCTTCTATGGAGGAGACCCTGTTTTCCACCTCTGTCAGCCGTTTTGCATGGGCTTGCATATCCTGTCTCATTGCGCGGATGCCTTTGGTTACAGCAGCATCTACTGCCCGTTGGATCCGAGGAGTGAGTAGCTTTACTACTGCATCAGCGATTTTGATATGACTGGGGTCTTCCGCCTCGCTCTCCGACTCAGAGTGTTCCGATGCAGCGCGGGAAGGCGCCATCTTGTCTTTCTTCCTGCGATGTGCGGGGGAGCTGCTGTGAGAAGCCAGCCTAACTTTAGCTTTCGGCGATCGCAGGTAGCGGTCCATAGGCAGTGCCCTGATCCTTTTTCAGAGTGTAAGGGTGGTCTTTAAAGTACGTTTGCCCGGTTTTGTATGCAGAATTAGCCCTCGTGGAGCGGGAGCTTCCCAGCGGTGTTACTGCCGCATGAGGCGCCGGAACCGGAAGTCCACACACGGTTCAATTTTGGTTCAATCGATGCTCGATTAGATCGAGGAATAAAAAATCGATCTTAAATACACATCACATACACCGCCACATTGAGTTTGCGATTGTGTTGAGATTTGATTACACAAAATATTAACTAAAAAGCGTCGGTTTTGGTATGGAAACGATTGAAGGTTTCAGATTGAAGTGGTCTATGTTATATATTCGAAAATCGAAATACTAACGATCCGGAAAACACCGACAAACATCCACATTTGAATAAACGGATGTTTGGACACAAAATCGAAGGAGTGGCGGTGATTATTCCACTGTCCGAAATGGGGGGGGGTCAAAAAAGGGCAGGAAATTCGATAAAGATTTTTCTGCCGGTTGCATGGGCGAGGCAATTAGTCGTCATCGTCCCATGTGGGACTTGTTTATATTGCTCGTGATTTTCGTATCAATCGATGAAAAATTAACGAAAAAATTAATCTAATCGAGCATCGATTGAACCAAAATCGAACCTTGTGTGGCTAGCTTTACCTTAAGCTAGGAACACAGGGCTCGATTTAAGCATACAATCGATGTAAGCTTAGATGAAGAACCTCGATTTTGGTATTTTATCGATTGTACCATGTGCGCTATAGAGTCATACAATCGTAGTACAATATCGATGTAGAAAACATCGATTATTGACTAAAATCGTCGAGGCCATTGATGCCCTACAAACAGTAAACTATCACTTCCTCGAATACAATTGTACGATGAAAATGGAAAAGTAGTACGATCATGGTACAATTCGACGATAATTTTCCAACTAGTCCGATCACTTTTCAATCGATGTAAAGCTCTTCATCGAACTAAAATCGTTGATTGTACCATGTGTCCGCGCTACGATTTTGGTACAAATTTTCATTGATTTACATTGATTGTATGCTTAAATCAAGCCGTGTGTTCCTAGCTTTATCCTAAAAAGCCAGTCAATGTAAACAGATCCATTGGATATAATTTGTGCATATCCCTAAATCACTATTTTGCACATACACGAGCAGCAGGTAACTCACACAAGTGCTCCTTGTACATGTAATCAAGGGAAGGAGTCCTTGTATAGACAGGTGTGTGTGCTCCCTTTTAAGAAAGATTGGGGATTCCCTGGCTCAGGAAGTCAAAACTTAAGGTGGGCATACACAGGTTGATGTTCGTTCAATCGATGAACCCCGATGACGGCACCATGCTGCGCTCTAGCGCAATGTATCCAGTTCGATACTTTGGATGGGGACCAACTTCATTAGTAACTGTCTATGACCCATGTAATAGGATAGGTCCTCTATATTGAATTGGTAGGGTGGTACATATTAAACATGTCCCAGAAATACACAGCATCAGGATGATACTCACACTGCAGGTTTAGTAGCTGGGGACGTCTTCCAATCCAACTTCATCCCATCGCTTCCCAAATCTATGGGGTGAACCCAAAATGTGAATACCAAGAATCTATAACACCATATAATTTCAACACCCCATTCTTTATCTGAGCATTATATTCATATCTGGCTGGAGGTTTCATATTAAAATAATCTCTCAGAAGCTTCGGATGAAAGCTGCATCTCTATATTGGAAACTTGTTCTGGTTCATACCTATGCGTTTCCATATGTACAGGCCTGTTGGATATAACTGTGAACTTTTTGGAGGTTGGTGAACCCAACGTGCATTAAACCAGATCAGTGTGAATCAAACCAGGAGGGGGACCCTTGCCATCTTTCATCTTCCATGTGTCTTTTAGAACATGGGGCTCCACATTCTAAAAGAAGCACTACAACACATTGCAAGTTACCCACGGTGGTGCGCCCATTGACAATAATTGGAACTTGTCAAAGATGCGACCATTGCAGTTTCTGCTCATCTTCAGAAAACTCTAGTAAAGACTCAGCCTTAAGCTGGGCATACACGGTCCAATTCCTGCACGATGTCCAATTGTTGTGCGCGCTCCCGCATCCCTTAAGGATCGGGTCGTGCAGGAATTGGAGACTGCAACTGACGAGGATTGGGCTGAAATCAGGACGGTAAATTTTAGTCCGATCCCATTAGTTCAGGTGGGGACGGCTGCCCCCAGCCGAACTAATGGGCTGCAGAAGCAGAGTGCCGTCCAATTCTCGGCACTAGCAGGCGGACGTCGTCAAGCTGCCTGCTACTGCATAGAATCGGACAAGGAGTACACCATACCATCTATTCCCAGCTTTAGACCTTAAGGGCATTTCCCCTCTCTATGTTCAGGAATAGTGATGGCCGAACTTCGGCCATGTCCATCCGCGAACGGGCGGAGCGGACTTTTAAAAAAGTCTGCCGTCCGCCCGTTCACGGACAGATTCAAATTCCCCGCCTCTAGGCGGGGAATTTGAATCTGAATACCCGGATGTGACATCAGTGATGTCACATCCGGCACCTGGAACGCATAATTCCTGGTTGTGCTAACTGGACATCCGGGTTTGCGAGCCGGTTTTTCACTGAAAGACCGGGTTCTCTACCCGGTCTTCAGTGAAATATTCTTCCTGTGGCGGGATCTCACTGCTAATGATCCCACCGGAGGAAGAATAGAGGGCTCCTTCTTGCGGGCAGTTCGGCCATCACTATTCAGGAAGTCATTATCACCAGAATGAAATGTTTCCAAAACAACATAAATTTTCACCCTAGGATGGATTGCAGCTTTGAAGACACAAAGTTTTAATTCCATTTTTAGCACTTGATATAGCAGGGCAGGAAACAAGAGCATGTATACATAATGAGAAAGTAAGATTAAACATGAAATTTCATATTATAAGCATATATTCTTCTTTTTTATACATTGATTAGCACACATACTATTATTATGCTGCTCTCTGCATGTGTTTCTAAAAGTGTATATGTTCCCGTAAAGACCATGCTGAGGACAACCTGTATCAGCTGTACGAAGCTTAAGCCCCCCATAGATGAACCGATTCCCGGCCATAGTTGCAGCCGACCAACCTGCGTGCTCGCTCCCGCCGAGCACATAAAGGTTGGTCGGCCGCAACTATAAGAGAGCCCACCTTGAATTTCTGAGAAAAAAAGCCGGCAGGTCGGATTGAACACGGATCCGTCCTGCTGGTTCTTTTTCTGCCCGATCCTACTGCAGGCTGTTAACTCGGAGGGGAAGTCTCCTCCCCCTCCGAGTTAATTGGCTACAGTCTGACAGGAATCGCGTGTGTTAGTGGAACACACGGGATTCCTGTCCTCTCTGTAGCAGACTGATCACAGCGTGGTGACGTCACCACGCTGTGAGGAGTCTGCTAAATGTCGGCCATAGATCAGGACGTTTATGGCCGGCTTAAGGCGGAGCTGTATGTGTTGGTGATATTTTAGAAATGTATGACAAATACAAATGCATGACAATGTTTTCCTAATTTTATACTGTTCATACGCCTAGGTTTGTTTCTTACCCTTGCATTGGCTGGGGACAAGATTTTACCTATTAATCAGGAGTGAAGACATTTCCTAGGAAAAGGTGAAACGCTTGTATATTCTGAACCTATTTTGAGCATTCTGGTTTTACAGAAGTCAACAACGTCCAAAAATATTGTATTGCTACCTCAACTATTTATTTTGGCCACATATAAGACATATATTAGAAGTGTCTATATTGTAGTGCTCTTCTTAAAGTTTAAAGCCATTGGCTATCATTATTTTGTCAAGACCCTATAGACAGAGACGGGTGGTCATGGTAGAAGGTCAGACTCATCAATCAAATATATTTTGTAGGTGTTCTCTTATAAACCAATGGATACTGAGCACTTGGAGCACAATGGATACGGAGTAGTTGACTAAAAAAACTCTTACCTTGGGCGTGTTATGAAGGTGATATACTGATACAGATCTGAATAATACTGTGCCAGCTGCTCTGGGGTCGCCTGGTCTCCAGGGTGCTGGGGTTCACTCGGGGCAGCTGATGTGGCTAAACTTAAAGCCAGGAGGATGAAGACAAAAGAGGTGAAGTGTCTAAACGTGGAGGTCATCTGCGTGGAGGAAAAGGTCAATTGAAATTGGGTATTCATTCTTCCTCTACATTCATATAATGGTTGTATATCTACAGTGCCATCTCTTCTGATTATCTTAACAGAATTTCTTACACGTGTCCAGGTGTCAGGCGAGGTCTTTCGTTGATCTGAACGTCCTGCCCAATGCCTGTTATCTTCTAGGGGTGAGGCATATTTGCTCACTCCTCCCCTCTAAAGAATGAGCACTGAATGTACAGCGCATGTTTGTTCACTGGTAGTTCCCTATGACCACAATTAGAAGTGTGCATGTCTTTATGTGAATGATTAAGGTATCTGTATGACTGGTGTGCAATTCAAATAAAGTTGTATGAGTTGTATTTCAAATAAAGTTTGAGGGCCACTTCACACTAGTACTAGTTCACAGTACTGTAGGGCAAACACAGCTGTTCCAATCTAGAAAAGGGGGGGGGGCTGCAGGGAAAGTTTGGGAACCACTGCTTTAGACCATGTGTGGTCCATTATCACCACTTTACAAAAGAGGGGCTATACTCCTCCTCTCCTATTCTGTGCAAAACAACTCTTTCTAAATACACTTGTAATGAGAGGTGTGGTTGTCACTTAACTCTAAAGTAGGCCATAGACATGGCGATTCTGGGCAGTAGTTGCAGGTGATCAATTGGCGTGCGCGCTCACACCAAATGCATGGTGGTCAGTCGCCTGCAACTACAGGGGAGCCCACCTTGCACAAAAAGCCCGCTGGTCGGATCACACGGTGATCCATCCTGCCGGTACTTTTTGTGGCCAATCCTGTTGTAGTCAGTTACTGTAGATGGGGAGTCCCTTCCATGTTAGTTTGCTACAATCTGACGGGAGCACACAGGATTCCTGTCAGTTCTGTAGCTGATTCATCACAGCACGGTGGTTTATATGTGTATATGATCATTTAGACAGCCTCCTTTTTTAACTTAGGTTACCAATAGTCAATGAAGAGGCACGATCCAAGATGGTAACATTTAGAAGGCAGTTAAAGCACTTTCACATTTAAAATGCATTTTGGCTACAGTTTGAAATGTGACTCAAATTGGAAGTGAAATTTAGACTAGCTGATGTTGTTAGCTAATTGCTAATTGTAGGGGGTTTGTTATACTTAAAAAAAAAACCTCTACATTTTGCTGATCCCTTGCCACAAATCATGACTAGCTGAGTAGATATAGTAGAGATATTTGATAACTCTATCCTCATTGGATAAAACTTTAAAAAAAGGCTAAAGGCCCACATACACGTTTTGATTTTCCCATTGATTTTTCCCGACCTAAGCCGATCGATTTTAAAGTCGGTCAACCAAAAATTGTTGCCTGTCCACATGGTTTGATCAACCTGGATCGATCCAAATTGACCAAAGGTTCGATCGAAAAATGATCGGACATGTCAGAAATTGTTGATCGATGCCCGACTGATTTTGGTCCGATTTAAATAAAAAGCATACTTATACATCTGTTGGCAGAAATTCTGGTGTGTTTACTATCGACTTCAATAAATTTTTTCTATCCATCGAACCAACATCTATCAAATATCGGTTTCTCCATGTGGGAGGTAGTTCGATCATACTTTAATCGATTGAACCAGTGTTCATCATAAATTACGATCGAGTCTGACATCTATCGTAGTGAAATCTCAATGTGTTTGGGGGCCTTAAGTCAGCGATCATCCTTTAAAACTTAATGATATGAATGTGAGGAGTTTTTCAACGAATGTGCATACTTGTGACACACATGTACATTGCAGTTTCCCATAGCTATAACATAAGAACTAATGTGTTCATGGATCTTAACGCTCATGTTTCTAGTGGGGGGGGGGGGCATTGGTGTTTTAGAAGAGGGTATATTCTGTGATACGATCATTCGGTTTAGGCATCATTTTAAGAAGTACACTGATCACACTGGAAAGCCAAATATACTTGAGAGCCCAGAATGGAGGACCATCCCATGGGGAACCATCCCAGGCTAGCACCATCAGCACCTTCCCATGCTAGCACCATCAGCACCTTTGGAGAACATCTGATCAGTAATACTGGGGTAAAACCTTGTTTGTTTGCTGTTCTTTACATGCTAGCTAGGAATAAGCAAAATATAGTTTGCTTTTCCCCAAATCTTTGAAAATTATGAAATATTTGGCAACATTTTACCTATCAGTTGGGATCTTTTTAGGGTTGAAATGAGCTTTCAAGGACTATGAACAGTCATAATAGCCATCCTGGACTGGGCTGTTGTGCCAAATGTTCAGTAGCCTAATTTTGTTATTTAGTAAACAATTGCACAGTTATAAAATATGTAAATCAAAGGGCACATACAGCTATGCACACACTATAAATAGAGGAAATAAGTTGATCTCATGCTCACCCTAGATGCTGCTTTGGAGATATTTTACCAAGGGGGAAACTAATTATGTTCTGTAAAAATCTATTTTTGCAAAATCCCTACTTGCTTTTGCATGGGCCATGAAATATACATTTACATAACGTTACCCAAGAACAGTCGAATCATGTCACTGTGCCAGACATCCTATGTGTTTGGGCATTATTAGGGGCTATGTAGATAAGCATAGCACCCAGATAGAACATATAACCCAACACCAAATTCTGTTCTAGCAATTTAAATCCTCGAATGCTTGAAAAACTTTGACAATCTGATCTCTCTTCCTTTAAACAACCAAAATCTGTTAATTCCGCTAAAACAATGTTAGCTGGCACTACTTAGTAAAAGTTTAATTCATTACCAGATGGTACAGTTTTAGACATTATCCTACATATGGTAAAAGCCAAATCCACGCTAATCTGGTATTGATACATATTGGGTATATAGGATAGCTTTTGTTTTCAATGTCAAGGTCCCCTCTCTAGCTGTCACCTGCTGAGAGAAATTGCCTAATTAATAAGCCGCTAAAAGTTTTCTCTAGGCCAGCAGCTGCCAGCATGCAGGTGGAAGACGGACGCCCTTACCTTGGTCATTATCGCTGGAGTCTGGAATGATGGCACCTGAAATCCCACGTAGATTTTATGTGTATCTCAGTGCCCTCCCAAAGTTTCGTCATTCTAGGATACCACCCATGCCTTATCTCCATCTCCATCTCCCATTACGCACCATTAATGTGTCAAGTATTCACATTAGTGACTCACATTTCCCTGCGTATCACATTGACGGAACAGAAATTTGGGTACAGTATGCTGCTAGGAAATTTCATCCTTTTTTTTTCTTGCTGAAAATTGTTTTTTAAACAGTTACAGTATGTTAGAGCTGTTCATATTACCAGGAGTGATGTGATTTGTTGTTACAGCAAAGTGTTGTGTGTAGTCTGTTACTGAAACCATCTGTACTTGATGACTGTACTTGATGACTGGTGGTTCAAATGTCCAATAGTTTACATTCCAAGTAAAACTGGAAATTAAGCCCGGGACTAATACATTTGGAAAAACTTCTTAAAGTGCACCTATGTACTCAATACAATAAAGTAAAGCCCTATTATATGGACAAAAAAACTTTACCTATAATGAAAAAATCCCTTACTTATGTGGCTCATGGCAGCTTCTTTTCATCCACAGTGCAGAGACACATGCCAGTAACTAAAAACACTCCCTTCCAGAGTTTACATATGTTTTCCGCATTGAAAGCCATTATCCAGCACCATCTAGTGATCATCATATTACTACTATTAACCTTGCAAGACTGGTAGAAAGTAATTTTTACCAGGACTAGAGATGACCGCTAATGAGGAAACTGCAGGTAAGCCATCATGCCAATCAGAGGCAAGTACAAATGTTATATAATATGTTTTGCTTTTTCTAATATGTAGGTCAACTTTAAGTTTCTTTTCAAGTATTCTCTACCTCACTGCCTTTGTTAGTAATCTGATAACATGGGAACTCCTTTTGCTGGTAATGCAGTAGACATGTTCCTAGACAGACTTCCTGCAGCCACCAAAAGGATTAAACCCTGTCTTTAAAGGTTGGATATTTAAGGTAATTTTGCATGCCAGAAGGAATTTATAGGACATGGGTTTAAACATGGTTAGTTAACAGAGTTTTTTTAATTCTGGATTTGTAATCATAACACAGTTAAATGTACATTGGTTGGCCACCTGATTTAACTAAGCAAATAGGTAAAGGTTAAAGGTTCAGCTGACTACCTGAATAATCTGAATGGCCAGGTTATTCCACCAATGGATGGCAAGGGGATAATTTCACACATGGATTGGCCACCACAGAGTCCAGACCTTAGCCCTATTAAGAATCTTTGGGATGCGCTGGAGATGGCTTTGCGCAGCAGTCAGACTCTACCCTCATCAATTCAAGATCTTGGTGAAAAATGTATGCAACACTGGAGGGAAATAAACCTTATAACATTGTAGAAGCTTATCGAAACAATTCCACAGCCAACGTGTGCCATATTCAATGCTAAAGGCGGTCCAAAGAAATATTAGTGTGTCACTTTTTTTTTTGGTTGAGACTTTTTTTGGGCCAGGCAGTAAGGAAGCCGATTCTCTGAAAAAATGTGGTACTTCTTTATAATTATTATTTTGATTTATAGCTGAGTGGTGACCTGACTTTTCTGTATATTAGTCAACTATTACACTTGTCTGCATCCAGCCTACTGCTGAACTGTGCTAAAGCAGCAGCAGGCTGATAAAGTCATATCTCTGCTCACTCTTGTTTTTCCTCCTACCACCAAGTTCTACATCTGCACATGCAGCAAAGCTGATTGCTGCTCTTCCCTCAAGTCATGCACTAAGGACTTGTTTCCACTTAAGCGATCGGCTGCGATCACCCGGGATTTTAACTGTGACGTGGTGATGACTAGAGATGGTCGAATTTTTCAACTTGCTAACTTTGTGAGCTGATTGCAAAGCCCCTGAAAATTATATCATCACCAAAATTGCTGGAGATGTAGAGAAGGGTTGGAGGAACATAAAAAAAAAATGGTGCTGCTCTAGCACATGTAATTTTTGCATAAATTAAGTTCAAAGTTAAAGTCGAAATTCCGATTTTCGCAATTTTTACTTGACTTTGAACTTAATTTGTGAAACAACTATTTGTGTTAGAGACATGCTTTCTTTTTTGGAGTATACCCCCAACCCTTCTCTACCTCTCCAGCAAGTCTGGTTATGATACCATGTTCAGGGGCTTTGCAATTAGCTCGAAACCGTCGAAATGGTCGACCATCTCTAGTGATGATGGCCGATTGCACCCTTTCATTTCAATAGGGTAAATTCCACACCGGCCCACGATCTGAAACAAGGCTTACCACGTGCTCCCGATCTCCCCTGATTGCGGTCATGTAGATAAATGGACATGGTTTAAAATCGTGTCTTCATCCATGGAACGGCGGGGCGCCATCAGCCAGGAAGTGGGAGGTGTCCCACGGGCACCACACCGCGATTCAAATTGTCGCAGAACACAAAGTGGAAACATGGCCTCAGCTGCTTTTGAATTTTCAGTTCCTTTGCTGAAAATTTTCTTTTGACACAAACTTTTTTTAAAACTTTAAACAAAGGATATTTGGTTTATCTTTAAATATATGTACATTCTCCCAGATAATATTTATTAAGAATTATGAAAATGGGAAAAAAAAGGCCTGTTAAATCTGCCAGAAACTCAGCTACATTCTAACAACTTTTAGTGAACAGGATAAATATGAATGCCCCTCCTTAGGACTTTAATTGGAGGATGGACTTGTGCGCTTATTAAAAAATACTTGTCTTTACAAATTGTGCAATTTTTATATATACTTTATTGAAATATAGTAAACAGATAAAAAAAATTAGTCCAGTCCGTTTGGTAGTTCCCTGTTAGTTTTGCGACATGTTTCGCCCTAGAAACAGGGCTTCTTCAGGCAAATACAGGTGTAAGATCTACAAATAATGATAATTGCTTTAGACTCATCCATTGTGCCAAAACAGCCAGAAAGTGATCTAGTGACTTGCAATCAGAGTGTGAAATAGAAGGTGGGTTACTTACCCACCAAAGGTAATTGATTGGCCTAGCCCATATACCGCAGGCGTCACACACCAGAGAAAGAAATCCTCCTGGTCCTAAATCCTAAAACATCTTTTAGTGAGCTGACATTGTCTCTTCTTTGGCACTGAAATCGTAATCAGGTTTAGTAAGTCCCACTTCATTCTCTCCTGCTGGACTACAGCAGATCTTCCTTAGGAGGAGTTGTTTGTAGTCTATCTATGAACTATGACTACGCATTGCTGAGATGTTCTGCATATACTGCATATTGTCTTAACATATTTGATATCCTCTGCTACATCATATTTGCAACACTTGGCCCTATAATATGTTGTCTCAGAGCTGAAAAAAAAATAATTACTAAAAGACATTTCTCTATGTGGGTTGCAAAATTAAAAAGATTATTAAAACTTAGAATCTTAAAAAAGGTAAAACCTTACACTACTGAACTTTAAAAAGACATCAGAAAGTGCAAGTAATATATGAGGTTGTTTCTGCACTAAATTGGATATTTGAGAATTCAGATTTTTATAACCTCTTATCCCCTGTTGCTGTAGTAAGAGTTAAGATTACATATCCTAAAATATTGATTGATATAAAACTAAATCAATGACTAGATTGTTGGTCTCTGCCTTTCTACTTGTTCAGTAGCTGACCCTCAACACAATTTAGGATAGCAGATGCCCTGTATTTTCCCTGGCTACATGCAGTACTCCCTGTTATCGAGAATGCAAGCAACCAGAAATTGAGGTGGTCATAAACTAGATTTACTTAGAATCTACCGATCCAAGTAAGAGTAGTTCACCATACTTATGTTTGGACAATGACGGATTAAAAGGTTCCTTATAGTTAGCCTTTCCTTATGTTACCACTAGAGGGGGCTATAAGAATAATAATTTATCTGTCTATTCCTCAACTTAGACCTAAAATGGGCATACATATAGCACAAAAACTGAGTTCTGCGAAAAATAAAAAGGTTTGAATACATACAGTTTTTTTTTTAATTTGTGTTAGCCAATAATAAATAAAAGAGGCTTTATTAGACTCCTACTTGCTATACCATGACCTGGATACAACAAAACCAGCGATTCCAGAGTATATAGCTAGTTACAAACTTGTTCGGCCAACATCCCAAATATAAATATAGCAAGAGGGGAGGGGGATGTGGGGAATGGCGTACCTGGGACCTGGATTCCAGTCACCAATTCCTCCTATACATCCGCCTCACAGAATTTTCCCTGAACAGCAGGGACCTGGGGACTTTAGAGGCCGGGGTCTACAGAGGTCAGAAAGTGTTGCACTTATTCATAATTGCATTCTAGATAGGTATAGCCTGTCTGATTCAACCGTCAGCACATAAGCAGGATCCACATACAACGATGAAGTACAGTATAATGATTGAAAAAGTACCGTAAATCATTTCAGTTTTAATGTCCAATAAAAGCATAAAATTCCATGTGGTTTGCCAAGTTGTCGCCTAAGGCCCTCACATCAGGCAAGCAGAGAATGTATAACCCCAACATAAGTTTCAAGTATGTATTTCTTCACGGGGTCCACATAGATATTCAGGGGAATCCCATGTTGTCACACTTAGTGTTCCACATGTCCCTGCATATCCGGGTCACCGATATAATGCCTATGGCGGGGGAACGAGGGGCCACCCTCTGGGGCTGGGCGGCTGAGTCACAATTGTAGCGTACAGTTATCTGGTCTGTATAAAATACATATAATGTGGTAATGGTAGGTAGGTAGGTCTCCTCCAGAGTTCCCCAGGGGTGCCCAAGAAAAAGCCACTGCTAAAAAAAAAGCAGCATTATACTGTACTTCATCGTTGTATGTGGATCCTGCTTATGTGCTGATGGTTGAATCGGACAGGCTATACCTATCTAGAATGCATTTATGAATAAGTGCAACACTTTCTGACCTCTGTAGACCCCAGCCTCTAAAGTCCCCAGGTCCCTGCTGTTCAGGGAAAATTCTGTGAGGCGGATGTATAGGAGGAATTGGTGACTGGAATCCAGGTCCCAGGTACGCCATTCCCCACATCCCCCTCCCCTCTTGCTATATACCATGACCTGGATAAATGAGAATGTTTGCAGACCTAAATACATTAACGTTTAATATGGAGCTGGTCCATCTTTGCAGCTATTACCCTTCTAGAAAGGCTTACCTCCACAAGGATTAGGAGTGTGCTTATAGCTATGATGATGTTGGACAGGAAGCCTCTGCTCTAATTCACCCCAAAGGCTGTCAGGGTGAGGTCATGGCATTTTGGAGGCCAGACAAGTTCTTCCACACAAACTTCACTAATCAAAATCTTTGTGGGCATTGCATTGTGTATTCTTGCACAGTCTAACTGGAAAAAAGCTAGGAAAAAAGTTAGGAAAAAAAAGTAGGGAAAAAAAGAAAGTTCAAATGTCCAAAATGTCTTGGTATCCAGAAGTATTTACAGGGAGTGCAGAATTATTAGGCAAATGAGTATTTTGACCACATCATTTATGCATGTTGTCTACTCCCAAGCTGTATAGGCTCGAAAGCCTACTACCAATTAAGCATATTAGGTGATGCTGCTCTCTGTAATGAGAAGGGGTGTGGTCTAATGACATTCAACACCAATATTGCTGTGCATAATTATTATTCCTTTCCTTTGGCCAAAATGGGTCCAAAGAAGGACTTGACAGGCTTAGAAAAGCAAAAAAGTGAGATATCTTAACAGATGGATGCAAGCACTCTCTAAAACTGGCAAAGCTTCTGAGCGTGATCATCGAACAATCAAGCGTTTCATTCAAAATATTCAACAGGGTTTCAAGAAGCTGTGGAAACAACAAAGGCCAAATAACTGCCCATGAAACTTAGAAAATCAAGCGTGCAGCTGCCAAGATGCCACTTGCCACCAGTTTGGCCATATTTCAAGCGGCAACATCACTGGAGTGCCCAAAAGCACAAGGGTGTGCAATACTCAGAGACAGAAAGGCTGAAAGAACGACCACCACAACAAACACACATGTTGAAAATATGTCAAGACTGGCCCAGAAATATCTCAAGACTGATTTTTTCTAAGGTTTTATGGACTGATGAAATGAGAGTGAGTCTGAATGGGCCATGGATGGGCACTGGCTGGATTGGTTAGGGCAGAGAGCTCCAGTCCGACTCAGAACGCCAGCAAGGTGAGGTGAGTACGGTTTGGGGCTGGTATCATCAAGATGAGCTTGTGGGCCTTTTCGGGTTGGATGGAGTCAAGCTCAACCCCAGTCCTACTGCAGACTGCCTTTCTGGCATACACACCTTCTTCAAGCAGTGGTACAGGAAGAATCTGCATCCTTCAAGAAAAACATGATTTCATGCGGACAATGCCTCCATCACGCGCGTCCAAGTACTCCACAGCGTGGCTGGCAAGAAAGGGTATAAAAGAAGAAGAACTAATAACATGGCCTCCTTGATCACCTGATCTGAACCCCATTGAGAACCTGTGGTCCATCATCAAATGTGTGATTTACAAGGAGGGAAAACAGTACACCTCTCTGAACAGTGTCTGGGAGGCTGTGGTTGCTGCTGCACGCAATGTTGATGGTGAACAGATCAAAACACTGACAGAATCCATGGATGGCAGGCTTTTGAGTGTCCTTGCCAAGAAAGGTGGCTATATTGGTCACTGATTTTTTTGTGCTTTGTTTTTGAATGTCAGAAATGTATATTTGTGAATTTTGAGATGTTATATTGGTTTTACTGGTAAAAATAAATAATTAAAATGGGTATAAATTTGTTTTTTGTTAAGTTGCCTAATAATTATGCACAGTAATAGTCACCTGCACACACAGATATCCCCCTAAAATAGCTAAAACTAAAAACAAACTAAAAACTACTTCCAAAAATATTCAGCTTTGATATTAATGAGTTTTTTGGGTTCATTGAGAACATGGTTGTTGTTCAATAATAAAATTATTCCTCAAAAATACCACTTGCCTAATAATTCTGCACTCCCTGTAAAGTGAGTTTTTTTCTGGAATCAATGGGTCAAGGCAAACCCCTGAAAAAGACCTCACATCATAATCCCCCTACACCAAACTTTACACTTGAAACAATGCAGTCAGACAAGTCCTGTTCCCCTGGCATCAAGCAAACCCATCCCTCATATTGGTAGACAGAGAGTGATTCATGACTCTAGAAAACACATCTCCCCATCAGCTGTTTGGCTATGAGAAGCAATGCCATGAAGCCCTCAATGCACTGATGTTAAAATAATTGTAAGGCCTTATGAAGTTTGGAAGTCCTCCCTTTTGCCTGTGTAGAAAGTTGTCACCTTCTAAGGAATGTGTGTCTCATGTGTCTTTTCATGGCGTTCCACTTTGTTAACAGTTGAATTTGGTTGATATTCAGGTCTAGATCATAGTGACAAAACAGCAATTATACATTTATATTATGGCGTAACTCCTTAGCACCTGGGACAGAAAAAGGCAATGTGACCATAGGGATGCTGAAACCTGAAGATAATCAGACGCAGTCATCTCCCACACAGAGACTGGCAAACACTTATACAAAGCCTAGCATCACCCGCACATGATTGGCCAACACAGAACCCAGTAAGGGATGCGAGTTTTCAGCAGTCTCTGTGTAGGTGCAATCAAGCATATACTGTATATCAGTGGTGGGCAACTGGGTTGATATGGAGGGCCACAAGTGCGGCCCTTTGCATCACTTAAGGGCCGCACATAACATTTGCGATCTATACTGACTTGTATAAGAATTTAATAATGAAGAAATTACAGCAGGCATGGCAAGAAAATATAATATTTTTTTTAAATAAAAAAATTGTTTTAAATTATAATTCAAGCATTAGGGAACACTGTAGTATGGTAAGCCAAGTGTAATAAACTGAGAGGACAGAAGAACACCCAAATGACCGCATGCGGCCTCCGGGTTGGGCACCTGGGCTGTATATTATTAATGGACATTTGAGGTTGTTTGTTATTGCTATCTAGGGCTGATTCTTCCACCATCTCAGCACCCATATAAAATTTGTATATTTTCATAGTTTGGCCAACTAGTCTAAGTGTATTACACAGTCTTATGGTGACCCATCATAGTTAACAGTAACAGGTTGCAACAAGATCCAGAAATATGTGTGGGGAATGGTTGCATGGGTTTAACAGTATGAAAAAAATGAAATGATTGGGCTTGGTGTTAAAATTCTTGACCCATTAAATTCTTGATCTACTGAAACCAGAGGTATTTTATTATGGTGGTTGTTTAGCTTAGTTAGTGGTTGCTGTGTAAAGCTAGCCATACACTCTGCGATACAAAAATTACTATCTATTAAAACCGACCAATGAAAGCAGTTTATCGGCATGAAATCTGCGCATGTCCACATGGTACGACAGATAAAATACAATTCTAATTGCCATTTTTTTCAATCGTAAAGTCATCAGACTTTTTTATTGGTCTGGGACAAGTTCATAGTGTTTTACCGACCAATTAGTGCCGATGATGCTTATTAGCATATAAAGACTTCTGGCATCGGCATGTTGCTGCCGCTGACATGGTGGCCATACAGCATAGCAGCCAACGTACTAGTTGTGGCAATATAGAAGTATTATATATATATATATATATACACTAATAAATATAGTTTACTTGAACTGACCGGAGAGGTTTTTTAAAGTTGTAGTGTATATTTTATTTTATGATATTAGATCGTAAATTCATTTTTTATGATCACATACATTCAGTGTAGCACCTACTAATGTCATGGTAGTCATAAATTCCCAAGATTTAGTTTTTTAGCGATAGGTTTTGATGTAAAGATATATTACAATTGTATTGGAATGTATTAGTATTTGTAGTAGGGTAGTACACAGCATGTATACATAAATATTATCTACATAGTATATACTACACCTATATCTGTTGTCTGTAAACATATCAATATATATCTCTATATATTGTTTATCTGTAATATGTATCTATCTAATATCTATGTATATAGAATGACAATTATATATATATATTTATTATTTTATTATTTACCTTTAATTCATTTTAAAATCACATTGTCTGATATAAACGGCGATTATTTTCGATGACATTTTCGATAAAACCAGAAAAATCGATCCAAAATTGGATTTTCCATGTGGTAGTATTTTACTGAAAATTACGGTCTACAACGACTCTGACGTCGGGATACATTGGTCGGTTTTAATAGATCTAAATTTTTATCGCAGAGTGTATGGCTAGCTTAACCTTCTGAGCGTTTAGCCCGAATTAACTCGGGCTGAGTTTTATGCATCATAAAACTCAGCCCCAGTTAACTAGAGCCGCGCTCTAGGTTTCGCCGTCTGCTTATGGCGGTCCGGGTCCGTCCCCGATCGCGTCACCGGTGACGCGAAGGGGGCGGGGGTAGGCGGCGCCATAGACCTCCGTGTAACTGGAGGGGCGTCGCTTTTCCTCAGCGTAAGTCCGGCGTCTCCGGCGTCCTCCAGCTGAGCAGGAAGTCGCGGCGGAGCATATTGTGCTCCGCCGCGATTGCCCGTGGCACGGTAATGAAAAAAACGTGCCAAGGGCCAAACGCTCAGGAGGTTAAGTGTCACTGCTTTTGGCTTTTTATGTGTTATGTTATCATGCTGATATGACCCCTGCATGTCATAATTCGAGTTATATAATATAAGGTTTTCGGAAATAATCTGATAGCTTGAATGCTATCTTTGAAGTTCTAGGCTTTACATCTCCCCTAGGACATTATCTTTATTTTACATCACCTAAAACCCCTTTGGTTGTTGTTCAGCGGCCCCCCTTGGTCCTCCACTTGCGGCCCCCAAAACTTAATGTTAATGCATAGGGCATAGGAATCGCCTGGGATCTTCTAAGAGCGCAAAGAGGAGGAGAGCGAGGGACTGCCTTTAGGCTCCGGCTGAGCACACTAATTGGCATATGTGAAAGCCAATCAGCGACCCAGCTGGTGCCAGAGCTCCTTTGCTTCCACTATACTACTTTGATGATATCTATGAGTCACATAATCTTTGATGATATATATGGGGCATTACATATCACCATGTGCAGCGGTCACACGTTGACCCAGCTTTCCGAATCAACTTTGGCGGTCCTACATCTGTAAAATTGTCAACCGGGAAAATCAGGTTTACATATGACCACTGTACCCAGGGGCAGAGAGAGTGGGTGCTGTCAGGTTTTGACTGCCTGGTGGGATCTGGTCCACCACCTGCTGGGATCTGTTGGGGGGCTGGATCGGTGTTATGTGTGGCCCTTTAGTAATGCTAAGGGCCATACTTGTGGCCCTCCATATAAACTCATATTGCCCATCACTGATCTAGAACATGTGTCGTATTTTACTATTATCAATTGGTTTCCATCTTAAGATACGAATGTATTCAAACTCATGTATTGTGTATCTTACCAATCTTTCGTTTTTGTTAGTATTCGTTTTCTCTTGTTTGGCTTTTTCTATTGTACCAAGTAATCCATCCAGTACCACTGTATATATCGAGGATGTGAACTAGCATTTTCAGTGAAACAGTTGGTGTTTGATGGACTGATACAATTACATGGAGTTTAACCTCCCTAGCGCTCTTGCAAGGTCCATATTTCTGTACCAAAAGTGCACCATAGTCTCACCATAGGAATGTTTTTTTTGTGTTGTAGGCCTGTTACTTCCCAAAATCTGTCCATACAAGGGTCTTATAGACATCTTGAATATAATAATGTTTGAACACACACAATTATTATTTAAAAAAAAGGACATTGAAACAAAATTACAAAACAGTGAGTATGTGCTGCCGGGGGATGTGAGCTTAGCTGGATGGCTCGATTTCATCAGCTGCAACACTGACATGAAAGTGCAGGATGAGATGGAGCCATCAGAAGCGCTAGCAAGGTTAGGCTATCACCACCAAACTTCTTTACTTCTTGACTTTTTGAACCATTTAAATGATTAATAATTTCTTATAGTGCACTTTAGAGAATTTTATCCACCTTGAATATCTTCATATCACTAGTGATCTATTCTTTTAGAATTCTTTTCATTCTATTCTTCATTCTCATACCCAGGTAAAAGAAATTTTTGTTTAATATACTAAAAAGACATTATCATGGTTGCTGTAACATGTTAAAAATGTTTGCAAGTATGTCATTTTTTTTTACCATGCTCTATATGCTTACAGTATACACATTAGTGTTGAGTGAGAATGTTTGAAATTCGACGAATAGCCAACATTCGAGGATTCGCAATATTTGGCGAATGTGCACTCGGATATTCGCAATGGTGGATGTTTGTCATATTACGCTTCAACATTGTTTACCGGCATACATTTTGCATATGTGTGCGCATTGCAAATGGATACACGCAATACACACAGTGCTTGTACTGGCTTAGATCACAGGATGCAGAAGAGAAGCTGTAAAGCTGAATTTTACGAATTTCGAATGTTCCTTTATGTATTGGGGAAATTATGCGAACTCAAATATATCATATGCCGCTCAACACCCTCAACCTGGGAACTTTTCATGACGAAGTTTATCACTCCAACTTACTGTGATAATAGTTGCTCCTTAGCCAAACTTGGCCCATGGAGATGGCTACATAGGTATGTGATGGGCAATACAGTTAGGACTAGAGATGGTCGAATTTTTCGACTTGCTAAATTTCAGAGCTGATTGCAAAGCCCCTGAACATGGTCTCATCACCAAACTTGCTGGAGATGTAGAGAATGGTTGGGGGAACATTTGAAAGAAAAAAGTATGTCTCTAACACAAACAGTTTTTGAATAAATTAAGTTCAAAATTAAAGTCGCATTTCCGAATTTTCCTAATTTGGGACATTTTGACTTGATTTTGAACTTAATTTGTGCAAAAACCAGGGCCGCCGTCGGGGGAGGGGGGACAGGGGGGACTCCCGTCCCGGGCAGCTAGGGGGGCCCGAAGGTCAGCACGTGGGGGCCCCGGCGTGCTGACTGATA
>CM070042.1:14833285-14864938 GCA_036250615.1 Ptychadena robeensis
GGGGCCCGGACATTTTTGCTGTACCGGGCCCCATGATTTCTGACGGCTGCCCTGGCAAAACTATTTGTGTTAGACACATACTTTTTTCTTTAAATTTTTCCCCCAACCCTTCTCTACATGTCCAGCAAGCTTAGTGATGATACCATGTTCAGGGGCTTTGCAATTAACTCGAAATCGTAGAATTTCAAAAAAAAAATTCAACCATCTCTAGTTAGGACATTCAAAGTGAGATGGTGCCAGGTGCTGAAGGGTTGTCCAACAAGCTTGCTTCTTCATTGTAGTATTGCCAGCCGCTATACCTAGTGTGCTTGGGAAGGCTGAGTAACCAAGAAGAGCAATTTATTTTAGAAAGGTGCACAGCTGTGACAATCCCAGAGCACAAATGAGAAAGACTGATTTATTGGGTTCAGTCCAATTTAGAAGTAAGAACTTTACTTGTACTTGAAAAGGTCAGGCTTTGAGCAGAAATATTGTTTTTATATCAATTGTTTGTGAATCGTTTTATGTTGCAACAAGTGAGTTTGAAAAAACACCACTCAAGAATTAAATATTGGCTTTCAATTTACCATTTGTCAGTTGAATGTTTACAATTTTGACCGTTTCCATATATATATATATATACAGTTTCAAGAAAAAGTATGTGAACCCTTTGGGATTACGTGGCATTTTGCATGAATTGGTCATAAAATGTGTCACACCAATAGAAAAACACTGTTTGCGTAAAATAAAACTACACAAACATTATATGTTTTCATGTTTTTATTGAACATAACATGTAAACATTCACAGTGCAGAGTGGAAAAAGTATGTGAACCCCTAGCCTAATGACTTCTCCAAGAGCTAATTGGAGCCAGGAGTGAGCCAACCTTAAGGCTAAGTTTACACTGGCGGTTTTTGAGCTGCTTTCATCTTGGAAACAGCCAGTGCGCTCCCGCAGCCACGGGATAAACCACTCCCTGTGGTCGTCTGTAAAACAGTACAGGCGATTACAGAGTGTCTAATTAAGGACCCCATAAAGGTCCTAATGTGGCGTCCGCCGGTCGGTCACGCTAAATGGTCATTTACCTGGCGGTAAAAAAACGCCAGTGTAAACTTAGCCTAAGTCTAATCAGTGTGATGATTAGAGATGGTCGAATTTTTCGACTTGCTAAATTTGTGAGCTGATTGCAAAGCCCCTGAACATGGTATCATCACCGAAATTGCTGGAGATGTAGAGAAGGGTTGTGGGAACATTTGAAAAAAAGAAGTGTGGCTTTAGCACATGTACTTTTTGCATAAATTAAGTTCAAAGTTAAAGTCGAAATTCTGATTTTCGAAATTTGTACTTGACTTTGAACTTAATTTGTGCAAAAACTATTTGTGTTAGAGACATACTTTCTTTTTTGGAGTATACCCCTAACCCTTCTCTACATCCTCAGCAAGTTTGGTGATGATACCATGTTCAGGGGCTTTGCAATTAACTCGAAATCGGCGAAATGGTCGAATTTTTGAAAAAAAATTCGACCATCTCTAGTGATGATATTGGATCAGTTGCTGAAAGCTGTCCTGCCCTTTAAAAGCACACACCAGTTTTGGGTTTACTGGTTTTAAGAAGCACTGTCTGATGTGAACCATGCCTCACAGAAAAGAGCTCTCAGAAGACCTACGATCAAGAATTGTTGACTTGCATGAAGCTGGAAAGGGTTGATGTTCATGTGTCCACAGTAAGACAAACTGTCTACAAATGGAGAAAGTTTAGTACTGTTGCTAATCTCCCTAGGCGTGGTGATTCTGTAAAGATGACTGCAAGAGCACAGTGCAAAATGCTTAATGAGGCAAAGAATAATCCTAGAGTGTCTGGCACATGCTAACATTTTTGTTGGCACATCTACAATAGGGAAAACATTAAACAAAAATGGAGTACATGGGAGGACACCACGGAGGAAGCCATTAATGGAAAAGAGCACCTGGATGTTCCACAGCACTACTGGCAAAAACCAGATGAAACCAAAATTAAGTTGTTTGAAAATAACACACAACACTATGTGTGGAAAAAAAAAGACACAGCACTCCAACATCAAAATCTCATCCCCACTGTAAAACATGGCAGAGGGAGCATCGTGGTTTGGGGCTGCTTTGGTGCCTCAGGGCCGGGGCGGATTGTTGTCATTGATGGAAATTAATTCCAGAGTTTATCAAGACGTTTTGCAGGAAAACGTAAGACCATCTGTCCGCCAACTGAAGCTGAGGATGGGTGATGTAACAGGACAATGACCCAAAGCATACAACAATTCATTCAACAAACGTATGGCTTCAACGAAACCAAATATGCCTTCTGGAGTGGCCCAGTCAGTCCTGACCTCAACACAATTTAAATGCTGTGGCATGACCCTAAGAGAGCGATTCCCACCAGACATCCCATATTGAATATTGCTACACTGAAACAGTTTTGTGAAGAGGAGTGGTCCAAAATTACTCCAGATCGTTGTGCAGGTCTGATCTGCAACTACAGGAAAGGTTTGGTTGAGGTACTTGCTGCCAAAGGAGGGTCAACCAGTTATTAAGTCCAAAGGTTTATATACTTTTTCCACCCTGCACTGTGAATTTTTACATGTTATGTTCAATAAAACATGAAGCATATAATGTTTGTGTAGTATTATTTTAAACAGACTGTGTTTTTCTATTGGTGTGACTTAGATAAAGATCAGAGCGCATTTTATGGCCAATTAATGCAAAACTCCACGGAATTCCAAAGGGTTTACATACTTTTTCTTGCAATTGTATGATTTTTAAGCTGTGGTGATATTCTATAGAGCATATCTGACCATCACACCTGGTTTATGATCAAAAGGTATACTACTCCAGAAAAATAGAAACCTTACTGATAAAGTGTAGCTCTCCGCTGTGCCACCAAAATGAATTTTTTCTGTTGAACTATAGGCGGTGGTATGATGGCATAGTATCCTGTGGCACAAGACATTCATAGAAGATCCATAAAGTGTAGATTGTAAATCATGGTAAATATGTGAACCTGCATGGCCTCAGGGTCTCCATGAACCTTGTCATCTATCGATCAAACCAGTCCACCTTCTTCCATTTGATGCACTTCGTAGGCCAATCCTAATCCTCAAATTTCCATTGTGGGCACCTTTGGCAGTAGACAGGAGATTACATAGGCATTGGTCTGTGGCTCAATCTGTAACCAATCCCTTTTTCTTATTATCAACATCACATTTTTCAGCAGTTTGCACTATAGTAGTTCTGCTCCGTGAACCAACCAGGCAGCCTAGCCTATTCACTTTTATTAGTGATCATGGGTGGGGTGGCTTTATCCTGTTTTTGTTTAGTACCAACCACCCCATATCAAGAACAGGTCACAACCAATAGTGTTGATGATGCTTTCACCCACACACATAAACATGACAATTTGACTCTTGTCAAAGCCCCAGCGATCCTCATATCCCCCTTTAAGGACTTGTTGTCAAATATTTAACCACCTTGACAGATTCCATTGTGTTGAAATAATACATGTTAATCTAGCCACACATGGTTAGATTTTAGCATTCAATCGAAGTTTTTCGATCAAAAAAAACGATCGATTGTAAAAAAAATCCATGTGCTGCCCACATAGTACAATCGACAATTATTGATCGATTTTTGTCAAATCATCGATTGAAAAGTGATCGGACAGGTTGGAAAATTTTGCTTGATTGGTCGATTTTATGGCTCGATTTTTTGGGCTACTTCCCTTTAACTTCCGATTGAAACTAAATCGTAAGAGGAATTCAATCTACGATTTTGGATTACTTCGATTAACTTTTCAGTCGAAATTGAACAATTATCGTACTCCCCATGTGGTGGATTGAACTTCAAAATCTAATCGAACTCGATTGAACGCTAAATTTAACAATGTGTGGCTAGCTTTATTCACTTAACCTGTCAGTGTTTTAGGTTTACAGGTGATCGTTGTATGTGGAACCCCCTGAATATTGTTTGGAATGGTCGCCAATTAAATCCTCTTTTTTGCTACAGCAGACATTTTTGCTAACTGTGCACTTCCAACCTTGTGGTAATCAGGTATTTTATTGCTTCAGCATGGCTTTCCTTATGACAATATGGTGTGAGTTTAAAAATGAACTTGAAGCAGCCCAGAACTTTACAAAAAGAAGCCAATTCAACCCTGAAATGGGTTTGATGGTTGGATGTTTACAAACATTTGGCCAATATAACGTTCCTTTTGTGGACCTTCTTAGACCTCTTTATGTTCATTTTTAGTGTTGGTGAAGTACTTCCTGCATACCATTAGCGGTCATACTTTTCTATAATATTTAGAGAGATTAAAATGGTGATACCTCATAGGACAGGGAAAAACAAAATCAATTGCAGTAGTCCCTGACAGTTACTATGACCCTTCTGTGCTTTCTCCATTTCTTTTAATTGTGTGATTTGAATCTCGCTCTGGATTCCAAGACTTCCTTTGATATTGTATCCATTAAGGTGACTATATTAGGATCTCTGTTGGTTACTTCTACTCCACTCCTTATAGGACACAGTGCTATATATGCATGTTGTCATTTTACCTCTTCTGTACTAAAATACCATTAGAAAAAATAGTTTGTAACCCTTAAAAGTTAAATATGCATGGTAAGTAAATAAACCAATTTTTGCACTTTTTAATTGAGTCTCTGATCTGTTTCAGACTGAGGTGCTCCCAACTTTAGTAGCATTTGTCCATTGATCCTTTTGGAATGTCTTTTTCACTTGTGCCAATATAAAAAAAAATCATATAATTGTAATGAAGATTACATTGGCTAGGTTTGTGATGATTTTACTTCAAAATGTATAGATATTATCACTATCTGATATTTTGATATAGCAGGGTACAGACGGCTCGATATTCGAGCCTTCAGATGTACCCTGCAGCAGCGTGATGACGTCATCACACTGCTGTCAGATATCGGAGGAGGCGGCGAGAGACGGATCTGCTCTCCCTGAGTCAGCCGAGCTTTGCCTGGAGACCGGCGGTCTCTAGGCAAAGCATCGGACATCGGCCGTATTTACGGTCATGTCCGATAAGGCTGTTCAGGGCAGCTATGGGGGCATATTATATGGGTCAGATAGATGGCCGTGAGTGCGCATGGCCCATCGATTTGACCCATATCTCCACGTCTGTACTCTGCTTATGCCTAGCAGGAATACCATAAATGCGACCTGATCAAGGGTACCCTGCTCAACTATCCTACTTTAAATACAATCCACAGAAAGGCAAATGATTCATTTGGTTGTTATGTGGTCATTTTTTTTATCTTCCAGTTTTTATAAATGTATCCCTGTTTTTGCTGAGACATCAATACCTAGAAAGATACCAATTTGCATATTATCAGCTCTGCCAGTCCAGGGAGCCTCAAAATACATGATACAATTTCTATTTAAAGGCTTACATTGAAGGTCTAGAATTTAGACTGCCAATCCTCTGTAAAGGTCTATGGTCTGTTTGTAAATCCGTTGCTGCAGCTCAACAGCATTGAAAAACAGTAAATGTAAAACCAATTAACTCCCTGACCTCCCTTCCTTGTAATGTGAGCACTGATAAGACCACCATGCACCACACACACAGACAATGGAGAATATTTAGAAACGTTCATGAGTTAAAAGCCAGGCAGTTGATACCCTTTTTTCTACATAAATGCATGTATTCTACATATTATATTTTATAGCTTAAATTATTTACACATTTTGAGGTTTTGGGTTTGCATGTTTCTTTTCTGTTATGAATGTCCTTTTATATATACTCTGTTATGTCATTGTTTACTCAAATCTGCTGTTGAAATGACCAGTTCACTAAGTTCAGACCTGCCCATGCTTAACTAAAATCCACTCCTTTAAAGTAAAAGCCTCCCCTGCTCAAAAAGGTCTCAATTGTGTTGAATGAGTTCACAAATTGTTAATTACACTCTAGAAGTAACAATAATGCTTGTAATATATACACATTCATATTTGTTTTTATTTCTGGAATTGTATCCCAAACCTAATACAAATGATAGTCATGGTTGTACCAGAATCGTAATCTATGACTTATCATTTTTAAACGGTCAGTTTCCTAGTAATGGTATAGGTGGAACTTTGTTTGTGTTATCCATCTACCTACCCGCACCCACCCTTGTGTATTCTGATATGAACAACATTTAGAACAGTCAAATTAGGAATAGTGATGAGCGGCATTAGCAACATTCGTATTCGCGGCATGCCGCAAATTTTTCTGCAAACATTTGGAAAATATTCGCATTCGGGAATATTCGGGGGGGGGGGGTTTATTACGAATATCTGCAGTTTTTATTGCGAATTTCACGCACGCAATATGTTTAACATGGTGCGAATTTTTATGCGAATTTTCAAAAGTACAGATTTTCGCAATATTCGCATCACCCCAATATTTGAAAAACTGTTGATGGTCGCAGGGAGTGTTGCTAAGCTCTTGTTGCAGCCTTCCCATTCGTCCACTTGCATTGAGAGGCATGTGTAATGGGAAAAAAATACCGAATATGCGGAATTGCGAATATTCGGCAATATATTCACCATCTTCGCGAATTTCCGAATTGCCGATATTCGCGATTAATATTCAGAATCCGAATATGCGCGATTATCACTAATTAAGAAAAGACATCAGGTTCATATGAGTTATTTCTGTTTAGTGTAGAGGATGTGGATACGAAATGAACTGGATAGCCGCACACTCAGAACTCAGTGTCACTTCCATTAAACTTGCTTTTATTATTTGGACACGGTGGATTTCTCAGTCAGACATTATGCAGTGTATGTTATGGGAGAGGCAGCATTGGTAGAATAGCGCTGTACACACTGTCGCGCGGGGGTTGTCACCGACCACTCTGTCCTCTCCCCACTGGGTGAAGGGACAAGATACGGGAACCAGTCAGAATGTAAAATGGCGTAAAAATAATTAATACATTAAAAAGAAGGAGAGGCAGGACAGCGGTCACCTGGGGAGCGGAGGGAAGAGAGGGCTCCAATGGTCACCATTTGTAGTAGGAGTCATCGTACCTAAAAAAAAAAGATGGATATGTAAGTGTTAGTAGTGCAGACATGAATGCTGTTGATGTTTTTTATTTTTTATAGCTAGAGGCTGCTTAAAAATAAAATAACCTAAATGTGACTAAATGTGATCTTCCTTTCCTGCCACCTCACAACAATAATGATTGGCTTCTTCACTAACCAGCTACAGACACAAATCGTTTGTTTTGTTCTCTCTTCCAGTCTAAACAATAGATTGTCCAAAGTGGACCAATAGGATTGGACTTTATAGACTTTTTCTAGGGGTACATTTTGGGGTATATTCCAAACAATCTCTAATGGAGACTTTTGATGACAACTGCATGTCCTAAGGAGGTTCTCCAGAGAACACCATGTAAAAAATTACACCTTTTAACAACAACCTGGACCCAGTACCTCTCAAGGTGGTTTTACATTTACATTTTACACAGATTTTTTCTTTAATCAACTGCGATTTGATTAGATTCGGATCAATTCGATTTTTTGTTCGATGTCGTTGTAGAACATCATTCGTTCATTTATTGAATGCAACATTAGATTTTTTGTTCGATGTCGTTGTAGAACATCGTTCGTTCATTTATTGAATGCAACATTAGATTTGTTCATCCATTGCCGATATCGAATGAAAATACATTTGAAATTACAAGGACAGATACAAATTTACCAACATGTTCAATGACCTTTCGAACGATTTTTTGGAATTTATCCATCGAACAAACTGGCCATTCTAGATTTTTGTTCAATCAACCAACAAATTGTTCGTTCTTCTTGATCTAATGAAAAAAACCCACCTTAATTTAATCTGTATGCCGGCACTGTTGATCTAACAGATGTTACTAACATTATCCATTCTCTTTAACAGAAATTTTTTATTAGCAGGTGAAGTGATTGTTCTTTTAGGCCCACATACCGTGATCTACTGTTGTAGTTTCCATTGTCTCCATACAGAATATCAGACAGGAGGTTATCGGCGGGACTGTCCCTCTTTCCATATCTGAAATAAATAGCCATGATGAAGAACTATAATGTTGGTAAGTTCTAATAAATCTGTAGTGTTTGTTACTTTGCATTACATTTATTTGACTTGTAACTACCTACATTTTATATACATAGTAGTTTAGTAATTTCCTGCACAGCATCATTCAGCCTGGGGGAAGGTAGGCAGGCAATATTGGCCATGTGAGATGGCTTATAGATGGAGAGCACTCATTGAGGACTTGAATAGAGATAGTTTAATTTTTTCAACTAACTGATTTGTGAGTAAAGGCTGCCATACACCCACAGACGGGTGCAGACAGACGAGCTCCGATGAGCTCTGAAATGCAGCGTGATGGCGTCATCACGCTGCATTCCCGGGCTGACTCCATCGGCCAGGCACCCTTTGTGTGCCGGCCATTAGCTTCAATGAAGACGCCGGTCTTCATTGAAGTTAATGGCATCGGCCAGAGAACATCGGACATGTCCGTTCTCTGGCCAGCCGAGCTGTGGGGTGACAGGGATGTGTCGCCCCATGTGGGCACACACTGATTGGCGGGCGATTTTGCTGCCGACCGACGGCGCAAGCACGCACGCCCATAGGTCAGCGGAAAAATCCCGCTAATCGGCGTGTGTATGCCAGGCTTTAACTGCAAAGCCCCTGAACATCATCATCAAAATGGAGCCGCAGGTTTGTGGGAACATTGAGCTAGCATATGTAATTTTTGCATAAATTAAGTTCAAAGTCTAAGCCAAAATTTTGACTTGACTTTGAACTTAATTTATGCAAAAAATTGTTCTGTTAGAGCAATACTTTTTTTTTTTGTAGTATGCCCTCAACCCTTCTCTCTCCTACATCTCCAGCAAGTTTGTTGATGATACCATCCTCAAGGGCTTTGTAATTAAGTCACAAATTTGAACAAGTCAGATTTTCAAAAACAGATTCGACCATCTCTGGACTCGAATGATAATCATTGTCTAAACAGTATGCTGGGACTCAGTGGTGACTGTGTCTTATTCCTTAACTGTAATAGAATGTGGTGTGTGTGTGTCTTTCTGTGCTGGCCATGTATTTTATAGGAACCACAAAACCTATTAAGATAAAAGCACCAAAAATTATCAAAACAACCATATTTATATCCTTGAATGTTACCCTTAAAATGTAAACTTTGTAGAATACCAATATTTCCCAGCGTGGTAGTTGGTGACTACAGTAAGTCAGGGATTAACCACTGCATTCAAATATAAACATGAACCATAGCCCAGCAAGAGGTCAGTATGGTAATTGTGTCTCACACCTTACATTCAAATTTTTCCTGGTTTTAAGTCTTTGGCTTTTAAAAGAAATGAGTTGGAAGGAAACATTTTTTATATCTTTCTAATACCACCATATCTCTGGTAGAGATTTCAACTACATTATCCTCCCTAGCGGTCAGCCCCTACCGCACCCTTTGTAATGATCGTAGCAGAGTACTATGCTTGAATTTCCCACCCTCCCCCCAGTCCTGTCCACATCATTGATGACACCGGAGATGTGGGCTGGAACACTGACACCCCTCCAATTATAGTTGAGGTCTACAACGTGGCCTCCCTCCCCGCCCCTTCAGCATCATTGGAACCCCGTAAATGCTGCAGTGGGATAGAGAATTGCTGCGGCTTTCCAGGGGTACATCAGTTTTTTCCGATCCCCATTCCTGTAGCAATGAAGAACCCAAACCTTCGTCTCAACCACTAGGGAGGTTAAGTAAGATGGCAGTTTGAATTTAAAAAAAAGTTTTTTTCCAGTGTCATACATATCGAAACCTTCTTTGTGCATAAACCAGGGTGGTAAAGTTTCCAATTGCACAAAATTAAAAAGGTGACACCACCTGTGCCATCTTACCCAATGTAATTGAATTCAAAAGCCCTCATATACCTTTAGATCTACCAACAACTATGTAGTGCCGGGTCCTCACTGATACAATACATAGTGATTGAAAGGTTTAGAAAGGTCCTCATATTACATGATTTCGGTAGAACAAAAGTTGCTTGTACAGAATGGTAAGATTTTAAGGTGTATGGGGGCCTTTACATGTTAATATCTTAAAGCAGGGTACAAACGACTCGATATTTGAGCCGTCCAATGTACCCTGCAGCACGCTGCTGTCAGATATCAATGGGGCTGGGGTGACAGCTCTGCTCTCCCCAGCTCAGCCAAAGCTTTGCCTGGAGACCAGCGGTCTCTATGCAAAGCATTGGACATCTGCCATATTTACGGGCATGTCCGAGCGGGATTGATTTGTCCCGCTTGAAAACAGCGATGGGCGCATATTATACGGGCTAGAAAGGTGGCTGTGAGCGCATACGGCGCTCAAAGCGGCCATCGATCTGGCCCATATCTGCAGGTCTGTACCCTGTTTAACTCTACTAGTCCACCATACAATCCCAGAGTTAAAGTCAAGCTGACATGACAGATATATGAATCTGCCATCCTAAAGGTTATTTGCCTGGTTGCTTGGGTCAGTACTTTAAATGGCTGGCCCATAAAAACTATACTTAAACATGATGCAAACCTTGGTTGGTCTATTAAATATACTGTCTAAACCTGTGAACACACGGCTCAATCGATATAGGAGCCGTTCGAGGTTTCCACCAGCAGCGTGATGACAGCGTTGAGAAATGGACTTCAACCATGGTTTACGGTAATGTCTGTTATCCCTGTTTTCAAGCGAGATTGATCCCACTCCAAAACAGGAATGGCAGCATTACATATGGGCCAGATAGATGACCATGAGTGCGCACGGAGCTTAAAGCTGCCATCAATCTGTCCTATATCCATAAAGCTGGGCATACACGTACTAATGGGATCAGGCAAAAATTTACCACCCTGTCGGATAACTGTGCGATCCGACATTTCCAATCCTCGTCAGTTGCAGCCTCCAATTCCTGCACGACCCGATACCCGATCCGATGCCGTGCGCGCTCCCGCATCCTTAAAGGATCGGGTCGTGCAGGAATTGGAGGCTGCAACTGACGAGGATTGGGCTAAAATCAGCCAGGGACGGCTGCCCCCAGCCGAAGTAATGAGCTGCACATTAAGTGCGCTGGCCGATTCTCTGCACTAGCGGGCGGGCGTGATGACGTCATCACGCCGCTCCTAGTGCAGAGAATCGGATAAGGAATAGACGGTAAATCGTACCAACTATTCCCAGCTTAAGTGTGTTAACTGTTGTATTAAAAGTGCTCTGTTATATCTGTTCATGCTCGAAAAAGTTTCAGCTGATGACACTCTTTTCTATCTGCTTGTGCTACTAAGGTATTGATTATATTATTAACTTTGGTCTATAGAACCCTTCCCACCTATTTTAGGAAGAAATGAAGGCCTTAAAAAACGTTTTAACACGGTCTATTTTTATGATCCATAGTACCATTGGATTAAAATACAAAGAAAACCCATCAGATACTTTGACTAAAGTCCGATCACTGCCGGATGGTTTTTTATTTCTACTTTGGTACTTTGGTTACTTTTGGTCTATCGTTTCAGCTTAAAAGGATCAATTTTAAAACAATACTTTTTATGTCGATTAAACAGAAAAATCTAACCGTGTATGCCCAGCTTAAGAATCCTGTATTTCTGTGCTAGAGTAATAACAATAGAGTGAACATGAAAAAAAAGTCATAAGGAAGAAAACCAATGCAGTCACCACATCTAAACATTTAGGGAGCTGCAATATTGCATCGTTTTAGTGGCTTAGTGGTTAGATACTCTTTAACTCTGATTTGGGGGAGTGGCCCAAAAAGTATTGAAACCAGTTGTAATAAATGGTCTGTAATGAAGTACCGTATTTCTGAGTCAGCAATTAAATACATATGCTTTTGATCTTGGATTTAGATAAGCTTTAATGTTCATGGGAATGCAATTGTATACTGTACACTATAAAAATATTCTTGTTGGAAGATAGAGCCTTACCTCTGCCGTGTCACCAGGTTGATGTAATGCCGCAGGGCTGTCAAATATTTGGTCATTTCCTCTGGTGAAGCGTCCTCTCCAGGGCTTTCTGGTTTGGGTGGATATCCCTCTACTATCGTTCCTAGACATATTAAGATGCAGATTGCAACAGCTACCATCATTGGCCAGAGCTTCAAGGAGGTCACCATCTGAAGGAAAACACATGAGTATATCCACATTATAGGACAATACAAATACTCAATATTAGACTTCATCATACAAACCTCTTTGAATAACAATTGGCTGCCTAGAAATAAAGAGGCAGACTTTCTTTCTAACCCCCCCCCCCCCCCTTCCTTAGTGCTCATAAGAGTCCCTTAGCTTTTTACACCCAATCTGAAGTTAGAAGCCCCCCCCCCCCCCTCACTGTCTAATGTTGGAATTACAAGTGGCACAGGTATGAATTTAAATGTCACTCCACAAAGTGATATTTATCTATTATTTCTAAGTTCTTTGGGAGAAAATGCAATAAACAGTAGGAGGCCATACTGTTCCTATAAACAAAAGGAATCGTAATAATAAGTACTAATAATAATAATGGTACTTGATATGTAGCAGGAAACCCCTGTCCATGCTATGATGTATGTCCTGACTGTTGGGATACTATCATGGGGAACCCTGTCCCTATTGTCAGAATGTCATAGGGAACCTATCCCTACTGCTAAAATGCCGTTTAGATCCTTCCCCTGCTGCCAGAATCCCAAAAAGAGCTCCATATAACTAACCTGTACAATATAAACAAAAGCTTATTGACAGGGATTGACAATATTAAAGCACACAAAGACAATTGGTTATGTTCCAACACTTTTGGAAAATATTCTTTTTTGTTCCATCATGACTGTGTCACTGTGAGCAGTAAGCCAACTCTATGAAGTCATATGTTGATAAGCTCAGTGTGAGAAATTAAAGTTGTCCTGGAATGAACCCTCATCAAATTTAACAAAGATCAACTGGAACATATTTTAAGCGCTTCCCACATACACTTAACCCCTTGTGGAAAAATGTGAAGAAAGCTGTAATGAGGAGACATCTTAAGCCCCCCATACACCTTCAGATTCCTCCATACAACTTTCATGAGACCTACCAACAACTATGTAGTATAGTGACCTCCCTGATAGAATACATAGTGATTGGAAGGTGTAGAAAGGTCCTCCTATTACATGGTTTTGGTAGAAGAAAAGTTGGTTGTACAGAAGTTGCATGGTAGTTGTATGTGGTGTATGGGGGGCTTTAAAATGATGGTTTTGGAATGGGATGTCCAACAAGTGGATAGTCTTGTGAGGCGTCCACCAACTTATACCATTTTCTGCTTTATGGAGAAACTGAGCCTTTGCATTGTATATTTACCTAATAGTGTTTGAGTGACAATTTGAGGAAATACTCACGTACACTATAGTGTTTAACCACAAAAATATTGAAAGGGCCTATTATGGATCTGCCTATGATCTGCGCCAATCTCTGACCCCGATGCACAGTATGTTGTAACTTTGCCAATGAGCACTAGTGAATCAAGTAAACATATTCATCTTCCTTCATAGGATCTGCAGCTATTGTACAAAAGCTCTCTAACAACCGGCTTATCCTTGTTGGTGGTTGTAATGTCTTCCAAGAGTCCAGCAATGATCCCCCACCATCAGACCAAGGAAAGCTTTGTACAGGTAAGTTCAAGCAATTGTCAAAATTGTGTATATATACACATTGCCTTCCTATGGGTACCAGGTACAATTAAAATTGTTGACATATAGAAGATTAAACTTTTATACATTTAATGAGCAATATATAAGTGGCTCTTAAGGACAGAATATAATTCTCCCCCATGAGGCTTGAATCATGATACAAAACAATAGCTGTTTTGCTAAGCTACTAAGGGATTAATAATTACAGAGATTTATGCTGAATTGGAGTTCTTTCCAATATTTCCTTTAATTAAATTTAGCTTATTATATATATTTTAGATTTTAAAAATTAATTTGTCACATTGGAACGCTATCTTCTCTAGCCACAAAAGGAAGAGAGGGAATGCAACTTCTTCAACTCCACTCTTAGATAGTGGTCACCAAAACCAGGACCCCAATGGAAGACTTTCCTCATTTTTGTTTCAGTGACAGATCACAATTTTGGATTAAAAAAAAAAAGCATAAATCTAGAAATATGTAGTATAGTGACCTCCCTGATAGAATACATAGTGATTGGAAGGTGTAGAAAGGTCCTCCTATTACATGGTTTTGGTAGAAGAAAAGTTGGTTGTACAGAAGTTGCATGGTAATTGTATGTGGTGTATGAGGGGCTTTACAACTGCATCCAAAATAATGTTTGACTTTAACAGTTTTTTTAAATGGAAACGTGTAGTTGCCACTGATGACATTGTTCTTCATGTGCAGTTTTTTTCTTATAATCACTTTACAATCCTTTAAAATTTTTATTTTACTGCTTAGAACAGCAAAATAATAGATAGGTGATAACCCTTCTTACTACCTGGTACTCTAGAAATATTCAGGGAAAGAGGTAACACTTGTCAGAGGTCAGTAATTCACTAAGAAAATGAAGTCAGAGTTTAAGGTGACAGACATAGAGCCTACATCAGTATTCAATGGCTACCCTATTTTACAGAGTTATAAATATTGAGAAAAAATAGGTTAGTATAAGTAAAGTTGGCCATACACCTTTAGATTTCTCTGTCAGATTTCCTTTAGATCTCCTTTTGTTTTACCAAAACCATGTAATATGAGGGACTTAAGCTAGCCACACACGGTTCAATTTTGGTTCAGTCGATGCTCGATCAGATCGAGGAATTCAATCGTCTAATCGAAAATCAATCTTAATTGCCTCAACATACACCCCACATTGAGTTTGCGATTGTGGTGAGATTTCGATTCCAAAATATTACTAAAAGCGTCGATTTTGATATGGAAACGATTGAAGTTCAGATTGAAGTGGTCTATGTTATTATATTGAATCTAATCGATCCAGGAGAAACACCACAAACATCGACGATTATAAAACGATTTTGGCACAATCGACGATGATTTTCCAACATGTCCAATCAAAATTCGATAAATTTTTCTTCGAACAATTATCGTCGATTGTACAATGTGGGCATTTCACGATTTTTGTTCAATCGATGAAAAAATTCATCTAATCGAGCATCGATTGAACCAAAATTGAACCGTGTGTGGCTAGCTTAACTAAACCATCAAGTCTACCTGTGTTCAATCGCAGAGGACCCGGCACTACAGAGTTGTTTGTAGATCTAAAGGATATCTGACAGAGAGATCTAAAGGTGTATGGTCAGCTTTAGATTAGTAATTCTTTCCTATGAAATGAGGAACCCACTGTTGGTTAAAAAAAATTCAAAATTTTTTTACCATTCCACAAAGAGGTCCTAAGAATATCCTAAGTTGGTTTAAGCAGGCTACTCATGCATTGATTTTCAATTTTGAAGGGAAAGTTGGATCAGAAATTTAGCAAGCTTGCATTTTTTTTCTTGATCTTAGGAAACCACAGAAAGTCCAAAAAGTTAAATATTTTTATATGTTTTATGAGTTTGGTATGCAGAGTAATTCTCTGTTAGTGATATGACTATGAGAGTACTAATGCAGGTGTAGGTGTTTGATCAACAAAATACTAGTGCATAGAAGAGCAAGTCTCATCCTTTTTAATACATGAAAGTACAGAGTATGTCATTCTGTTTGCTCAGCGGGTTTAAACTGTGAATGAAGGTAAGGAGAGCATTACTATAAATGAACCTGTTGCATGGACAGAACACATGTTCAATAAAGGGGTCCCTAAAGCCCCCCATAGACAGGCAGACTCCTCCATGCAACTTCTGTACAACCAACTTTTCTTCTACCAAAACCATGTAATGGGAGGACCTTTCTACACCTTCCAATCACTATGTATTCTATCAGGGAGGTCACTATACTACATAGTTGTTGGTAAGTCTCATGCAAGTTGTATGGAGGAGTCTGCCTGTCTATGGGGGGCTTTAGGAAGTAAACTGGGAAAACCAATTAATAACATGTGATCTCTTCTATGTTCTAGTTGACAACTACGCAGACAGAGAAAGCCACCTACAAGACCATTGCTAAAGATGATAGCTGGTGGACCAAAAAGCAGCTGGATGTCTCTGACCAAAAGTCAGTTTTTTTGTTATTAGTCCATATGCATGAGCACTAGCCCAGAATTACCATGCAAGTTGGACGCTCTCATTCAAAATGTGTGAAAAGAAGAAAATGATGCGGAAGTAAATACATTTTAGTTTCAAATATGCTTCCAAAAAAACAAGACAATGAGCACTTCATGAAAGGTGAAATGGGAGATTCAGAGATATATGACATACAGAAAAGTATCAAGGATCTGTCAGTATGGATCATCTGTGCTGGAACAGTTTATGAGTCTATTATACAACACCAGTAATTTAGTGCAGACTGGATGTCAGGTATAATGGTAACCAGTATGTTATAATTGTATTGATAGTCCACCTCAAAGTGATACTTTACTTATAGATTGACCGCAATGTGGTGAGAAAGTTTATGGGTTCTTTAAGATCTTGGATTTTCCAATTCATAGATATCATTGCTATAATTCTGACTCCTGTCCTCCTGGGAGCTTGAAGTCTCCCCACCCACCTTTGAGTTTTACAGCTCCTCCTGTTATATTCTGTATAAAATGACATGCATGGACAGGGATGATGAAACCCTTCTTATAAAATGACATAAATGAACAGAGATGATAAAAGCCACAGAAGAAGATGAGCAAACACACTGTAATTTGAGCCACCCAGAGATATGTCACATAAATAGTTAAACTCACCAGCATAAACCAAAAGGGAAATAATCAATTTAGTGTGAAGTGACCTCAATGAAGGCATCAGCAGGAACCTATTGTGCCTTTGAATAATGTTAAACACTATATTGGCAATAATCAGCAAGTAATTTTTGGGATTTTCCTTGGGTGTCAAGAGCTGTACCTGATCCGGCATTTCTGAATTAACCACCTGTGCCAAAATTAGGTCAGTATGGCCCATTGTGAATAGGTAAAGTTAAAACATCGTTAAAGAAATACAAAAGCTACCATTGCTGACCTATCCTGAAGACGCCTGACTCTCATCTGAAATCTATTACTTAAATTGCAGACCCAGTAAGCCAATCAAGACTTTTATCTGGCATTTCTGAGCCACATTAATGACATGACAACCAAGCAACTAGCATTTTCAGAAAAAACATGCATCAAGTCACAAACTGTACTTTGTCTCCTGCAATGTATGTTGATGCTATATATCACAAATAAGTTACAGCATAAGAGTAGGTTACTCACTGTGTGTTGGAAGGAAGGGGATGTGCAGGAAGGTAAGGATGCTTCAGGTTCCTCTGTATCTCTCTCTCGGTCTCTGACTGTCTTTGTAGGATGCTTAGAAGATTCTGCTTGCTCCTCTGATCTCTGTGAATTTATACATCTTATGATTGCTGAAGAATAAGCCTGACCCCTCCTTCTTCCTTAAACTCCTCAGCTCCATCCCCTATGAGCATACACTCACTCATCACTGATTGATCAATGAATTGTCTATTCTGGTACCTTGTGCGTATGATGGGGAGGGCGCAAGAAGCAAAGGCTAGGAGTGGGGGGGTCAGAGGTGTGCGTGGGTACAAAATAGACAGTCTATTAACCTTCAGGTATGGGCCATAATCTGCTTTTACGACTAAATTGTTTTAGCATTTTATCGTAGTAGATAGCGGTAAATTTGTTGAAGCTGATGCTTAATGTTTTGTGGAGAGGGGGGGGTTCAGACATTTTGCCTTTTATTTGTTCACATATGAAGAAGTCAGCTTGTGATTGTTTGGGTTTATTGCCCGTAAAACTCCCTATCAGTGTATGCGAACATTAGTGTCCTCGACTTATTTGTACGGCTTGTGATATGAGATGCTCATTAGAATCCAGAGCTGCTTGTTTTAGCTAATGAACAGAGTAAAAGAAATATATATACATGTCTAAAGGGTTGGCCAGAAAACCAAAAAGCATCAAACTGTCCTTGGGTAACCGGTGATTTTCCAATTTTAAGGTGTGAAGTGCTAAATTAAGAAACTGGATATCTTAACAACTCTTGAAGTAGAAATAAACACTAAAATGTCTTATTAGATTAAAATTTTGTAGAAGTACTTTTTTTTATACTTTGTTGCATCTCGCAGTGACCAATAGGATCGGATAGAATAGGATAGAAGACCAAAACCAACAGGGTGAACTTTGCTTTTCTTACATGGAGGCTAGGATGTACAATAATATTTTTTTATTAATATCTTTAAAATAATACATATACCATGGTATATCTTAATTAATACACTACCCCCATTACTATTTAATTACCTGTTGGTCCTGCCAGCCAGTCTCTTTGAGTTTTCTTTCAGACTCGACAAAAATGCATTTAACAATGACCAGGAATGCTTAGAATCTTCAGCTTTATAAATCCTTAAGCTGGGCTTACAGGTACCAATTCCTGCGCAATCCGATCCCCGATCCGATGCCGTGCGCACTCCCTCATCCCTTAAGGATCGGGTCGTGCAGGAATTGGAGGCTGCAACTAACGAGGATTGGGCTAAAATCAGCCGTCCAGTTATCCGACAGGGCAGTAAATTTTAGCCCGATCCCATTAGTTTGGCTGGGGAAAGCTGCCCCCAGCCGAACTAATGAGCTGCAGATGAAGAGTTCTGGCCGATTCTCGGCACTAGCGGGCGGGCGTGATGACGTCATCATGCAGCTCCTAGTGCAAAGAATCGCAAAAGGAATAGACGGTACATTGTACCATCTATTCCCAGCTCTAATTTTAAAAGGGAAAAAACTGCTTGATCTGCTGAAACGTAGTTATATATGGGGCTTCTTTCTCCCTTTGAACAAAATCTTTTTAGTTTTACCTTTGTAACAACACCTCGAGTAGGAACCGAGGAAGTACTAGCATCATCGTGAAAGATTAAAATAATGTATAAAGAGTCCAGTAAAATGACCAAATAAAAAAAAGGACATTCTCCAAATAAAATATGTAATGGACAAATACTTAGAGCTGCCTCTATCTCAGAGGAACCCTTTACAGACCTAAAAAATTAAATAAAGGTTACCTGGTCTTCTGTTCTGTTTAAGTTCCATGTCTGTGGAACCTAGGAATCTTGTAGATCCATTGGTCTCCAAGACATGTAGCAATCTCACAAGACTTGGGAAGGGTAATGTTACTCCCTTAACCTGCTTCGAAGTGCTATTTATAATTTTTTTGTTCAAAACAGTAGGGAAAATGTACACACATTACAACTTTATCTGATTAAATTTCATACCTGGTAACATCTCTCTACCACATGTTGCATGCAGCAAGGACTGGGGCCAGACAGCCATGCAGGACACTGGAGCTGGATGGACATTGCTGGAAGACATGTTCAACTTGTCTGGATCAGGTTAGCAATCCCGAGTGAGGCTCTGGGTTACCACTTTTGGCAATTAAAATCTATCCCAAGCCACACTAAGGATTACTGCGAGGGAGGTTATTGACATTACCCTACTCAAATCTATCTGCCCAATGTGTAAATATCATTACATACAACGTCAAAGAAAGGAAGAAGATTACAGAAAACTGGTACGTTTAAATAAGAATTTTTGGTTTGCCTATGTTATGTGTTCACTGTTTAGGGTTTATTTATGCATGTATAGGTGTCCTTTAATTTTACTTCACAGAATATCTCTAACCAAAAGTACAGAATTTCATCTACATTTTTGGGGGCAAATTAGGTTATTGTCTCAACAAGAATTTTTTTGGCCCAATTAAGATGATCATCCCAATCGCAGGTTTTTTTTCGTTGTTTTCTCCATCCCCTTTATCCGCGTATCAGATAACCAGTATTTTTTTTTCTATTCTACTCGTTTATTATATACGGTATAATGTTGTAGAAACAATACAGCAAAGCCTTTTTTTTCTTCAATTAGAAGTGTTGCCAGTCACTGTGCGGTTTCAAGTGAGCACAAGACATAGTACAGGTGACATCCCAGGCATTAAGAGTAAATTCAAGGGTACAATTATTCGATCTGTCATTGTATGATACCTAAATGACCATTCCAGTAAAGATACTGACCACATTTTACAGATGTATTAAATGTAATTAAAAAGGAACTGAAGTTAAATTGCGGGTAAATGGATATAGAAACTGAATTTAAACTGTTAGCTGCACTATCCACTAATGTGACGTGTGTTATAAATTTAATTGAGACTTGATAGTGCTTTTTCCAGATGGTCATCCAGCTTGTCAGACTTGCAGAAAGGTAGGCCATGGTTTCCTGGAACCACACCTAACAGACCATGTAGTAATTAGCCAAAAGTTTGGTTTCTTCATGTATGGCTAAAGGAATGGCTTACGCAATACAAGTAGAAGCCTTAAAAATTGAGCTCAGTTGTTCCAGTGAAGGATACAGTCATTGCTCTAGCATACATTTAGAGTTAGACAATAGTGTAAATACAGTTGCATATTAAAAGCCAGCTCCTTATAATCCGGTGTGGAGGAACTGCAATGGCCTGTAAAGAGCCATAACCACAACTCTATAATAACCAGTAGCTGAATTCACCGAAGTTCTTTTTTTTAGCATAGAGCCCAACTAGCTACAAAGGATGGGGAAGGGGATAACAATTTCAGATTGACACTAAACTATACGTGTTACATTGTGTTGCCAAACTATAAACACAGTGTGTTATTTATTGTACCTTTTGTCTAGTAAAATTGACATTTCTTTGCAAGATTCTAATATGAACAAGAGAGCCTTGCTTTTCAGCAGGAAGTTTACATTTAATGACTCTGAATGGGGCTTATAAAGTTAGTAAAATAATCCTCACCAGAACACCAGGGTTGGACGGGTGGTGGCTAGTCACCCAAATTGAATATCACAGGTAGTAGGCAATAATAAAACTGTTTCTTTATGCTGCTCCCCCATTTACAAGGAGACCCACTTCCTATATCACCTAAAACTGGGTTTCACTTGCACAGGGTACCCTTACCCTCCTTACCATAGGATGATCCATCTGGGTTTGATGCCATTTAACCCCTATTCTGTACTTTTTGGAACCATTCAGTGTAATTTAGGGGGGCAGGGACTACTTTCGAGAAATTTCCTCTCTACTTTTGTTCTTTAGCCTAGTTGTTTGCACAGGGGACCCTGTACTAACCTTCTTAAATCATCCATTACACCGGCTACAACCAATCTTACAAATTGGGATCAACTATAAACAAATGTGAGGAACGCATCAATTGCTCTTATTACCTAGTTACAATGTTCAGTGTACGTCAGCATGATATGTTTGATGTCAATGGGTTTTCTCATGCTGTATGATATTTGGTTTTGTATGTAACTGTGTATTTGTTGTATGGATGCATTTAATTCAATCATACATCCATGTACCAATAAACACATATATACCGTATTTTTCGGACCAAAATTGGGGGCAAAAAGTGCCTGCGTCTTATGGTCCGAATGTGTGACCCCCGGGGCCACTCGGCCGCTGGTGGTCGCATCTTGGCTGCCCGCCAACTCCCCCGGCACGAAGATTAGCTGGAGGGAACTGTCAGTTGAGAGATGCCGGCTGCTTCCGGCTCTCTCAGCTGTTCTGTAAAATTGCCCACCAGAAAAGCTAGAGAGAGGAAGAGATAGACATCTTTCCCTCTCTCAGTGTCAGTGTGAATCGCAAGAACTCGGCTCTTTACACTGACACACTGGCACAATCACAGCTGAGCTGTTAAGAGCAGAAGAGAGGGAGAAAGAACACGCTGCAGATTTGTCCCCCCCCCCCTCCCTCCTCCTCCTCCTCCCGAGTTTTTAGTGTGCTGTGTTCAGTGTGCTGAGTCACTGCTGCTAGTGACCCCTGCTGGCTGAAAAGAATATTGCCACCCAAACTCATTGCATTAACAATTGATGTGAAAACTTGATAAATATTTTATTTTCTGGATTTCCTGCCCTAAAAACTGTGTGCGTCTTATGGTCCGGTGCGTCTTATAGTCCGAAAAATACGGTAATATCTTAATGATTTTATTATTGCCTACAACCTCAGTTGTGAAGTGGGTTTACATGCCAGTTAAATGCCAGTTAGAAAGACTGTGTAACTACATAGAATCATTTACTTATCTAGCACTTATCCAGTGTCTGTTTGGCACTTTATAAAAATATCCTAACGACCTTTGATTTCATGGCAGGATCTACTAGTATGTCATTAAAATTGCATTGCAAAATATAGAACTCATGTTAGAACCATTGATCTTCTATCCACATACATCCTTGGGGCTGACAAAGTCATCCCTGTCCATACTTGTGCCTCTGTCTCTCTCTCCAGCAGTAGTGCTGAGGTTGGGAGTACTAAACTTTACTGCTGCTGTTTTCCTTATCCCTCTTACTGTCCAAGGTGCTTAACATAGTTGCTTTTGGCAACGTCTAGTAAAATCTATAAAAAAAAATTTGCTGTCTTTAGTGCTGACCTAAAGACCCATGTGTTTGACTTTGAATCCTTAATCAAAGTGTGTATCTAATTGGCTGAAGAAGGTAAAGTCTGTCTATTCCTGTGTTCTTCAGATGAAAATGTTAGTCTTGTAACTCCTTTCAAATACAACAGCTATACAAGTCCAAGGAGTAAGGAAAAGGGATTTACCCACTTGAATGAGAAATAAAAGTAAACAAATGTTTAGAAAGCGTTGGTCATATGGGAACATTAGGCTGGCAGTTGGGTTTTCAACTACATCTAATGCCAGAATATGTTTGACTTTTTGATAGTATGTAAGAAATAAACAGTTATGATATCTGTTCCCCATAGTAAATATGTCCCATTATTTTTGCCCTGGTGACACAAATGAGAGAAATGCTCATCTTGATTTACAGGACTAGATATCTCCATTGGTTGGGTTCACCAATATTCCTGTTCTGGTGACAACTATGAATGCCAGATCACCTTTTTCTTTCTTACTGTTCCTTTCTCAATCCAAATCGACAAAATATGTTTACAGCGTAAAATGAAATATTCATTAATATAAGCTTCCAGTGCACCTCCTGCATCTGCCAAACATTCAAGTATTAGTTTGTGGTGGACTAGACCTTTTAAATGCAAAAAACGAAATCACTTTCCTTAAGAGGTCCCTTAACTATTTAACTTAGAGTAGTCTAGTCACTCCTCACCATCCAATCAGACAACCCTCATTAATCTGTAGATTGATTTTTAGATTTCTTTACTAATGACCAACGAGTTAATTTCCCAACATATTCAGCGTGCCTCGTTGCTCTATCTGACAGTAGGTATCTCATCCTCCAAACATCTCCTGAGGCATTAGCAGACAATCCATCTGTTATCCTAGTTTCAGCGACTTATCTCGTCATCATTCAGCATCTTTGGCAGAAATATGGTCTGTGTGCCTATTAGCCTCTGCCTTCAAGTACCAAGGAAGAATGAATAAAGGGGGAGAGATTGAATAATCTTGGAATGGTATACAGACAAATCCTATTTGCCCAAATGCTCACCTTTGCCTGTTTGCTCTCTACTGGATAAGGCATCTCTGCTATCAACAGCCTTGGTTGAATTGAAGTGGCAGGTGGTACCAGCTACTCTAATGTATGTATGATTCAGGATCAATAGGTCAAGCATCTATTGTGCTTTGAACTCTGGCTGTTTTGTCAGTTCTGGTGATCACTTTTTAATTTCTTTCAAAAGCATTTTACAACTTTTAATAGTAGGTTTCATGCCATTGAAAGAACATTACCTGTATGTATAAGATGGATTTAGGAAACAGCACACTGAACACCCCAAGTGTAAACAATGGGTAGAATAGGGATTAGATTGTATCCCAAACAGTAACCAGAAGGTCTAAAAGTGGCCATACATGGTTCAATATTTTCGCTTGATCGATGTAAAACGATCAAATGGAAAACAACAACTTGGTTAATTGATCAAAACCAATTCAAATCGATCGTAAGGTGATCGAACATGTTGGTAAATTTTTATCGTTCTGTTAAACATCGAATGTATATCGAACGTGTCATAAAGTCAATCAATTGATTTTAGTTTGATCTGAAAAATAAGCATTATGCTACTTTTGGTTTAATGGGTAGAGATGTGAAATGAGCACACATTCATTTGTATTATGCTCATCTGTATTATGTTTGTTCATATTACGTTCGTTCAACGAATGACCTAAAGTATTTTTGGCTACACCCCTACACCACAGCAGTTCCGATAAATAAAAATCGAACAATAGTTCGTTCGAGTACCTACGATCAAGTTTTCATTCAACATCATGTTTAGTCAAACGAAAATCGAGTGTATACTTTGATATCGAACATCCTGGTCAAATCGATGGTCGATCATGCAAAATTCTATACATGAATGGCTAGCTTAAAGGGGACTTTTGTGCAGCTCTGTGACTTAAATGGTAAGGAATAGAAAAGGGTATTTAGTTGAGGGAATTGTGGTGATAGGATATAGATTACCTATAGACTAAGTAAAAGAAGTGGGGTAAGCAAATGAATAGAATGGAGGATAAAAAGAGAATGTAGGAAAAGGTGAGGGTTCAAGAGCCAGTAGTCTACTAAAGAGCCAGTAGTCTACTAAAGAGCCAGTAGTCTACTAAACCTATCTAATTTACAGAACCCAGGGTTTTTCCTAACCTCCCTCTCATAGCAATGTCAAGACTTCATCACGCTGCACCCCGTCACTCAGAGTATCGGTGGGCACCCTTTGTGTCCCCATTCAAACTAATGGCATTGGCCAGAGATTTACAGACATGTCTGCTCTCTGGCCGACCGAGCTTTTGGGCAACAGGCATCTTGTCTCATGTGGACAACTGTGTGTAATCTAATGTCAGTACAAATACAGTTGCTCTGTGACGGCCTCAGAGGTTGTCTAAGAGAATATTGGGAGCAACAACACCATGAAGTCCAAAGAACACACCAGACAGGTCAGGGAGAAAGTTATTGAGAAATGTAAAGCAGGCTTAGGCTACAAAAAAGATTTCCAAAGGCTTGAACATCCCATGGAGCACTGTTCAAGCGATTATTTAGAAATGGAAGAAGTATGACACAACTGTAAACCTACCAAGACAAGGCCGTCCACCTAAACTCACAGGCCGAACAAGGAGAGCGCTGATCAGAAATGCAGTCAAGAGGCCCATGGTGACTCTGGACTAGCTGCAGAGATCTACAGCTCAGGTGGGGGAATCTGTCCATAGGACAACTATTAGTCGTGCACTGCTCAAAGTTGGCCTTTATGAAAGAATGGCAAAAAGAAAGCCATTGTTACCAGAAAAGCATAAGAAGTCCTGTTTGCAGTTTGCCACAAGCCATGTGGGGGACACAGCAAACATGTGGAAGAAGGTGCTCTGGTCAGATGAGACCAAGACGGAAATTTTTGGCCAAAATGCAAAACGCTATGTGTGGCGGAAAACTAACACTGCACATCACTCTGAACACACCATCCCCACTGTGAAATATGGTGGTGGCAGCATCATGCACTGGGGGTGCTTCCCTTCAGCAGGGACAGGGAAGCTGGTCCGAGTTGATGGGAAGATGGATGGAGCAAAATACAGGGCAATCTTGGAAGGAAACCTCTTGGAGGCAGAGGTTCACCTTCAAGCAGGACAACGACCCTAAACATAAAGCCAGGGCAACAATGAAATGGTTTAAAACAAAACATATCCATGTGTTAGAATGGCCCAGTCAAAGTCCAGATCTACATCCAATTGAGAATCTGTGGCAAGATCTGAAAACTGCTGTTCTCAAACGCTGTCCATTTAATCTGACTGAGCTGGAGCTGTTTTGCAAAGAAGAATGGGAGAGGATTTCAGTCTCTAGATGTGCAGCGCTGGTGGTGACATACCCTAAAAGACTGGCAGCTGGAATTGCAGCAAAAGGTGCTTCTACAAAGTATTGACTCAGGGGGCTGAATAATTGAAACAGGAGAAAGGATTCCCTCTTGGGACTTTACATGGAACATGGCTGAATAATTACGCACACCCCACTTTGCAGTTATTTATTTGTAAAAAATTTTTGGAATCATGTATGATTTTCCTTCCACTTCTCACATGTACACCACTTTGTATTGGTCTTTCACGTGGAATTCAAATAACATTGATTCATGTTTGTGGCTGTAATGTGACAAAATGTGGAAAAGTTCAAGGGAATAGGAAATAGGAATACTGTTTGGTGTTGGTGTTAACTAATTCTTCATAAGATTTGATGGCTGAGCTGAAAGATATGAAAATTAAAAAAAACCTAGGAAGGAAAATATTAATGTAAACCTCTACAGCAAATAATTAGAGTGTCCCTGGTTTCATTTGTTATAAGACAATAATGTGCCAAAATCCATATATTTGTCTTGATGTTGTACATATTAACTTTATGCAGGATGACTATGTATATGGGCTGGTGATCAACAATTAAATAATATTTTAGAGAGAAGTTGTAAGGATTTTTTTCAGGTAGAATTGTCAACTTAAAACAGGAAGTGAATAAGGACTCCATAACACCTCCCTTCTCTTTTTCCTCAACTACATTATGTAAGGGGAAGATGTACTGTAGTTAACTAGGCAGAAATGGTTAACGAAGTGCAGGGTAGAGCAAGCTGTTGGCATGATGTGGCTACAGCTATTACAGTATGGGGTCACCACTTCACCACCACAGTTCTAGCACCCAATTGATCTGTAGACTTTGACACTTAAAGAGTTAAAGGTCTTTCTTTTAATACAGATAATATGAAGTCAGAATATCTGGAATTGAGATATGTCTGAATTTATTTGCTTTTAATGATGTATCTGCCCAGGAAAAGCCTGAGTAATTGACTTATTTGATCAGATTTGTCACTAACCCCGAGGGCTGAGAGCTTCAATGTCAAAAATGGGATTTATAAATGGGTCTTGGATCCTTAACGTCTCTCCTTCCAGAACAGAGATTTATAGAGATGGGGAGGAAAATAAAATCAGTGCTTCTTAGAGGGAGTCAGACACTTTGTCACACGGAGGAAGCGAGCATCCCAGAGCCCCATCGTACTCTGACACCTTTCATGCCACACTGTCTTTTTCCAATAAGAGACAGGTTCAAGACAGCACGATGAGTTTACAGGAAATTAGGGGCTGCCCGCCTTTCGTCTGTGTGCGTAACAGGAGCTGTCATTTTATGGCCCGTTATAAAATTAAGGAAGGTGGTAGGGAGGTTCTGTAGTCATTAGGTATAGCACATCCCCCCTTTAAAAATGACCCACAAACAAACATTCCAAACAAAGACTAGGTCTTACCAACTTCCACTTGGTAGCAAAAACATGAGGATCTTTACACTAGCAGCACACTTGCCTAAATCCCCTGATACCCAAGGAAGTCTGCGCCATATATCCAAGCAGGTACAAACATTTTTTTGAGATCAAGAAACAACTTATGCAGAGTGCAATTGTATTTTTTATAAACATTTGCATGAAATCATTGTGTGTATTTAGCATGAAAATAATTTATACTCTATCCCACAGAGATAACTTGGTTTTAGATTTCTATGGTTTTTCACTAAATAAACTTGTATTGTATTGATTGATACACTGAATAAAAATTTGCTTAGCTTTCCATATGCCTTATTCTTTGAAGCCACTGTTTGAGTGTATGATATAATTAAGTACTGTATACTTGTGTGTGTGTTACGGTTTAACAAACCAGAGCAGTGGACCCACCGTGTCACTAGGCAATCTAAGGCAGTGATGGCGTACCTTTAAGAGACCGAGTGCTCAAACTGAAACCCAACCCTACTTATTTATCTCAAAGTGCCAGCATATAAAACTCATATACAAGCACAAAACAACTCTACTTACTCATAAGATAGAATAGGAGAGGGTATGCTATCAGAAGAGAGGGGAAGAGAACCCCCTTTCCTCTGTGCTGACAGAGACAGGTCCTAGTGGCAGCTCTTGGACGCGTGTCATAGGTTCCCCATCACTGGTTTAAGGTGTCACCCAATATTTACCCCCGGAGCAATATTTTACCCAGAGCACCCACAAAGGAGTGATGGACTTTGCTGTGGAATACTCCAAGGATGTGGTCCTCAGCGGCAACTGCTGACCGCAGAAGGATCAATCATGCAGTACACAATCAGTACACAGAGGCAGTCAAAAGGCAGAAAATAGGTCTGGCAGGCAGCAAACAGCATAGTCAGGACAGTCCAAGGGTCAGTAACAGTGATAGCAATCAGAGTAAGGCTAAGTTTACACTATCGTTTCTCCAGCTGCTGCAGCCAGGGATACGAGCAGTCGTTCCGGCAGCAGCTGAAGTAATGTCCTGTCATTAGGCGCCTGCAAACTTGTGCAGGCACTGGGGGTCATTTAGATATTGACCCCATGACAGGTCTATGGAGCTAAAGCCCGAAAACACCAGTCGGCTGTGTTAACGTGTCTTGAACGACAGTGTAAATTGAGCCCATTCACACTATATACATTTTTTTAAATGCATACATTTTTTAAAGGCATGCGTTTCTGCATATATGCGTTTTTCACAATACATCTGCGATTTGCATTGGTGTTTTTAAACATATCAATGAAAAATGCATGAAAAATGTATCAAAAATGCATACAGCAGGGTGTTTAACGCATGCGGAAACGCTGCGTTTTTAAAAACGTAATGCATGCAGTGTGAATGGTAATATTGATTGTCTATGTAAAAATATGTGCTTTAAAAAAACACGCAACATATATAATGTGAAAGAGCCCTAAAGCAGAGCCTGGGCAACACAGTGCCAAAGGAATTTTGTACCACTGCTCTTTACATATTCTTTTTTTCAAGTCAATAAGGTTTTTAGGCTGATGTTTGGCAACTCAGCCTTCAGCTCTCTCCACAAATGTATAATGGGATTAGGGGTTAAAGACTAGGCCACAACAGGACCTTCATGTGCTTCCTCCCCATAACACCCCATCATTTGTCTACCTCTATGTTTGATGATGGGATGGTGTTCTTTAGGTTTTAGACAGCATTCTTCTTCCTTTAAACACAGTGGGTTGATTTAAAGCCATAAAGAACAATTGTGGTCTCATCTGACCCTAACACTTTCATCCAGTACTCCTCTGGATCATTCAGATGTTCATTGGAAGACTGCATATGGGTCTGTACTTGCACTGTCTTGAGAAGGGGAGGCCTTTAGGGTGCTGCAATATTTGTCCTTTACAGAATAGTGTGTTTCCAATAGTTTTCTGGTGACTTTAAAATTTAAAAGTACAGTGCATGAAATCAGTTTTCTATGTAGAATGTGCACCTAAATATCGCCAGAATAAAAAGTCTCTGGTGCCCCAGATGTGCCCATATGCAGTAACCCTCTCTTCCCTGGTGTGATTTTATCACATCATCACACCAGGTTAGAGAGGGTTAACTGCAAATGGGCACATCTGGGGCACCAGAGACTTTATTTGGGCAAGATTTAGAACATAGCAGCATAGCTTTGTGCCCTGATTTTTGTGTTTTCTCATTAATTTTATTTAAAAAAAAATATTTTTACATAATTGTGTGTTTCAAACATTATTATAGTCAGGATGTCTATTAGACCCTTGTACGGACAGATTTTGGGAAATTACAGACCTACAACATAGAAGAAAAATGTCCCATTGAAGTCTATGGTGCGCTTTTGGTACAGAAATTTGGACCTCAGCAGTGCACTAGGGAGGTTAAATCTGGCCGGTTGATAGGTGATCAAATACTTTTTTCCCTCATTGCAATGAATATTGTAATATATCTCTGATATTGGGTTTGCTGGGTTTTTTTCTTTTTTGGTTAATCTGTCTCGTACGGCTACATTAACCTTCCGTTAACAATTATAGACTAGTCATTTAATTTTTAGAGGCCAAACATACAAAATCAGGAGGGGACAAAATACTTATTTCTCTCACTGTATATATAATTTTTTCGACTTGACAAATATTGCAAGGTCTTAACTAAATACTCTTTTAGATAAAATCCTAGGTCTTTTTCTTTGCTCCTTTGTGTACACTAGGAAACCCCGGATAGATAGAAACTCCGCAAATACTGAGAGGCAAAGACTCTCTGGTACAGTGTTTATACACTGACTCAGTAGGTGTGTGGAAAATAATACCAGTGTTAGGTATGATATCATTGCACTTACAGACTTTATTAACTACTACATGTATGTCATAGCCATACTTGCCTTGCTGAAAAGATTTCTCATGTGAGCATACACAAATGAATTTTTAGCTCATTGTGTTATTTCTGTCACCTTTGAGTTGACTTTATACAATATAAATATTCAGTGAAAAGAAAAGCATCTGGTGTAGGAAAGAGTATTAATTAAGAACTTTCTATGGTGTTTGAAATGGTCAACTATGGTTCTCTGTTTAGTACACCAATATAGGATGAGGGGTTACTGTAATAAGACTTTGTTTGTTCACAGAACAACTTTAACAAGTGGAGAACAAAACATATATAAATAGGTGTCTAAATAGTACTGACATCCCAAAGAATATATTGCACTTTCGCTGAATCTATGTTGGCTCACTCTGTTATTATCATATTAATATATTTTGCTCTTTGCATATAGTGGGAGTTAGAGCATCTAATTTGACACCACCATATGATAGGATATCAACATATTAGCAGGGACAAACAGTTTGTGATATTTAGATAATGTGTATACTGTATATACACACACACAGTATTTTACAAAAGTGAGTACAGCCCCGACATAGTAGTATATAGTTAATAATAATGTTTATTGTGACAATGCTGAAGATATGACACTTCGAAACAATGTTAAGTAGTCAGTGTACAACAGTGTACATGTACTGCCCCCTAAATTTACTGCCCCCTAAATATAACTCAACAAACAGCCATTGATGTCTAAACCTTTGGCAAAAGTGAGTATGCCCTATACGAAAAATTATAAAATTGTGTCCAAAGTGTCAATATTTAGTGTGGCCACTATTATTTTCCAGTACTGCCCTAACTCTCTCTTGGGCATGGAGATCACTAGAGCTTCACAGGTTGTCACTGGAATCCTCTTCCACACTTCTCCAGTGTAAAATCTAGGATCTAGTGGATGTTAGAATCCTTGTGCTCCTTCTGTTTCAGGATGTCCCACAGATGCTCAATAGCATTTTTTTAGTAAGGCACTGATAACCTTGGCAGGGTGTTTGGGGTTGTTATCATGTTGAAATTCATCCCTGCTGCCCTGTTAGTGATGGGAGGGAAACATGCGCTGTCACATTACATGTTGGCATGGCATTTATAGTATCTCAAAGAAGTGCAGCTGCTCAGTGCCAACAGCACTCCATGAAATTTCCACCACTATAGCCCCCCATACACGTTCCGATTTTTCTCCGGACCGATTTTTCGTCCGATCGTGTCACCCAATTTTCACCTAAAATGTTATGGTCGGTCGGTCGGCTGGCACGAAAAATCGGAATTCAAATTATCACTAGAGATGGTCAAATTATTTTTAAACTTAACTTGATTTCAACTTAATTGCAAAGCCCCTGAACATAGTATCAACACCAAACTTGCTGGGGATGTAGAGAAGGGATAGGGGTATACTACAAAAAAGAAAGTACCGTATATGCCGGCGTAAAAATATAGAGTTTGTTATATACTCGCCGTATAAGACTACCCCCTCTTCCAACGCAC
>CM070042.1:14882123-14896672 GCA_036250615.1 Ptychadena robeensis
CATGTTTGTGGCTGTAATGTGACAAAATGTGGAAAAGTTTAAGGGGGCCGAATTCTTTTGAAAGCAACTGTAGAAGGGCAAAGCCTCAATAAATACATAAAGCATTGTAGATAAAGCTCTTCAGTTCTTAGGACTGATATATGTAAACTTTTTAAATAAGAACTATTAGCCATATATTTATTTTCATGTTTAAAGCTTTTTTCTCTCTACACCCCCCCCCCCCCCCCCCCCCCCCCCCCCCCCCCCCCCCCCCCAGTACCCAGATTGGATTCACGTTGAGCAACATATGGTATATTCGAGTTCGCGTAATTTCGCAAATGTATAAAGGAACATTCGAAATTCATAAAATTTGATTCGCCGGTATTCAAACCAGCTTTACAGCTTCTCTTCGTCATTTCTGTGATCTTAGCCAGTACGAGCACTGTGTGTATTGCGCGTATCCATTCGCAATGCGCACACATACTGTATGTGCGATGTATGCCAGTAAACAATGTTGAAGCGTAATATGATGAATATCCGCCATTGCGAATATCCGAGTGCACATAATATTGCAAATTCCCAAATGTCGGATATTCGTTATATATATTTGGATATCGAATATTCTCGCTCAACACTAGATTGGAGTAGACAACTCACCTTGTGTCTTGCCACGTTTGCTATAGGATCCTTTGAGGTCTCACCCTGGGCATGTCATTAAAGCTAGCCATACATGTGTCGACTCCTGAGCGAACGATCGACCATCCGATCGATTCCGGTGAAGTCACAGGCGTGACGACCAATCGATCGACCAATCAAGTCTGTGCCTACCACCTTAGGCCACCGATTCCTGGACGGTTCTGTTCCCGATCGATCGATTCACAAATGTCAACGCCCCTTGATGTGTGCTGAATCGATCAGAAAACACCAACAGGTTGGTTCTCTGGCCGATCCGATTTGGGGGCCATGTCGATCGGGCAGGGTCGATCGGTCAAGGTGGGCTGCACTCGATTCCTCGTCGATCAATCGGCGATCAATCATTTTTCATGATGGATACAGTTTTGTGCCTGGCAGTTTTCTAATACTTCCTGTCTTGTCTCTGAAGAAATAGTGATAGGAAATTTGCTCAACAAAGACTTTTTACCGTTTTGCCAGAAAGAAAACAACTTGGTAATGCTAGCCATACATGTATAGATTTTTGCACAATCGATGATAGATTCGATCAGGATGTTCGATATTTTGATCTAATATTGATTGTGCCTATATCAAATGTACACACTCTATTTTCCTTCGACCAAATGAAATTTCGTCCAGGGATATGCTCAAATGAAATATCGTTCGATTTTTGTAACAGGAAATAGGTTAATTCAAATGTATTAGAACAAACAAATTATTTGACATGTTCGATTTACATTCGATGGTAACCAATTCAATCAAAATTCACCAACATGTTCGATAACTTCAGATCGTTTTTTTGTTCGACATCGATAACTATCGAAACAAACAGGTTTTTCGGTACTTGATTATCATTTGACACGCTCGATTGAATGAAAATATTGAACCGTGTGGCCACCTTTACTTAACATGAAGATAAATGGTCCAACAAACACTACTAAGTGACCCTGAGACAGAGTGCTTCACCTTCTGTACTGTATTGTTGGATAGCAGATGAGGTCTACACATCACTCCATAGAAAAAGGGGGGGCTAGAAGCTGAGGATGGAGGGAGTGCACCCCGTTGGCAGATGGTGTTGACCGTCTCATTCCGGAAGCATGCAGCACACTCTCTCTTGGCTCCATGAAACTTTTTTCTGCACCATTTAGCAGACAGGAGATAGGTTCAGTTCACAGCGCTCTAATAAAGTATTAATGTACCCGTCGGAGCTGTTAGCAGGAGCAGTCACCTGATACCTGTGCTGTAAGCTGTTCCCAGATGAACGTGTATGTGTCCTGCTCAAAACAGCTTGTTTATTCCAGATGAGGGTTCTATGATATGGGGTGCATCTTCCATTGCTGCAGCAAACCCAAGCATCATTCTAAATAGAAACATGCAAGGGAAGTATTTTGGGAAGACGGGAAGTCTACAAAATGTAGGCTATAGCATCATACCTACCAGGACTGTCTATCCTTACTGATGCTCTATTAACAAATAGTATTATTATTATTATTATCATCATTTATTTATATAGCGCCAACATATTACGCAGCGCAGTACAATACATTAGAGTGGAGATACAACACACAATAACACACAGGTACAGGTAATGACACAGGAGGAGTAGAGGACCCTGCCCGGTTGGGCTTACAGTCTAGGTTGGGGAACAAAGTATACAATAGGTGGGGGGGATGGGACTGGTATGGTGGTGATGTTAGGAATGAGAAGATGGATAGGCCAGACTGAAGAGGTGGGTTTTTAGGGCTTTTTTAAAAGTGCCAAAAGTAGTAGCAAGTCTAATGGGACGAGGGAGAGACTTCCAGAGAGTAAGAGCGGCCCTAGAGAAGTCCTGAAGCCTTGCATGCGATGAGGTTATTAGCGGGGATGTCATTAGTAGGTCACTGGAGGAGCGGAGAGGGCGGTTAGGGGTGTATTTGTGTACCAGGTTGGGGATGTAAGGAGGACAGGATAGTAGTATAAAAGCATCAGATATAAGCTAGCCATACACGTGTAGGATTCCATGGCCAATTGATCACTCCCCCGATCGATTCCGGCGATTCTGCCGGGAATCGCAGGTGTGATCAATCGGCCAATTAAGAGTATCCATCGCTGCATACCACCTTGTCCCACGGATTACGGCACGATTCCGTGTCCGATCGATCACACTCCTCTGTGCAGATCTGCTGGTGATCCATCTGATGTCCACCACCAACGTGCCCGATTGGCCCTGATTCGGCCCTGAATCAATCTGATGGAACCAACATGTTGGTTCTCTGTACGATCGGATTCTGGGCCCCTGATCAATCGGACCTGATCGGCACGATCGTTTGGCGTGCACGCGCCCGGAATCGATCGGGCCGGAATCCGGTGGGAAACTGACCCGTGTATGGGGGCCTATAGACCCATGATGCATGTTATTTTGGGATTAGGAAGTAACTCCCATCATAAATCTTTTAGGCATGCAAAGCCACAATAATTTGAAAAATTACCAAGAACAGAAATATAAAAAAAAGTTTAAATTTTTGACCAAGCAGTGTTAATAGAACAAGATAAACACTGCTTCCTTTGGCCATGTTTTGAAAATCACATTACCATATAAGCATTCGGTCTAGATATCATGCAACTTTAAGGTGGCCATACACAATTCGATATTTCCATTTGATTGACTTAAACGATCAATTTTAAGTCAATCAATCGAAAATCTATTCCTGGGTTTTCTAGGAATTTAGATTGATTTGTTTGCGATCGTATTTAGAATCATAATTCTGATCGTATTTGGAATCAGAATTAGAATTGTATTTAGAATGGTAATTACAATCATAATTACGATCATATTTAGAACCATGGTCGTATTTGGAATCAGAATTACGATCGTATATCGATATCGGAGGAGCTGGAAACACAGCACGGCCGTAGTTTACGTCATGTCTGACATCCCTGTTTTCAAGCGGGATTTATTGGTCCCTGGTCCAAAATAGGGATGGCCACATTAGATATGGCCCATATCTATAAGTGTTTTCCCTGCTTAACACCTCCCTTACCAAATGGAGCCCCAGATACACATGAGGCTCCTTAACCCTCTGGGCGTTACAGGCTTTACGCGCTATTTTTTATGGCACGAATAGCCGTTACCCCCATGACGCCAAAGACACGGACCAGAAAGGCTCAGCGTGTCTGCGACTCTTCAACAGAGCCGCATGGAGAGGCAACAGGTACACGGAGAGGCGGCGTTTGTGCCCGGCACGGGCGCAGTTTGATTCATGATCAAACTTCGCCTGAACTGAGTTCGGGCACATCGCCCAGGAGGTTCAGAAACTGATAAGAACACATACTTACCTTGATCACTTCTCTGCCTTATGGCTAATGCCTGGCATACACACACCAATTAGCGGCCGATTTTGCCGCTGACCGACGGACATGTGCGCTTGCGCCGTTGGTCGGCGGCAAAGTCGGCCGCCAATCGGCGTGTGCCCACATAGGGCGACAGATCCCTGTTGCCCCACAGCTCGGCCGGCCAGAGAACGGACATGTCCGATGTTCTCTGGCCGATGCCATTACCTTCAATGAAGACCGGTCCTAAGTATTTAGACCCTTTGCTTGGTATTTAGTAGAACCCCCTTTTTGATCTAATACAGCCATGAGTCTTTTTGAAGCAACAAGTTTTTCACACCTGGATTTGGGGATCCTCTGCCATTCCTCCCTGCAGATCCTCTCCAGTTCTGTCAGGTTGGATGGTAAACGTTGGTTGACAGCTATTTTTAAGTTTCTCTTGAGATGCTCAATTGGGTTTAAGTCAGGGCAACACACATGGTTATCCACATGTTGGAAGTGGTCTAGTCTCCTCAATTTGCAGGTCCCTTCATTCACTACTACTTTATCTGTAGTAATGAATATCTATTTTCTATAGCTTCAGATTACGTTTTTTTTTATAAGATTGAAAAGAAAACTCTTTATTGGGACAGTGATTGATTCTTCTGCTTGCCAAAATGCAAATACATACAGACGGTTTCAAAGTTCATCCTTTTATTTAAAAATGCACATACCAAAACAAAGACTACTTCCTCAACACTTCTAAGTTCATTTTCTATTGTAAAGTGTTGATGGCGGACCTCACCCTTGACCCTCCTACTGCCCTTTCTATAAAGAAAAGGGCAGAATGTAATTATGGAGATCTGGGCTCTTTCATCAGTCAATCAATGATCTATTGATAAGCTTAAACAATAATACATTAGGGTCGTAAACAAAGGCAGCAGGTGGATGGCAACACAAAATGTATTGCTCCCTTCAGGGTGTCCTCTCACCATTTAATTTCATCTCCGTTATATTTTATTGCTGCAATCTACAGCTTTGTTCTGGAGACATATGAGATTTGGCAATGTCTGCTCTGAATCAAAGCTGCAGACACTCATTGCATCAGGAGGAGAAAAATGATGATACGATTATTTATTATCTGGTCTACATTAGGCACCTTAAATCACTCTGTAATGCATATATCTCTAGTGGCCTTTTTTTCGAGAATTTTTCTTATTCTTAAAGTATAATTTCATTCCCAAGATGAAGGCCATACACTTATAAATGGGTGCCAGGTCGATGGCTGCTTCGAGCGCTGATATCAACCGATCCCGGTCAAAGACAGGTCAGTCAAGCAGGTATCGGTTATGTCCATAAATCCTGCTCAATCTGCATTCCTTTGGATGGGGACCAGGGTCCCTGTCCAAGAACTCAACGGGAATCAGGCACCTAAATTGGTGTGCCTTGATTCCCGTCCAATTGACAAACACGCGCTCACAGCATGGTCATCACAACGTCACCACACTGCACTCAAAAGGGTCAACTATGGAGCGTGTTCGTGCTCTAGAGCAGTCATGGTGAAGGCAGAGTGCACAAACTGAAACACATAACCCACTTTTTTATCTCAAACTAACAAATGGGCAATTTAACCTAAATCCCAATAAACAATGGGAGACGCAAACACAGTGCAAAAGGTAGATGTTTTGCCAGTAACGGACTGACGAAAACTCTCACCACAGCTCCATGGCTGTAGTGTGAAATGGCCCTAAAATTGTAGAGGAATGAGGAGAAAACAAGGAGTTCAGAAACCCCACAGGACTTTCCCCCAAGCCCCACACACAAGGCTTAACTCCAAACCCCCCAGGACTGTAGTACTTCTGTATCTCTGCTTCCACATGCCTGCATGTCATCATGGCTGAGAGTGTTGAACTCCCAGATGCATCTTAGTGGGAGTGTGAGCCCTCGCCCTCGCCCTCTACAAGTACAGCCACAGTCTTGAGACATAGTCGAAGTTGAGTCGACTATTCGCAATGACATCACAGACACAGGTAAGGCTTGTTTACCACACGAATTCGTGCAACCGACTGACGAACTCGACATGAGGCATCCAACAACTTTTGTAAGTTTATATCAGAGAGAACCAATTTGTTTTGTTCTGCCGAACCCTGGGATTTTTAAGGCATTCAAATTCTTTATAATTATTTATTGAAAGTAATAAAGTTGCAAACAAGTAATCGTTACAGTTTAACCACATGTGTCACAAAATTTGACAATCTAATACATGCAAGGTAACTACTCAACGCGTTTCGCAAAAATGCTTCATCAGGAGCGTCGTACCATACAATTAATAGTCATTCTGCAAACATCTGTAAGCAATGAAACATCCGTAAATTAATGTGCCTATGCTTATATGCGTAAAGGGAAGGTGGTTGTCCTTACCGATTAAATAATAATATTATTATAGCGTCGTCCATTTCGGAGCCCCTTGGCCTGTCTATCTCCGTACTCACTCCCACCCAGGTAGGCGATCTGAAGTAATTGAGCACAGGGGGTAGTATTTAGAGTAATTGTAGTATAGTACATAAGTATTGTGGTTGGAGTGGTACTAGAGGGGGTAGGTAAAGGAGTGTTTAGCGCAGGGAAAATGTGGGAGGAGTCCAAGGACCAAGACTGATCCTGCTCCCCATAGAAAAGAAGATGATAGATAGGGGTGTGACCACCAGTAGGGTGTTTGATGTTTGCAGAATGACTATTAATTGTACGGTACGACGCTCCTGACGAAGCATTTTTGCGAAACGCGTTGAGTAGTTACCTTGCATGTATTAGATTGTCAAATTTTGTGACACATGTGGTTAAACTGTAACGATTATTTGTTTGAAACTTTTTTACTTTCAATAAATAATTATAAAGAATTTGAATGCCTTAAAAATCCCCAAGCTGCCTTAATCCTGGGAACAGGGTTCAGCAGAACAAAACAAATTGGTTCTCTCTGATATATATTTAAGTTGGGATGTGGCATCTCCTTTAGGGCAATCGAGAGCCCTGTTTAAACTTTTGTAAGTTCTCTGTAACTTTAACAGTCAAAGTGTCAATAAAACACAAATACGCTAATACCTCGAATTTCCAGGTAAATTAAAGTGCAAAACAGAAAGTGGGTGCAGCATAAACTGCGACAGCCAAGGCAGACAGAATGAGTCAACTGTGGTAACTCATTAACTGGATTGCATGCTTCTCAAAAAAGAGCGGTGGTCTGATTTAGTCCAGTTTTCTGTGGCAAAAAAGGTAAGAAAAATGTAATCACCCTGACAGTCCACTGAGATCCAGATTCTTGCACCAAAAGAGGCCATACCTGTCAAGTTATAGCATTAAAAAACCGGGGGACATACAGGAAGTGACGTCACTGACGTCCTTTTAGCTGATCTAGCTTGTGCTGATAATGTGCGGGGTGGGACATTAACAGGGAGAGTAACGCCCTCTCCCTGCTATATCCGGGATTTCTTGAAATCAGGATTTGGCCGGGAAAGCCACATAAAAACGTGACTTTCCCGGCCAAAAGGCTTGACAGGTCTGAAAGAGGCACCTGTATTCCAAATGAAATTCCTCCATCTCAAGAAAAAAATACCAGTACACCTACAAGATGGCGATGCTGCAATCTTTATTTACATTTCACCAGTCATGTCCAGCTTGGGAATATGATGTCACCCTGAGCTGAAAAAAATCACCTCCCCTTCTGTCTCCACCAATCAGAGAAAGAGATTGCCTGAAGTTTGTGAGTGCCCTATCGACTACGTGTGCCAACAGAGAGGGCTCTGCGTGCCATCTTGGGCACGAATGCCATAGATTCGCCATCACGGCTCCAGAGTTATCTCCCAAATATGTCCTCGAGTCTCACCGTAGTCCATTATTTAAAGCAATTAAACACTTATACATATAATCCTTGCCCCATCAGTGTGGCTCAACTCTTCTTGTTTGGAAATCCACAAAACATGCCCCATTGGTGAGACAGATTTATGAAACCTTGTTCTAGAACAGGGCCGTTTCTACCTTTTTTGGGGGCCCTATGCGAGATCTTGTTGGGGGCCCTTTATTTGTACGCTATGATGATAAGTTTAAACCCTTTAATAATCTTTGCTCTTTGATAATGTGATGATCTTTGTTACACTTTCAATAAAAAAAGAACACACTAGGTTCTCTAAAACTGAAATTAATGCTTTGTTCGGCTTAACATGAGACTGGGAAGGGAGCGGGCCTGTCATGTTGCTCTGTATTTGGAAATTAGGGAAGTTTTCCGGGAAGCGTCGACACAAGGTGTATACGATGATCCATGAATGTGTAAAATTAATATAAACTACCTTTTAAAATCAATCAAATATCAATTTACTTGGTGGCCAGATAACAAATGGGGAGAATAATAATAATAAGATTGTTGACAACCTATGCAGGGCCACCATCAGAAATGTTGGGGCCCCATACTAGGTAATTTTTCTGGGCCCCTACCATTAGCACTACCCTCTGGTTCAAATGTAACTCTTACAGTACAACACTGTTTGAACCCCCAGATCTTATACCTCAGTAGTCAAAAAGTGCTTTTCTCTTGTCTCTTAGGCCCTAACTCCACATTCGCTATTGGATTGACTGGGTTCTGTCAAGCCTCCACCAGGCCCTGGGCCAGCGGATTCGGGGCTCTGACAGGCTATGAAGACAGCCCTGCCATAGCCCCATCGCCGTCAATGGGTGGGTTAAGCATTGCGAAAAAATCTGTGTTCAACGCAAGAATTTTAGCAGACATGGAGCTAGGCCCTTACATATGCCTACTCCCTTACTTTCAAACCCCAGATCTCCAACTCCCTTATAAGTCCAATCTTTTTTTTTATTAGCAATATACATTCCCAATTTGACACCACTATCTGCAACCTTTCATAGATATTTATGTTTCCCTGCAGTTTTTCAAATGTTGTTCAGGGTGATCATGGCAGTTACAGGGTTGCTGTGCTGAGAAACCACATGCCCTGCTGCCTTTTCTGCCTTACACACACATACATTACATACACACATTCTGCCTTTTATACACACACACAAAATAATTCAATACACTCTACTTACTATCTGAAGCTCCTTCAACGTTCCTCTTAGTCCTGCTTCCTGCTTGTCCCTCCATCAGCCCTCTGGTTGGCTGGCAGTGCTAGGGGAGGGTATGGGAACTGTGTACATTCCACAGAAGTAGAAAGAAAACGGACAGCTCACAGAGCTCATCAGTTGCAGTTCTCTTCTCTCTCTGGCTCTGCGGGATTATTAAAATATGGAAGGGCGGTAGAGAGTCCTAAGAAAATGTACATTCCCGGTGTTCTGTTGATTTGAGCTCCCCAATGAGATGGGCTCTACCTGTAAGCACACAATGACTAGCCAGAGGAGCACAAAACTTTCTAAGTTCAGCTTCCCTGTCGAGATGTGCTTCAACTGTAAGCACACAATGTCCACACATTCAAAGCCCTGACTTGGAGCCTCACTTATTACAGAACCTGATGGACTAGAGACCCCAAATATGGCATGGTTGTTGCTGAATCCAACCATTAGGGACCATACCTACAATCCAACCATTAGTGGTCTAGTGCCCTTGGTTCCAGAGAATTGGGCATGGAGGAATGGCCTGGACTTAAATGTGGGCCAAGATTGGAGCAAATTGCCCCAAGGGAATCCCTTGGTGTAACAGCTTAAAGTCGGGAAAGCCACAAGGTGTGCAAGGTCTGCCCCTGGGCCTAGTCCCCATAAAGCTTATGGGTTAAGTAGGTGAGTTTGACCGGACATCATTTGCTACTTTGGGGCTAAAAATTCAAAATTTGTCATGTATCCCTCAAGTGGCACTACTGGATACCGGAGCCAAGGGCACTAGAGACACCAAACTGGAAGGATTGTGGTTAAAAAGTGTTTGGCTACAATCATGCCAAACTTGGGGTCTCTAGCCCATCGGATTTGTTAGCCAATAAGACTCAAAATCTGGGCTTTAAATGTGCCATTTTGTTTTTTTTCTCCATTTATCTCTATGGAAAAAAGTGACCCACTTTGGGGTGGTGGTTCTCCGGAACCAAGGGGGCTAGAGATCTTCCTTTGGAAGGATTGTAGGTATCATCTTTGGCTACAACCATCCAAATCTGTGAACATTCTATAGGTGGAAGCACATTTCGACAGAGCTGGGGGGCCCCCCCAGTGGCCCCTATGCACCAGCTTACTTTGTATAGCGGGAAAAACTGACCTGCTCTAGAGTCTAGGCTATCTAATAAATAGAAACATTGTGTCAGTGTAGGGTACAGATATGATGTCCACTGGCCCTTTAGTTTGCAACACTTTTGAAAAACACAACCCCATTAGATGTTGTAAAACTAGTTTTTTTACCAGCAAGACCTCTACCTGAGTCTGGATCAGGTTGCAATGCTATGAATGTACAGACAAAATTAGTGTTTTGTTGAAAGCAAGTGTAAAGTCGCCATACTAGCCTTTTAAAACAGTAAAATGATGCTGAGGGACAAAACCATGAAAAACACACAGCATGCAGTGTGATATAATAGACGGTAGTAGATAGGGATATCAAAATGCCAACCCAATAGTTGAGAGGTGTGAAGAGTGCTTTGTAATAATCCTGGAATCATTGTAAAGGAAGTTCTCTTGGGGCTTGATTCAAAGTGTTAACCAAGTCCCATTATCATCAATAACCAATAACATTATCATTTAACCTCCCTAGCGCTTCTGACGGCACCATCTCGTCCTGCACTTGCTTATGCAGTATTGCAGCTGATGAGATAGAGCCGTCCAGCTAAGCTCAGATCCCCCGGCAGCACACTCTGCTCTGTGCTGTCCTGGGATCTGAAGCAAGCCGGCTGTGTCACCTCTCTACCAGCCTAATTTGCACATGAATCCCTCGGTGATAACTGTATCCAATACAATTCAAAACAAAAACAAAATAAAAATGTTATTATAAACAAACAAATACTGTTTTGAAATCAATAAATACTGTTTTGAAATCTTTCATACTAAATAAGTATTCAAGAGATTTTATCATTCAAATGATACATTTCATAAAAAAATTTTATGTACTTTTTTTTTATAATAATTGTGTGTTTCAAACATTATTATATTCAGGATGTCTATTAGACCCTTGTACAGACATATTTTTGGAAGTTACAGGCCTACAACACAAAAAAAATCCCATTAGAGTCTATGGTGCGCTTTTGGTACAGAAATCTGGACCTCAGCAGTGCGCTAGGGAGGTTAAGCACAATTTCCTCTATTAATCCCTAAGGGTTCATTCATCACTAGGCCCCTGCTGCTCATATATGCAGAATTTCCTTGTATGTCATGTGTATATTTAATTCTATTAAAAGACACCAGATCCTTACTAGGTCTGTGCTGTCAATCAGCAGCTTGAAGTGGAGGGGTGAAGCACGAACATATTTTAGGTTGTAAGTTAGCTGCCACCCCTCCATTTGCAATGAAAGGTGTTTTGACTAGTTGTGTATAGTAGTTTCTGTGGCTCTTTATTGACCTTGCCTGAAATGTGGGCGCACTGTTGGAGAAAAGCTCCAATTGCGGCTTTATGGCAGGGGTGGGGAGACAACCTTCTGACTGCTTTTGGAGACAGAAGTTACTGGGTGATTCAATCCCAAGCTAATGTTAGTTTTGGGCATAGTTGACCTTTTATTAAAAGAAATGTAAATTGCACAAAATTGCCTTTTCCTCCTTTGCGATTTATTATTGCTTTCTTCAATTTAGATGCTCTTTCTGATTGTATATATCTGCCTCAGGTAAAGATTCCATCTCATCAAGTGGCTTATGTCACTAGTCTTACACATCCTGTAACCATGCCAATGACTGCTGGTGACTCACGGGACTTGTAATGTCACAAAATGTACAGCTGTTCGAATACATTGTGCAACATATGACACCAGCTTGACCAGCAGACCTGCTCCCTCCGCTGAATACAAAGTGGCACAAACTGTGAAAGTGCAGCGATGATAGGAATCAATAGCTGGCACCTCGTGACTGTGTGTACACTGAACAAAAACAAAATATACTTATCTGGACTTTAAACCAAAATATCAATTACGGGTGATTCTAAAAAGTTAATGTTTGCTATGTATGCTAGTACTGATTATGAAGGGCAGCCAATGTACAACAGCCCACCACATTCTACATAATATTATGTTGGGTTGCTCTGTGTTTATTAAAATAGTTGTGTGTTTTTTCTTTAGTAACATATTAGAGGAAGTGAAGAAATCTGAATGGGCCATTTTTATTAATGAAGCTACTAAATATATATCGGTGGTGAAATATTGAACCTTGAGATAACCTGCACATTATGCATGGTTAGAGATATGTTTCTATCTATAATGCAGAGGATGTAAGGACTTGGGATACCTGTATTGCTATGTAGGGGAATTGCCGATAATACCCCACTACCCTGGCATCATCATTGATGGCCATGGATCCAGAAATAAAGGTAAGCATTCCCTAATGTGGCTTGGGGTTACCACTTTTGGTAATAAAATCTACCTCGATTGGCCACGATGGAAATCGAAAGAGACCTGATTGGTCGGGTTGTAAAATTTTAGTTGATATATCAAGTTTCTTTGGGTGTATTTATTGTTTGTATCAAATCCCATTTGGGATTAGGGAACCCATTTTGCACAATTTACACTGTGCGGTAGTATTGTCGGTAGTATTGAAAGTCAATATTTAAAATGCACAACTGAAAATCAATTGAGCAAATATTGATAGGTCTATGGCTAACTTTAGCACTGGAGAATATCTCTCTGCTAGAGGGGAAGGTGTTATTCCAGACCTGGTTCCTATTCCAGACTGGCCTGAAGCAGTGTAATGAAATTCAATAAGCAGAAGGCCTACATGACATGTGATGTAAGGGACAGTAGTGGCAGGGGGTCATGTAGAGGTAAAATAAATATTATGTGTTTAAGCTATGGATAAGGAATTACAGGATTGGCTGATGGGCAAGAAAGGAGGGGCAAAAAGTTATAGTTTAGGGATTATGTTAGTTCTATAAATCACTTGTGAGGAAAACAGCGAAGGGTCAATCTCCCGCCCACCCGCCCTAAGTTGGGTTCCAGTGGGGGTGGAGAGGATGAGATATGCTGGTCATGACAATTGAGATTGTTCGGGGTTGAGTGATTAATTGGATAACCGTCTATTACTGATAGAATAACCTGTTTTGTTTCTTTCAGATGTAATAGCGTGGTTGGCGGTTCTGGGTCTTTAAAGGTACACAGTTGGAGTTAATGGTTGGTGGGAACCATCTGGTGGTGGTATATAACGGGTGTAGGTCAAAGTGAGCTGACCAATTTGGTGAGCGGTCTCAATGGGCCTGTGGGCAGCCTTAGTTGTCCTCGAGTCGATGGGTGGCGGCTGAGGGCCTACACACTTAGACGGCAGGCACTGGTGACCTGTGTTGATGAGATGGTGGATGGCTACCGGACCTTTGAAGACTAAGAACCAGGGGGTTATACTTCAATTGAATTGTTATTACTATCAGTGTTATGTTATGTTAAATAAAATGCACTATGGCCATATTAAATCTATCTTGGTGTACAGTGTTTTCCTATAGGGGTTATGGAGGGGGAAAAAGTGAAGGTAATTGGTTGGTTGGCACACGCAGGTCCATATGACCTATCCAAGTCATGACTCAACACAACTCCTCCACAGATATAGTTATCACACTAGTACAGAAAGTATGTTAATACCAGGAGCACTTGGTGGGAAAAATATTTAAACATTTTGTAAACTATATCAAAGAACTGTGCTATAGATTTAGGAAATGTAGAGTTATTGTTGGGTTAAGATATGCAGAGCTTGTTTGATAAACTGGTAACCCAATTAATCCATATGTTATCGGTATTAACCAGGTTAAACATCTTCTGCCAATCAATAATGACTTCAAAGCGTTACCTGTTTCATTCACAATACTCTGCGGCCCCTTGTGTTTATGTAGACATGTGTATTGTCACCAGCAGTCATATCCAATAATGCTGGAGTGCCTTCCCGTACATACGGCGATATCATAATGATGTCATAATTTACATTTCAATCAGTGTTTCATTGACATGCTCTATATTTAATACACCCGTCCTTCTATTTCATATAATTAGTGTACAAATAATTTAAAGTTATTCTTTTAGCGGCCATTATCGTCATGCCTCTGAGACACTAAACATTTATTACACAGACCAGCCATGCTCATCAATCGTACAATTCAGCGAAGGTTAATTAAGCTTGTCCTCAACAGAGACATATCGATCCTTAGGATGAACAGAATGACTTGTTAAGTTTGTTATCAATAAGTAATTAACACAGACTTCGTTAGCAAGTGTTGATTAGTCACAACGTCTCCGCTGGTCTGTTTTGTCTTCCTGGATCCAAAAATAATCTTTGAAATTTTTTCGAACCCAAGGGAGGCAACAGCTAAATAACTGACGTCTGAAAAGCAAAAGGGAAGTGACAGAAATACCTAAAATGATAGGAGTTGTGTATACAACCAGATTTACTGTGCATTGCCATGAATTGGGAATAGGACTACAGGGAGTGCAGAATTATTAGGCAAGTGGTATTTTTGAGGAATAATTTTA
>CM070042.1:14896772-14912777 GCA_036250615.1 Ptychadena robeensis
AGGATGATGTGGTCAAAATACTCATTTGCCTAATAATTCTGCACTCCCTGTACATAGCGTATCACCATAGATTTACATTTTCTGTGATTGAAGTATTTTATTTATTTTTTAGCAGTGTACAGATTCAAGAATCAACCAATGGCAAGAGGAGGCTTATGCTTATGAACTTTATGAACTTTTAATTTGAATGAAGGCCCAACAGGGTCTCAGCAGTGACAACGTAAACTGGAACAATAAAGCTAGCCACACATGGTTCAATTGACTGTACAATCAATGTAATTCGATAAATTTTTTTAGTCGATTGATTGAAAATTGAAGCATGTCCACGTGGTACGATCGCTGAAATTCGGTTTTAGTTGTCATTTTTCTCGATTGAAATTTGATCGGACCAGTTGTGTCTCATTTTTGTACTGTCTCATTTTTGTACTGTTGTTTGACCTGTCCAATTGAGATTCGATTCAATCAATTAGCATACTGTAACTTCCGGGAGGAGGGAAATGCAATACAGTCATTTAAACCATGCAAGCATGCATTGTAATGGCGATTGTAATAGCGCTGTAATGGCGATTGTAATGGCGCTGTAATGATATGACCTATGGGTTTTTGATCACTCTGTGAACATCAATGGTCCCTTTTTGATCACTCTGTGACAATCGCTTTTTGATTACTCTACGTTTAAAAACGATTAAATTCAATCAAAGTCGGGCTTTGATTGCATACTCAATGTGGTGTGTACTTCGATTCAATTACAATCGACATACAATTAAATGATCGGAAACTTCGATCGAATTGATGATCGATTTGATGTCAATTGAACCATGTATGGCTAGCAAATACCCGCCGTTCGAATGTTCGCAGCGAACCTCCATTGATTTCAATGGAGGGCAAACTCCTCAAACCTTCAGGTCATATTTGTAGCCAAAATACCAACAAAAAAGTGTCAAAATGGTGCAACCACTGGGATAGCGCCATGCCAGATGGAAACCAAAGGCTAAACTGCCTCCAAAAAAATACAGATATGACTGCAAAGCTAGGGAGCATTATTTTTTATTATTATTACATTAAATGAATAGTGAATTAGAACTTGCAGCTTGACCAAAGACAGTGATATAACTTTAACCTCCTTAGCGCTCTTGCAAGGTCCAGATTTCTGTACCAAATGTGCACCATAGAGTTAAATTGAATTTATTTTCATGTTGTAGGCCTGTAACTTCCCAAAATATGTCCGTACAAGGATCTCATAGACATCCTGAATATTATAATGTAAAAAAAAAATTACATTTTAAAAATAATAATAATAAAAAAAATTTTTTTAAATCATTTTTATTGGGTTAAACACATAGAATAATGCCTATACATTTGCATCATGTATGAGGCTCTACGTAATCGGTAAATAACAATTAATATGTTCATCATGATAACACTCGGTTCGTCTTGTGCTAATGTGCCGTAGTACAACAATATTCTTAACAATTTCACATCCCTCAGTGTTATCAATAATTTAAGAGCACCTCCCGCCACTTTAAATTATACAAATACATTTAGACATAAACACCAAATACGAACAATAACAAATCAGGATTGGGGTTACGGGGATAGGTAGGAGGTAGGGGGAGGAGGGTGGTCATATTGGAATTATATCCATACCATAGTGGTTATAAAATAGAAAAAAAAAAACGGAAACAAAAGAAGAAAAAGAACAAATGTCCTCCGGTCACAATCTAATAGTGGCAAGAGGGTGTTTCAACCAAAGGGACCACTTATTGGTAAATGAGGCAACTGAGTTGTTTTTTTTTTGCCATCATGAGTTCCATTGAGCCCTGAAAATTAAATTCATCCAATAATTCCCTAAATGTGGGAGCCGTCTGTGATTTAAAAAATAATAATAATAATAATAATAAAAGCTATAATTTGAATGATAAAATCTTGAAAATACTTATTTTGTATGATAGATTTCAAAACTGTATGTATTCATATTTATCTTTTGTTTATAATAACATTTTAATTACAATGGGAAGTGTGTTTTTGTGGGGGGTTTTTTACTTTGAATTGTGTTTGATACAGTTATCACTGTACAATTAAGAAAGATAATAAATAGTTGTGCACAACCTTCAGCAGTGATTACACATCTACAGTGATATCAGTGGCCAGAAATGCTCTCAGTGGGTGTATGGGGCCTGAGCAAAGATTGCAGAGTAAAATGGAGTCAGTATGAGGGGTGGGTGTTTAAGTTGTGTAAGGTGTGCAGCTCTCAAAATGGTTAAAAAAGAGCCTCCGCTCGAAACGCATGCCATTGTTCCTGTTGAGCCCCCAGCATCTGTAAGCAGGTAGTGATCTCATCCCCAAGCAAGGAAGTGAGGTTTGCCTGGAAAGCACACTACCTTGAGAGATCCATCCTTGTAAACCTCTTTCAATGTGAGTATCTTGTCTGTTGTTTTGTTTCATTTTGTTTTATCTTATCCAATTCCACAATATTTAACAATTTGTTGTACTAGGTTGTGCACCTCTGTCTTTGTTCTTATCACTGTACAATTACCAGTACAATTCCCTTTGACACCCTCTCTTCTCCGGTGTGATGAACACACCAGGCGAGTGAGGGTTAACTTTAAAGGGCACATCTGGGGAATCACACTGAAACAGTTTTCTGCATAGGCTTCAGTAAAGAAGCCAGTTCAGATGATCGGAACCATCGGGACAGCGCGAACCTGTAAGTATGCACTGCCGGGGCTCTGACCTGTCAGGACAGGATGGTGGCGTCAGAAACGCTAGGGGGGTTAAAGGTAGCCACATATGCTTAAATTACTCTGTTTGATCGACTCGAAAACGATTCCTTTTTACCTGAATCAAAAAAACCAAAATGGTTGGAAATAGAACATAAAATCAATCCCTAAGTGATCTAAAATGTTGGTAAATTCTAGTCGAAAAAGGAAAGAAATTGATGATGTTCAAACTCTCACACTGTGTGGTTGTATAATAGATCAATGTTAGACTGAAAGATAATATTTCAGTCATTGAGCAAAAGTTAAAGCCTGCACAGAAGAAGTACGCTGGTACGCAAAATTAACTAAAAACGAGCCATGCGTACCTTTATTATCCATGGTAAGCGCATCTTCGTACTACACAGAGAAGGGAGACACGCATACAGCTTACCCCCCTCTTCCCAGATGTTTGAGAAGGAAGCCGTGCATGTTTTGTTGTGCTTTGACAGCAAGTGCTCACTCTTGACATCTGGTGGCTGAAGTTGATATTTCAGATTGAAATGAGATACATTTTTTAGATTGCCAAAATTCTTTCAGTTTTGTTAAATGTATACAATTTATCTCACTTGGATAACTGCAGGGAACCATTAATAACTATAGTACTGCAATTAGGGGGGTGAAATTGGGAATGTAAATTACTAATAAAAAAAGATTGGACTGGAGATTTGGGGGACGAAAGTGAGAGTGGGCATATGTGAGGGTAAAATCTGGAAAGTTGCAATACTGAGAAATGAGATCTGGGGATTCAAACAGTGTTGTACTGTGAGAGTTAAATTTGACCCAAAACCAGCTGGTGACCTGTGGATGGAGACAGCTAGTCGGAGGATCAATCAGGAACAGGGAGGTCCATCTGCAGCAGAATCTACCATGCAGGAGGCGGACTCAGAGGACACTGAGGGAGACGGTGAGGAAGACCACATTCATATGGGTATATATTTTTACTGGTGATGGTGGAATTTCATTTTTAAATCTCCACTATCTGACTTTGCAAAAAGCTGCTGCATTCCCTACCCTAAGCTTATACAAATCATTACATTTTTCCAGTTTTTGTAGATTAAATTAGGTACCTTGACTTATATTTGGGTCAGCTTATACCTGAGTATTTACAGTAAAAGATGGACATAAGGAAGTGTCCAGGAACTTTGGTGCTACTTAAGTGCTGCTGGCTAGGTTATCGACATCCTGTGTCCAGTAGCTGGGTTCTGGTCTCTCTGGACCCTCTTTTCTGACTGCTCCATTTGCACCAGCACTTCTGTCCTGGGGTGAACGTAAGAGCAGTGGTCTCTCCCCTGCAGTAGTCGATGTCTGCTCCAGCATTAGAGAGCTAAAACAAGGAGCTGCAGTTTCTTCTGCAGCCAGCCAGGCTGCTGGCATACTCTCTTACTTTAAGTCTGCCCTATCTCTTATGTGCATGTGCAGGTGGCTGAGAGAAGGCTTGCTGGCAGCCAAGGAACCACAAAGCGTAGGCTAAAGAGCCGCATGTGGCTCTTGAGCATTGGGATTCAGACCCCTGAACTAGATGATGTCCTCCATTCGGGATATGATTAGTGATAATTAGCATAGGCAATATATATATATATATCGCAAATTATTCACCTAATTTTCTCAATTAATTCCTAAATTTGACAATTTGTTATCTCCAGTCATTATAACTAGTATTGAGCTTGAATATTCGAATGCCGAATATTTAGAATTCGCCAATATCTCAAATATGTCCGCGGATATTCGCAATTCCGAATATTCGCAATATGGCCTAGTATTGCACAAATAATATTCACATTGCGAAAATAAACATAGCATGTGACCATTCATTTTAAAGATTTTCGCGATGTGAATATTATCTTCGTACCGCAAATACTCGAATGTCCGAATATAGAATCGAATATTAGTAGAATTATTCGCGAAATATCACAAATTCTAATATTGCCTATGCCGCTCATCACTAATTATTACCTTTATTGCACAAATCGACACATGTTCATGCACATATTGCGAACACAATGCATGGTAGTCATGAAGTAATGGAAAAAAAATCTCAAACATTCGTGAATACGAAGATATAGCACCATATTTGAGATCTTCACAGATTCTCAAAGTGGCAATATTTGCAACAAATAAAATATTCACGATCAACACTAGATATGATATAAATTGTTTATATACAACTTTGAGTTCAGCTTCATTTTGTTGCCTTTTTATGTCGGTACCCTTTACACAGCTTTTGTGATGTGAATCCAGACTGTGTCGTTTTCCATCTTGAGCTACTGTTGGAGACAGTGGGTCTTCCCTTGGACCTTCTTCATACTGGCTTTTCACCTGTCCAAACACAGAGCTGTGTAATTAGATAACAGTGCATGTGTTTATGGCCTTTTACTTACTATACGGCTACATTAGGAGCTTTCTGTCACTTAGGTTAATTGCTACGATCAAAATGCTCGCAGATAAAGGGCTGCATCTGCCCGCCTTGACTTTAATCCCTTTGTTTGCCTGACCAGAGAAGTGGCTTTGAAAGCGCGCTGCCTGTACTTCCTTCCGGAGACTATACAGATTGACCATATCTTTGGTCCCAAATCCCTGAGAGATACTTGGGAGTGAATAACCCTATTTATTTTACAACACACAGCCATGAGCCATTTGTACATTACTGGATTTGTAGTATTTACTGGATGAGTTTATTTGCCTACTTATCGGTTTTGTATGATCAAGTCACAAAGTAATGTGTCCAAAGACCTGAAGACGATTTGTAGAGGGGACTTGTTACCTGAAATTCTTTATCCTTACATTTAGGGCTTGTTTCCACTGATGCGGATGGCTGCCGTGCTATCCGCGTGGCTGCAGCCGCTCCCGCCCGCACCACAAGCTGTTTAGCATGCGGATGCACGCGGACGTCCGTGCGGTAGGATGTGGACTTCGGGCATGCCCCATGTTAAGGGATGCGGTCGGTTGTGGCATCCGCACGAAAACGCTGTATCGAGCGTTCAGAACCGCACCACATCCACATCCGTGCACATCCGCACTCGGCCGCACCAGTGGAGCCTGGCCGATGCTTTGCCTATGGATGCGGTCGAAGGGGCGGCAGCCGCGCAGATACAACCACAGCAATCTGCACAATTCCACATCAGTGGAAACAAACCCTTACGATTTCTTAACTGCCCTAGCGGTCGGGACGGCACCATCTAGTCCTGCACTTTCTTGTCTTGTATTGCAGTTGACGAGATGGAGCCGTCCAGCTCAGCACAGATCCCCACAGCAGCACATTCTGCTCTGTGCTGTCCCGGGGATCTGAAGCTTGCTTCTTCACTCAAGCAAGCCGTCGATGTCACTCCTCTCCCAGCCCAATTTGCATATGAATGTCCCGTGCCGCGGGGCATTCATATGCAAATTGTCTATCTTCAAACCTGGAATATACCTGAAATATCACCCCCATTTTCAGTCCCAGAAGTGCTCTTTGAAGTTAACCCTTTTAGAGGGTGTCAGATGCCATTGTATTGGATACAGTGATAACTGTATCCAATACATTTCAAAGTAAAACAAAAACAAAACACATTTCCAATTGTAATAAAAATGTTATTATAAACAAACATAAATACTGTTTTGAAATCTTTCATACCAAATAAGTATTCAAGAGATTTTAGCATTCAAATGATTTTATAATTTTTCTTTATGTACTTTTTTTTATAATAATTGTAATAAGTGTTTCAAACATTATTATATTCAGGATGTCTATTAGACCCTTGTACGGACATATTTTGGGAAGTTACAGGCCTACAACACAAAGAAAAATTTACCATTGAAGTCTATGGTGCACTTTTGGAACAGAAATCTGGACCGCAGCAGGGGAGGTTAAGCTGTGCACAGGTGTCTTTTATGTTCATTCTCTCTGTGTTATCCCCTTAAACAAATTGTCCCCAACATGGGTACAAGCCATGTCTGCTGAACTCTGCTTTTCCCTCCAATATACTGATTTCTTTATACAGGACAATGAGGATGCCTAGACTACCATGAACCTTCCCTCACACTATATGTAGGGAAAGAGCTCTTAGGAGATGTTGTTTTGGGGGCGTTATTTCCATAACTGAGATTCCAACATCTATCTCTGCAAGAACTTTGTGAGGGGCTCTCTACTGGAGACCAGTTAATGCAGATTTGAACTTGATTGCTTCCGGCCAATGACAATTCTCAGAGTATGGGTCCAATTATGTCAGCTAATAACAGGCCTCAGTAGTACAGTCCCAATAATGTGACTGCCTACAGCCAATTGCGATCATCAGAAGTACAGGCCAAATATGGTGAATGGTTGAAGCCAATGGCGAATATCCGAAGAACAGCCCCAAAATTTTTATTTTTCCAGCCAATGGCAATTAACAGAAGTACAGCCTCAGTAATGTGATTGTTTCCAGTCAATGGCGATCCTCATTAAAGTTTCTTGCCATCAACAAGCTTCCTCTGTGTTGTTGTTGTGTTGTACAATTACAAATAGTAAACTGCAAACTTTTGTCTGTTCATTGAGTAATCACTTATTCGGTGCCATGAGGTATTATTGCTTTCATAAAATAAAATAAAAATCTTAAAATGTTTAACTTTGCATTCTACAAAACATTTGATGTGGATTTTATCTGGCAGCTTGTACATGGGAACATCCTTACCTCCAGGTCTAAGGCAGCAAAATATACACACTGACATTGAGAGTGCTTCTATGTAATAAATGTGGGCGAGAGATAACCTCACCCCACTCTCCATTAGGCACTGCTATCTTGTGGTGCCAACCACTCCCGTCATTTTTATTTGCCATTACTCAAAAGGTGGGGGCGAATCTGTACGATGCCCAGCCATCAGCCAGGAGACACAAATGAATGCTCCAAAACAAGATATCTACTTAAAGGAGAAAACCATCATACATTTTCACCAGTGATAGCGAACCTTTTAGAAAGTGCCCAAACTGAAACCCAAACCCCACTTAAAGTGCCTGCATGGCAATTTAACCTGAACTACACATACACAACTTATACTGTGTTTCCCAGAGGATAAGACACTGCCAAAAATATGTGACAGGTCTTATGGGGGGGATGCCTTAATCTAAAGGGGAAGGGGACAACGGATGGCACACTCACTTTTTCGTGGGTTCTACCGGCCAGATAACAGACTCCCATTTCTGCAACAGCAGAAGGCAGCAGCTTCTCCTTCCTGGCACGGAGGCGTTGGCGTTAGCCTTTGCAATCACTTCCTGCTCCACTCTGCACTGCAGCCAGGACCGACCGAGGCACACAGTTATTTGATGGAAGGTTCGGGCACAAATCGCGGGTGTCCTTTTTGCGGTCAGTGTCTGCTTTGCAGGGGTGTCTTATTTGCGGGGTGTGTCTTATTTCAAACTTTTTTTTCAAAAAGGGGAGGTGTCTTATTTGATGGGGATGTCTTATTATCGGGAAAACACGGTATATACACACATAACATGTAAACAAAACACCCTACTTTCTAGAATAGGAGAGGGTATGGGGCTGTGTGTGTCATCAGGTTAAAGGGGAAAAGAACTGACATTATCGAGAACCAATAGGCTGCAGTTCTTTCTTCTGTGCTGGCTGACAGCTCGCATGCCTACAGGCAGGGCTCTGAATGCCACCTGTGGCACACAGGCCATAGGTTCGCCATCACTGATTTACACCATATGCCAATTTTTCTTGTTGGGCTTAAAGAACTAGGGCTCTCATATCTATTGGGATTATGCTTGTGCATGCCAATTATACTAAATGCTTTACCAGTACCAGCCTTCCTCTTTCCAGTCAGGGTTGGGCTACCCTATAAAGTCTGTGTCTCATGCTTTCCTGCTTCATGTGAGCTTGAAATTGTATTTGATTTTGGAAAGTTTAGGCCTGTTAATGTACAGTTGCAAGAACCCTTTGTGATTACATGGAGTTTTGCATGAATTGGTCATAAAATGAGCTCTGATCTTCATCAATCACACCAATAGAAAAACTTAAAATAATGCTACACAAACATTATATGTTTTTGTGTTTTTATTCAACATAACATGTAAACATTCACAGCGCAGGATGGAAAAAGTATGTGAACCTTCGGACTTAATAACTGGTTGACCCTCCTTTGGCAGCAATAACCTCAACCAAACCTTTCCTGTTGTTGCAGATCAGACCTGCACAACGATCTAGAGTGATTTTGGACCACCACTCTTAACAATCTGTTTCAGTGTAGCAAAATCCTTGGAATGTCTGGTGTGAATCGCTCTCTTAAGGTCATGCCACGTCATTTCAATCGAGTTTAGGTCAGGTCTCTGACTGGGCCACTCCAAGGAGGTTTCTTTTTCTATTGGTGTGACTTAGAGGATGATCAGAGCACGTTTTATGACCAATTCCTGCAAAACTCCACGTAATGCCAAAGGGTTGACATACTTTTTCTTGCAACTACATTTATCCCTGGTGTCATGTGACTCATTAATGTTTCTAGGTCTCAGGCATGAATGGGGAGCAAGTGTGTTAAATTTGGAGTTATCGTTCTTACACTCTCTGACTGGTCCCTGCATCAAATTGGTTTGCAGGGTTGTCTAAAGATGATGTACAAGAAAGCTGGCAAATAGTTTGCCGAAAACAAGCAGACTAAGGACATGTAGTACAGGAGCCATGCCCTGCGGCTTATTGAGACAACAAATAGATACATAAACTTTTTGGTTTGTTTTAGATGGTGTTTAGTGTGTGTGCCAGCAACCAGTATAGGAGTACAAAGGCAAGCGTGTCTTGTCTACAGTCAAGCATGATGGTGGGAGTGTCAAGGTTTGAGGCTGCATTAGTGAGGCCAGCACTGTTACACCCTACATTGTACATTGACTATTTTACATGGTATCAAAGTGTCAAATCTTCAGTGTTGTTCAAAGTAAAAAGGTATTAATTAAAAGCGCACAGATTGCCATATATGCAGCTCTAGGAAATGCCAAGATTTCATAAACAAAATGCAGAGCTTATATCCAGCAACTACTAAAGGCTCACTTACACATATACTGACCCTTTACCCGAACCCCCTGCTCTGTCTGTCAGACAGTATACAATATTGTTTTGTTTACTGATTATGAAAGTGTAGAATGTCACAGAAGGTGGAGAACACTTTGGTGGGGAGAGGGACAGGAAGACAACCCTTGTTAAGATGCGCCTTCTAGAAAGAATCCTGTGGAGGCTGAGGAATTGTATAATGGAAAAGAGTGACTGTCTACTTTGTACAAGGTATGGCATGTGGAGTGGCTCTACAAACAACACTTGTCGCTCTTGAGGAGCCAGAAAAAATACAGCCAGCGGACAAACCTAATGCAGCTCCATCTGTGCCCATCTTGTTGAGAAAGAATAGCCTAGAGGGATGATGGAGGGAGGGGACGTCACGCAACTAATGAATTTCTCAGTCAAGCGAGATCATCAAAGGCAAGCCCCCCTACACAGCAATCCGCAGTCACAGGTGAGATGGAAGACTTGGCTTTATACAGTATAATGAAGGTGCAGCTATAAGTGCTTGGTAAATTTAAGAACTAGACAAAAAGGGAGACCTGTGTTTATATCTAAAGTAATCATTCTGTATTTTCAGTACCCCTTATACCTTACAGCAGAATTAAAAAATTCAATGAGAAAATATTATTTATTAAAGCATAACATTAAATTAATTCATGTTTAATTATTAAATAGTATACGTTTCAATTATCCTGAAGTTGCCTACTGCAGTACTACTTTTTTGCCACAAGATGTCCTCGGTATTCAAGGTTTACTGGTGGCCTCCATTGTTCAACCAACTCTATTTGAACCCAGGCTGGATCCACCCCTAGCCTGTGACTGGACAGTGCAAGAGGAGCAAAACAGTGCACATGCTATCTTCTCTGGTCAGAATTCTCTAAGTCCTCACATGATTAGCCCTTTGTGATGCTTGAAGTGACTGGCACCAGTATACATGAAAGCCTTGTCTACATTGCATGGTGCAGACGCTGCCCATTGTAAATAACAGGCTATGATATGCCCGTCTCCACAGGACCCTGCATTCTTATTTTTGTGACATATAAGGACATGTGGAAAATCAATGGATGTCAAATAATGTATTTTTGATTCTATACAATAGGTACTTCATCAATATTGTGAACAAGTCAAGGTTGCCACACCCCTGTTTATATCATATCAATTTCCCTACTAAATCTTCTCCTAAACATCCAATAGGAGTTTTTAAGGTAACATTGATACAAAGCTACGTATTTAAAAATTATTTATTTTTATATGGACTTATCATCAAACAACAATAAATTAATTAATAGTGCACACATAAAACGTTCAGCATAATCACATCCTATTGACAACTTCAATTCATAGGGGTATCCTATACATTATCTGATGTATTAATGTAAGTATCCTTGTACAAAAATGATGGTAAATTGATTTACTTAGAAGAATCGTAAGTGATGTATGCTGGAAATGTAATTAAAATGTCCAAATGAGGTCGGTCCCCCTCTTCATCCCTTCACCTCACAACACCTTGTCCACCAGGAAGTGAAGGATGAACTCTTCACCCCACGTGTGCACGGGAACGGACTCCCAAGTCTCTGGATAATACAGTATAACCTCCACAGATAGAATGATAGATATCAACCTCAAACAAATAGGATGAAAAAGGTTCCCTGGACCTCAGAACGAATCCCAGATGGAGCACGGACCTGCTACCTGCGACCATCATCACCCAGCCCTCTCCACAGATACTTGCTCTAATGTATCTGTGGAGAGGGCTGGGTGACGACGGTCACTGGTAGCAAGTTCGTACTCCACCTGGGATTAGTTTTTTACAAATACATTGAATGAAAGTATGTAATTACTGCAATAAACTACATACATTTGTCTATTTATCATAACACTACAATTTGGCAGGCCAGCTGAGGAGGTCAGGGTGAGAGACAGGTGGGGAGGCCAGTGTGGGATGGAATAGGTGCTGAGGTCAGTATGAAAGCCAGGTGGGGAGGCCAGTGTGGGATGGAACAGGTGCTGAGGTCAGTGTGAAACCCAGGTGGTGTTGGGTGGAACAGGTCTGAGGTCGGTGAAAGCCAGGTGGGGCCAGGTGGATGGACGGTGCTGAGGTCAGATGAGAGGCAGGTGGGGAGCCGGGTGGGATGGAACAGGTGCTGAGGTCCGAGTGAGAGGCAGGTGGGGAGGCCTGTGGGTGGAATAGTTGGCTCAGAGTGAGTCAGTGGAGGCATGTGGGAACCCAGGTGCAGCAGCATTGTAGGAGAAGCATGCAAGGTCAGGGGGAGGCAGGAGGAGGCCATGTGGTTGGAAGAGGTGCTGAAGGTCAGTGTGAAACCAGGTGGTGAGCAATTGTGGGATGGAACAGGTGCTGAGGTCAAGTGAGAGCGGGGGAGGCCAGTGTGGGATGGAACGTCTGAGTCAGAGTGAGACCGTGGGGAGCCTGTGGGATGGAAGGTGTGAGGTCAAGGAAGTCAGGTGGTGAGGCAGTGTGGAGAAAGGGAGAGCAGAGCAAATCAGGGTTGGAGCAGTGAGGAGGCCAGTGTGGTTGGAAAGGTGTGGGTCAGGTCAGTGGCTGGTGGATGCCAATGTGGGAGGACAGGGTGGAGTCAGGTGAGCGGCAGTTGGGAGGCCAGTGTGGGAGGAATAGTGTGGAGGTCAAGTGAAAGTCAGGTGTGAGGCCATGTGTGGGAGCCCCAGGTGCAGCAGCCATTGTGGTGAAGCAGGTGCAAAGGTCAGAGTGAGAGGCGGTGGGGAGCCAGTGTGGGATGGAAAAGGTGTGGAGGTCAGTTTTAAAGTCAGGTGGGAAGTCTAGTTTTTGGGTAACCTTTTGTATTTTTAGCCCCAGATCACCCTTTTTTAGCAGTTCACCTCTAAAGTTTGTAGTTATTTTAAGCTATTCATTACGTGTGCCTAAACATTTCACCAGTGTATTAACAAATCCTCATACAAAAAAACATTTTGGTCACATTACAAACGCCCCAACATTGCCGATGAGTGCTGTGAACTAAATAAATTGCACCTGTGTGTAATCTAATGTCAGTACAAATCCGCTGCTCTGTGAAGCCTTATAGTTTTTATCTAAGAGATATTGGAGCAACAACACCATGAAGTCTCCAAGAACACACCAGCCAGGTCTCAGGGGTAAAGTTATTGAGAAATGTTAAAAGCAGGCATAGGCTACAAAAGATTTCAAAGCCTTGAACAATCCCACAGAGCGCTGTTTCAAGCATCATTCAGAAATGGGAAGGAGTATGGCACAACTGTAAACCTACCAAGACAAGACCGTCCAATCCACTCACAGCCGACCAGGAGAGCGCATTAGAATGCAGTCACCAGCCCATGGTGACTCTGGACGAGCTGCAGAGATCTACACTCAATGGGGGAATCTGTCCATAGGACACTATTTAGTCGTGCACTGCACAAAGTTGGCCTTTATGGAAGAGTGGCAAGAAGAAAGCCATTGTTACCAGAAAAGCATAAGAAGCCCGTTTGCAGTTTGCCACAAGCCATGTGGGGGACACGAAACATGTGGAGAAGGTGCTCTGGTCAGATGAGCCAAATTGAACTTTTTGGGCCAAAATGCAAAACGCTATGTGTGGCGAAAACTAACACTGCACATCACTCTTGACACCCCACCCCCCTGTGAACTATGTTGTGTAAGCATCATGCTTGGGGTGTTTCTCTTCAGCAGGGACAGGGAAGCTGTCAGAGTTGATAGGAAGATGGATGGAGCCAAATACAGGGAAATCTTGGAAGAAAACCTCTTGAGTCTGCAAAGACTGAGACTTGGGGCTAAGGTTCACCTTCCAGCAGGACAACGACCCTAAACATAAAGCCAGGCAACAATGGAATGTTTTAAATCAAAACACATCCATGTGTGAATGGCCCAGTCAAAGTCCAGATCTAATCCAATCGAGAATCTGTGGCAAGATCTTAAACGCTGTTCACAAACATTGTCCATCTAATCATTACTGAGCTGGAGCTGTTTTGCAAAGAGAATGGGCAAGGATTTCAGTCTTCTAGATGTGCAGCGCTGGTGAAACATTCCCTAAAAGAGTGGCCTGGAATTGCCAAAGTGCTTCTACAAAGTATTGACTCAGGGGGCTGAATAATTACGCACATCCCCTTTGCAGTTATTTTATTTGTAAACAATTTTTGGAATCATGTATGATTTTCCTTCCACTTCTCACGTCTCACCACTTTGTATTGGTCTTTCACGTGGAATTCCAATAAAATTGAATCATGTGTATGGCTGTAATGTGACAAAATGTGGAAAAGTTCAACTTTTGCAAGCCACTGTAAGTAAATCCTAAGTGATCTCCCACTAGATTAAGGCTTAATAAATATATATATATTTGTGGTTCTGAAAAACTTCAATAAAGTATTATAAAAAAAAAAAGGCTTAATATACACAGCCCAAACTATTCCATGCATGGAAACCTTGTGCAGCTGACATTCACTAGCCAACCAACACCACCTTGTCCTCACAGACAACCTCAGAGTAGGCAACTACCTGGGGAGAGACATTTTTCAGGGGAGTGCTGGTGACACCCCCCGCCCCCCCCCCCCTCCACCCCCACCTCAACAGAATTTTCAGAGCGTTCTGAGAAACAATCTCAAACAACCTCAGTGAATGTTTGACATCTACAGCAACCCATTATATCCATTCCCCATTATTAAAGAAAAAATACACACAAACTACTTTTAAAATAATAACTTCCATTGTTTAGAGGTTGGTGCAAACATCAATCTAGTCTAAGTATTTAGTTAAATTATCTTCAGAGTCTTGAGAGGATGACTCAAGAAAGGAAGCTGGATTGAAAAACCTGGTTCCAAATAAGAAACAGTGACCTCCTAATGAGGAACAATTGAGAGATATAGACAAAATAATGGAAACAACAACCAACATGCAGTTTATATAGCTAGCGATTAAAGCGGTTTTAAACTTAAAACATAATAAAATAAAACAAATAAACTTACTTACCTACATGGGGTCTTGATCCAGGCAAAGCCTGGAGTATGCTGTCGTCCAGCACGTAAGATGGAGGAGCAAGACTTTTCCTATCTTGCTCTCTCCACCAATCCAGACCTGGATCTGGTGATGCTCCACCCCTCCAGCATCACTGCATTCAGATCTGGCTGTCAGGCCCAGGGGAATCATGGGAGGCAGATGCCAGAAGCGACATCTACTTTCTGAAAATCCACTTGCGGCATTACGTCACAGGAGTGCCGGGGCACCACTGTATTTTGACAGATTTCACCAGGCAAGTATTATCTGCCCTATTACTGGCACCTCTGGTGCCAATAATAGGAAGCAGATATCGAGGTGGTAAAGCGGACCTACCACCAGAAACTGAAGTTTGCATGAATGGCACTAGAAGTACCAAAATAGAGAGAATGCCATAAAAAAATTACCTGTAATTATTTAAGACTTATTTAAGAAGGTCCCTCCCAGCCCCTCCTCTCTGCCAGGCTGTTATGACACACTCCATGGCACACCCGGAAAAGCTTGAGATCTCTAAACAGTGACAGTCGGGTAAGTCCCTAACCTCGGCTCTACATTGAGATGTTCAGGGAGAAATGTTTCCAAAGAAAACCACAAAAAACACCCCCAGTAGCCACTCAAGATATTGCACTGCAAATTAATCTCTAGACGCCTGGAAGTTAAAGAAAGAGTTTCTCATATGATTCCAGGTAACAGCAGGTAAGTATATCATTTTAAGATTATGGAGTGCTATGCCACCATCATACCAGCTAAGAGCTAATAATACATATCTTTTTTTCTTTCTATGTAGCAGCTACTGAGTCGCTCAGGAAAACAGACCAATTGTTCATCACCCTGTTGGGTAAAAACAAGGGGGTCCAGCTTCCGCGTTGGATAGCCTCATGGATGGTGAGACTACATTTACTAGCCCACAAGTCTCAAGACCTTTCATCCCCAACTCTGGTATCATTCCACCAGGGCGCTGTCTACTTCTTGGGCTCAGACTCATGGAGTGGCTCCAGAGACGATCTGCAGGGCGTACACCTGGTCCACTCCCAACACTTTAATGGCCTACTATTGTGTAGAACCGGCCTCTTGTACCTCTGTTGCCTTTGATCATGCTGTAATTTTGCTGTATATCTCTGATATTAAAATTTTTACTTGTATTCCCACCTGGGTGTACAAGTTATTTCCGTTGGTATGCCGGCATAGGGTTTATCAGGAAAACTGGAAATTTGTTATCATACACTATGCCGGCATACTTCCCCCCCCCCCC
>CM070042.1:14912877-14926205 GCA_036250615.1 Ptychadena robeensis
TATATACATCAAACAAAATGTAAATTATACTTGAAATAACTTTTTTTTTTCATGTAAATTTTTTTTTTACCAAAAAAATAAATTTACATTAAAGTCTATGGTGCGCTTTTGGTACAGAAATCTGTACCTATGCAGTGCGCTAGGGAGGTTAATCACCTCAGAAAGCCATTGAACAACCTATCGTGTATGTCGCTCAATGGCTATACCGTTTATATATATATATATATATATATATATATATATATATATATATATATAAATTTCCAGCTCTCTGTATATATGTTTTATATATGAAATAGCAATATGCTCATTTTATATAACCACAAATGTATAATAGAATCTTTTTAGAGTCAATATAATGAATGCTTCTATGCCTTTGAAGTCTCCCAGTCCTTCAATGATTGGCATGTCTATCTTTCATTTGTATATAGGTATGTTCATTTGTGATGTTGGCGACTATAGGGGTAGCCATTTGGATTTTAATATAATTAAGTAGCTTTATTCTGAATGGGTTGGCTTCAGCAACACTTTATTTCCTGATTGGTAGGGATAACAAAGATTTGTTCTTGAATGGCAACAGAGGTAATGTTCTCATAACATGAAATCTACAGTCATATGCTGCTCTTTTAGAAAACTTGCCTGGACATATGTGTTAGCATTTGGTTTGCTGAAAACTCCCCAGAGGAACTGATGTCTACAGACATGTCTCCTTTACAATATTTCTTCCTGTTTATTATGGAACAAAAGTAGAAAATGTGTAATTAGTTTGTTAGGACCATTAAGCACGAGAACAAGAGGCACATATAATTATCAGAGCTTAGCTAATGGAATGAGAGGGAACAGCAAGTGAGTAGTATATGGTGGTGAGATGCTAGCGCCGCTTAGTGGAGGATTGATAATATGACAGTCATGTCAAAGTACTTCATTCAATACTTTCTTCATTTTTATCGTGAGTGTACAAGTCTGAGCATCAATCAAACTTTAATCAGTGTCTATAACAGCTGCAATGTATTTACATAGTTACAAGTGGCTGCAAACACTAAACTTTCTTTTTTGATTGATAAATACTGAGGTTACTTATTATTTTATAATCTTTACTCCTTAATTCAGCCTGATTTCAGCTACATGTCTTTCCTCAGAATGGTTTTTCTGGTGACATTGACAAACCATGCCTTTGCTCTCATAAGAAGAGATGGTCGAATTTTTTTTTAAAAATTGATGATTTCAAGTTAATTACAAAGCCCCTGAACATGGTATCATCACCAAACTTGCAGAAGGGTAGTAGGGGTGTAGAGAAGGGTTGGGGGTTTACTACGAAAAAAAAGTATGGCTCGAACACAAATAATTTTTGCACAAATTAAGTTCAAACTCATGTCAAAATTTCGACATTGAATTTTTGAACTTAATTCATGCAAAAAAAAACTACATGTGCTAGAGCAAAACTTTTTTTTTTTTTAAATGTTCTCACAACCCTTCTCTACATCTCCAAAGATTTTGGTGATTATGCCATGTTCAGGGGCTTTGCAATCAGCTCACAAAGTGAGCTAGTCAAAAAATTCAACCATCTCTAGTCATGACAGCTACTTTTAGTCTTCCAATTCTTATTTTAAGTGGGAATTTTTTCTACATTTCCAACATGCAGTTACTGTTTTTAGTTGAAATTTGAACATGCTACTGGGAACCGTTTGCCCAAGATTTTAAGGGACCTGTAAGGAACATGGACATGATCTTTGACCCTGTATTAAGAACAAAGTGTTTGGATGTGTTTGTTCATTTCAAGCAGGTTTTGTATTCCTTTCCATAACATCTATAAAAAATGCCAACCCTACTTAAAGCAGGTCAAGCGATGTCCGAGGGAGAGGTCAACTGCAAAACTGAGGCCATCCATTAAGCAAATCCTAATGACTTAAATCATTCTCACGACGGTCGGTCAGCTGTAAAATCAGGTGCCAATTTAAAGCTTAAAGGGCCAAAATTGGCGCCAAATCGATCTAAGCCATTACGGACATGTCCGTAATTCTTAGATAGGTCTAACACTTTAGACGGGGACACTTGTATGGGTGTGTCTTCTCAGCTCAGAGGGATCTGAGATCCGTCAGGGCTGAGGACACTGAGCCTGTCTGCCTGCTGTGAGTTGGGAAGGGAGGTGCTAGCAGCTCCTCCCTCTCCCTTCGTGCTAGGCTGGCAGCAGAATGTTCTCACAGCCAGCGTCTCTAGAGGCTGTCTGCCGGGTCTCCCAAGCTGTCGGCGAGCTGACGGCCCAAGCAGCTAGAGGGAACCGGCGGACAACGCTGACAAAGGGTGCCCAGACCAATTGTGACCCGATGTATCATCATGCACAGTTGATCGGCCAAAACATTGGGTCACAATGTTAACGTGTATGGGGGGCTTAACAGATCAAATGAAGAAGCACCCGCCTATTAAGTGTGTGACCACCTGGTGAGAGTAGAGTCCAACAGCCCCCCACTCCCCTCGAAGAGTTTTCAGGCACTGACGAGAGGTGTTCAACTGGGAGTGCCAGAGGTGGTACTGCCCCTGGAGACCAGGTACACCTATGTTTCATTAATCCTTAGTGACACGTTTAACTTTTACCTACTCTGTCTTTCTGTTCTTGGCAAATGTTGAATAACTTGATGTAGATGAAAGCGAAATCAGTGCTGGGCCTAATTGCCAGGGCAGCTGTCCACTGTTTTTGAGTAAATAAATAGAGACCTTGGATTAGAGAACATGCGAACAAATCAAATAAAGATATGATCAATAAAGGCCCTGAATATTAACTTTGGGGAAATCACATGACAAAAGAAACAGCTGCAAATTTGTTAAGCTTTCTAATATTTCCTTTAGATTCATGGCCAGCTTCAGGTTATATGGGGGTCCAATGAAAACATTTTATTTTAAAGCCTGATGCACTGATGCAATTTTTACTGTGTAATTAATTCTAAGCAACACAAGAAAATAAAAAGTTATTTGGAAGTTACTGCTTCTAGATAGAGAGGGCCGAATTTTTTAAAAATATGACCATTTCGACGATTTCAAGTTAATTGCAAAGCCCCTTAACATGGTATCATCACCAAACTTGCTCTGGATATGTAGAGATGGGTTGGGGGTAAACTGCAAAAAAGTATGGCTCTAACAGAAATAGTTTTTGCATAAATGAAGTTCAAAGTCAAGTCAAATATTTTACTTTTACCTTAATTTATGCAAAACTTATTTGTGTTAGAGCCATACTTTTTTTCCCAATGTTCCCACAACCCTTTGCTACATCTCCAGCAATTTGAGATTAATCATAACATTTTCAGAGGCATAGCAGTTAAAGAATTTTACCATCTCTACTCCTAAATATACACAGCCCATCAGACATGGCTAGTAGCAGTGTATTATACTAATACCTGAGTTCTTCTCTGTATCACCAGTCACATTTAGACATCTAAGGCAATTGAAAAAGAAGTCTTCTTCTGACCACCTTTATCTAGACTGAATCAGCATCATGGAACTTCCTTCTCATGAGTCTATGCTTACCACCAGGAATTTAAGTTTTCATGAATGACACTAGAAGTGCCAATAATAGGGAGGAATGCAGTGAAAAAAAAAAAACTTACCTGTAATGAGCAATTTAAGAAGATAATTTGGCAGCTCTTCTTGCTTCATTTTAGGCAGAAATAGGCAGCATGTCACAGGAAGCAGTTATCTGCTTTGAAAATTCCCATAGAAGATCACTGAACACCCCCCAGTGGCCACCCGCGATATTGCACCCCCAGTTTCATGTGTTGCCTTCAGCGAACCAGGAAGTGAGGGGAGCTGTGTGGTAATCTTGTTGTTGAACGTTTTACTGCATTCCTCCCTATTATTGGCACTTCTAGTGCCATTCAAAAAACATAGATTTCTGGTGGTAGGTCCACTTTAACTCTTTAGTCAGTACCACTTTCTGCAGTGTTGGCCACCAATTGTTGACTATATCGCAGAAAAGAATGGACTTGATTCATGTCATATTAAAGAAGACTTGTAGGTCTTTCTTTTTTTCTCTTGTAGGTCTTTCTTTTAATTAGATGGCCTCATCTGATTTAGGAGTGGTCCAGCAAGCAGTTATGTTCCAGGATTATGAGAGTGAAGGCAAAAGGAACTGGTGCACTATATCTATCCCCAAATTATTCATTTCCATTCCACAATTCTGAAAAAGGTAGGCCAAGGATGGCTTTCTAAATTAGATTGAACATGAAATCATAACATTTATGGCTATAATAAAAATCGGAAACGTGCAGTTAAAGTTTACTATACATATTGTATAATCTACTGTATTTTGCCGTCTCCCTATATTCCCCTGTATGGGAATGCTGAAGGGGATTTTCGCCTTCACTGTGTGTGGTACAGGAAAGCTGTCAGAGGCTTCCCGTGGCTAATATACAACATGTTTGGTGCGAGACCGCGCACCATTGATTCATTGGCGAGACCTCTGGAGCAGGGACGGTGGACTCAGGAGACACCGGTCTTGCGCAACCCATCCATTCACAACCTGGAATTAACCAATATACTGGCAAGCCAATATTTTTTGCCTAATATTAGGAATGTACGTTCCCGCTGGGGAACATTTGGGATTGACTAAAATGTATTAAAAAGGAAAGATAGCTTGGGAGAAACAATACTAAACAAAGGTTTCCTCATTATACAATTTATTCAGATTAGACATATACAATCTAAATGATGAATAACAGGGAAATATGAGAATAAAATGTTTGTTTTTTGATTGTAATGTATCATGACTTTGAAGTAATGTATAATGAAGCGAAGTAAAAATCCATGCTTGTATTGAATGTGACATACTGTGACATACCGACATATTGACATCTTGACTATTTCCAGGAACAATCTCCAAAATCCCTGATGAAGTCCCAGTAATGGGACGAAACGCGCAGGAACGTATTGGAGCATGACTGTATAGGACTTATTTCCGGATCATCAAGATGTTGGATGAATTTTAAATGTATATTTTCAATGCATGGAGGATCAAGCTCCCTTCAATGCAATGTAACCTAAGGGTAACACAATTGAACTATTAATAAGGGTATTCTGGAATACCAATGTTGTGTATTTTGTTGTGCCAGGCTCCACAAATAAAAATGTAAACGTCAATCCCTTGACTGGAACTTTATTCAAGATACTCACCTTAAAAGTCCATTTGGGGCTGGCTGACGGAGTTCTAGGGTAAACCGTGAGGCAGGCAAAAGGTCGAGGCAGGCGGCAGACGAGGCGAAGTCCAGTAACAAGCGAGGGTCGAGGCAGGCGGCAGATGGTAAGAGGAGTCGGTAACATGCAGGGGTCAGGGAGCCAGAAGTCAAACGAGGTCGGGGACGAAGCAGGGTCAAATACCGGGAAATCCAAACAAGAAGAGCAAGCTCTGACATTCACAATTCACAGGAAGCTGTAACAATCCAGCACAGGCTTGAAGGACTGGCAGGCTTTTATAGGAAGTGCCTTCCCAGACCCTCCCAGGAGGGAGGGTCCGTCACCTGGGGCACTCCCACTGCCAGTCCACTAGTATTCTGGCGAGGGCTCGCGCACGCACATGCGCACGGGAGCGCGCACGCGCGCCGCCGTCCCGTGGCTGCCGCTCTGATGACAGGGAAGAGGCCCTTGGAGAGACCCTGGTGGCCCCAGGTGTGTCCCCCTCAACGGAGTCCCCAGGAGAGGCGAGCTGTGCAGGTGAGGAGGTACTTGGCACTGGCGGAGGGGGTGCCTGAGCCAGACGGGAAAGGGCAGGATCCTGACACCTCTAGGTTACCATACCCACAATTGAATTAGATATAAGGAAGGATTATAAATCACCTTCCATATAGTTTAATACATATCTTCCATCCTCAGGGGATGATGGTGAGTGGTAAACATTGTGAGTCAAGTTTACTTTTGTTATGTTGAACATAAAACAAGAATATAACGTTCTGTTTCATGGTCTCCCAATCCCTTTACATGTCCTGTAACATCCTCTACTTTTCCCCAAAGACCTGACATTCAGCCAAAATCTATTTGCTCATACGCAACTTGGAAAGCATTCTGTGTGACCGAAGCAACAGCGCGTGACTGTGTAATCATATGTTGTTGTATCAGCAAATACCACGGGAGGGAACACAGAGAAGGGGAGAGGAGGGGGGGGGGGGTAACAAGATGCAATCATTTTAAGGGCTGATGTACACAGATGTTGTTTTCCTCTGTTTGAAAAGCTGGTCAAAGGTAGGTCAGCAAACTTCCATTAAATTTAAAGCTGAACTCTGGGGCAAATAAGTTATTACCCTATATACTTGAGTACAAGCCGAGTTTTCAGCCCAAAAAGTGTGCTGGAAAAGCCCGCCTCGGCTCATACACGAGTCAGGGTCAGAGTCAGTAACCAACTTACCTGTCTGGATGCGTGTTGGTCCTGCAGACGCTGGCAGCCTCTGTGAATGGTCCAATGTGTATTTAATATTCTTTCAACAGCATTCCCAAGATTGGCTGATAAAATGCAAACAAACGGCACGGCAGCGCCATCTAGGGGACTATTTTTACTACTAAGTTTAGAAAACTCACCTCCATGAGTCAAACATGAAAATTAGTTTCCAGTTCCATTCGATGTACTGATCTCAAAAATATAAATAAAGACTTATAAGACTAATTTATATTAAGGAAACTTATTTTCATGTTTGAATCATAAGAAGTGCCTTGAAAACCCATCCTGTAATCACAATAAATATGTGTTCTCTCTGAGGGTGTGGCACTAAGATTTACCTGTTTAATTCATTCCTAGGGGCAATGGTGCTTTCTCTATATCTTTCTCATTTACAAAGCACTATCTGACTTTGTATTTCCCATCCTTAGCTTATACTGCTTTCATTAAGTTTTCCCAGTTTTTGTATATAAAATTAGGTACCTCTGCTTAAATTTTCTTATACTATATGTTGGTGAACCCGATCTCCTGATCACTTGCAGCTATTACAATCGTGGGAGACTGCTTAAGTTGGGACATTACTTTATTTTTAAACATGTCCATTCATGTCAATGGCATCGATGAGCGGCAATCAGACCCGATCGTGGTTTTTAAATTTCAGAGGGGATGGACAAAGAACCTGTAAGGCCCATCTGGCCCTATACTTCCAGGGAGATTACAAAATAAAAAAATATTTAAATATACCATATTTTTTGGACCATAAGACACACCCCCAAAATGGAATGGACCACCCTTGGCCGCTGGGTGGTCACCCCTCGCCCCTTCCCAAGCTGTCAGTTGAGATGCGGCCACAGCCACATCCCTCATCTGTACTTACTGCTTCTACCACCAGAGCCCTGCCGGCAGCTTCCATGTATGTCTGCCTGTCAGCCATAATCACCATGCAGCTCACAGCTGGCCAGAAAAAGAGAAGAGTGCAGAATCGCCAGCTCCCCCTCCCCTTCTGCCTGAAGTGTGCTCTCTAGTGACACCATTTTTGTGGCTGAAATTGGGTACTGCAGGAAATTTTTTCCAACTGACTAGAACATTTCACCTTTTTCTTTTTCGTTTTTTCCTGCTCTAAAAACAGGGTGCATCTTATGGTCTGGTGCATCTTATAGTCCAAAAAAGGCAGTCATGGACAGCCTCTAGCAGGAGACCATACCAATCATTCTTTAGGCATCATCTCAACTTATTGCAGGGAACAAGCAGAGGGGAGCCACAGCATCATGACACTAAGGTGACAAAGGGCCGGACTAAAAGACTGCTGCTGCTTAAACTCTTTATCTGCTGCTCCTCTCCTTGGCTTCCCATTTCCAAGAGAATCACATTTTATGTGCCTTGCTTATAAGTCACTCCACACCTCCTGTCCCTCTGATATCTCCAACCTTGTTCATAAATATATCCCTAACCACCCACTCTGCCACTAACATACAGTGTATCAGGAAAGTATTCACAGCGCATCACTTTTTCCAAATTTTGTGAAATGATAATGTGAAAAATGTTTACTTGAGGTTTCGGCAAAATTTTAAACAAATCACATGAACATATTAACAGTCTTTGCTCAACACTTTGCCAAATCTTTTTAAATATAATGCCACCAGTTTTACCATTCCTCTTTGCAGCACCTCTCAAGCTTCATCAAGTTGGATGTAAAGCGTCGGTGCAGCCATTTTCAGATCTCTCCAGAGATGTTTAATGGAAGTCTGGGCTCTGGCTGGGCCCCTTAAGGATTTTCACAGAGTTGTCCTGAAGCCACTTCTATGATATCTTGGCTGTGTGCTTTGGGTTGTTGTCCTGCTGAAAGGCGAATCACCTCCCCAGTGATCAAGAGCGCTCTAAAGCAGGTTTTCATCCAGGATGTCTCTGTACATTGCTGCAATCAATCAAAAGAGCTCTGCTCGAAACGCGTCCCATTGTTCCTACTGAGCCCCCCAGTATCTGTAAGCAGGAAGTGATCTCATCCCCAACCAGGAAGTGAGGTCCTCCTGGAAAGCACATGGCCCTGAGAGAGCCAGCCTTGTAAACCTCTCTCAATGTGAGTATCTTGTCTGTTGTTTTGTCTCATTTTGTTTCAATTTGTTTTATTTTATCCTATTCCACATTTTTTAACCATTCGTTGTACTAGGTTGTGCGCCTCTGTCCTTGTTCTTACCAGACTTAAAATAGGTGGCAGAACTTTGTTCCGGTGCATTCCCTCAGAAAAAAAAGCCCTGTTACATCCCACAGCAAAAGCCACGGACCACAGAGAGCGTCCAAAGCATCAGAGGGATCTTATTGTTAAAAGAGATCAGTCAGGAGAAGAGTACAAAAGAATTTCCAAGGCATTATATATACCATGGAACACAGTGAAGTCATCATCAAGTGGAGAAAGTATGGCACAACATGACATTACCAAAAAATGGACGTCCCTCCAAATTTGATGAGAAGAGAAGAAAACTGGTCAGGGACGCTATCAAGAGGCCTACAGCAACATTAAAGGAGCTGCAGGAATATCTGGCAAGTACTGGCTGTGTGGTACATCAACAATCTCCTGTATTCTTCATATGTCTGGGATATGGGGTAGAGTGGCAAGACGAAAGCCTTTTCGAATGAAGAAAAACACCCAAGCCTGGCTACATTTTGTGAAAACATATCTGAAGTCTCCCAAAACCACATGGGAAAAGGTTATGGTCTGATGAAACTGAGCTTGATTTTTTTGGCCATAATTCCAAAAGATATGTTTGGAGCAAAACAATACTGCACATCACAAAAAGAACACCATACCCACAGTGAAGCATGGTGGTGGCAGCATCATGCTTTCGGCTGTTTTTCTTCAGCTGGAACTGGGGCCTTAGTTAGGATAGAGGGAATTATGAACAGTTATAAATACCAGTCCCTATTAGCACAAAACCTGCAGGCTTCTGCTAGAAAGCTGAACATGAAGAACTTCACATTTCAGCACCACAACGACACAAAGCATACATCCAAATCAACAAAGGAATGGCTTAACCAGAAGAAGATTAAACTTTTAGAATGGCCCAGCCAGAGCTCACCTAATTCTGATTAAATATCTGTGGGGTAATCTGAAGAGGGATGTGCACAGGAGATGCCCTCACAATCTGACAGATATGAAGTGTTTCTGCAAAGAAGAGTGGGCAGATCTTGCCAAGTCACTATGTGCCATGCTGACAGACTCATACCCAAAAATGTACCATGCTGATAGACTCATACCCAAAATGTGCCATGCTGGTAGATTCATACCCAAAATGTGTCATGGCGATAGACTCATCCCCAAAAAGACTGAGTGCTGTAATACAATCAAAAGATGCTTCAACAAAGTATTAGTTTACTGATGTGCACACTTAAGCAACCACATTCTTTTATTTTTATATTTTTTCTTCCCCCCACCTAAAACATTTCAGTTTGTTTAATTGAGTTGTACAGTTTATAGGTCACATTAAAAAGTGGAAAAGGTTTTGAAATGATTTATCTTTGTCTCATTTTTGTTCAGCATAAGAACCTGGCATTTTTTATATCCACTGTATATTGTAAGTTGGATTAGACAGGACTGGCTTCTCTTCCTGTGTGACACTTTCTACTTTTATGATGTAAATTGAAAAAGGGTTGCAAGATTGGAAGTAAGGCTGGAATTCCTAAAGTTATTGCCATATATGCTTTTCACTATAGTATTAGGATTATAAAGGTGACACTTTTTAATGGAGAGTGGCAAAATATTTGAGATCCAAGGTTCAATTTTAGAACCTGCCAAGCGTGATCAGGCTGGCCTCCCCCCTCTCCCTACTAGGACCTTGTAGCAATTTATCTCTGTTGACAGTAAATCATTATCAGTTTTATACTGATAAGGAAAAGGGTTATTTTCATGTAAAGCTTGAACAGATGCTTGTTTTAGGTCTTTCTGCTGTGATTTGTGACAAGGCAAATATATCATCAGAACACCTGCAAATGTACATAGTGTTTCTATACATATTGGGAGTAATTGATGCCAATATAGTTTTATCTCTCTAAAGGTCCACAATAAACATGGAAATGCTTATGGGGAACTTGGCCCATGTAAAGCAGTTTAGGGTCCACACACATGTAAGGAGCGATGGGCGATTTTTCCACCGGCCGATCGCGAAACATGGGTGCCCACATGGGGCCTTAAAGCTCGGTCAGACATGTCCGTTAATCTCTGGCCGATGCCATTAGTTTCAATGGGCACTGGTGTCCCTATTCAAACCAACGGCCGGCACACAAAGGCCCGCCAATGCTGTAAGCGATGAAGAGCAGAGTGATGACGTCATCAGGCTGCTTTCCACAGCTCATCAGTCCCCACTCCATATATGTGTGGGGGCCTTTTAGTGGTTCATCCAGATATTGCTGTACTGCATCAGCTCAACCTGCTGCCTTTTATCGGTAAAAGCTGACAATGGAACAACCTACTGGCTGCCGCTCATCAGCGGATACCAGCGCATAGTGGAGCCCTAGCATAAGTCTTTGAATTATGAGTATTTATTCTGCAGGGAAATACCTGATTTTACATGATTGCTAAAATATCTCTTTGTATGCAACTCTGAAAAAAGTTTCCACCTCTTCTGCCTTAACAGGGTCTTGTCTACGCAAGTTCAAAAGAACACTGTAAGCAAGGTTCGGTATCTGGTAACATCTCTTTGTCTTTAAGTCTTTGGAAGAAAGGGTTTCCAGTTCTCTTTTTTTTCCAGGCACCACAGAGTTTGTATGAATTGTTAATGTGGGAATGTGCCACTTATGCATTTCTTACATAGGAATATTGTATGAAAACTCATTAACATTCTGTTCTATTTTTCCTCTTTTTTTTTAACTCTAATTGCTTTGTAGAGAAGTTAAAGGCTGTATACCTAAGCTGCTTCTAAGTGCCAACAAGTTGACCTCCATACCAACAACTTGGGCTACAGCTTACATCAAAGAGACATAACTCTTTCAGTCTACGTAAAAGTTCAATGAGTTGGGATTCAACTAAAGACAATAGCCTTTACTATATCTGATCCACTGATGCAACTTGCTCTAGCTCTCTCAGGCCATAGTTGGATTTGGTGTCTTTTCTTCCATGGTGGTCCAGATTGATGCAACTCCACATGCATCCCAACACAAAGATGAACCAAGATAAATTAAGCTGTACATGTCAGAAACATGTTAGCAGAAATTAACATGGAGCCAACATAACTGTTATTGCAATTAAAGCCTTCCTGCTTTGAGAAGGGAAAACCAAAAAAAAGAAAGAAGTGGGGTGGAGAGGAAGGAAGTCAACAATAGGAAGACAGGAAATCTTACCAATATTCATACAAATACAACACTTCAAAGCAGTTCACATGGCAAATATCTGGACCATGATGCCCACACTTAATCAGAACCGTTGACAGATTTTTAATGTGTAATGGCGGCTGCCGTACACCGCTGCCCCCCTACTTACCACGCTGAAGAGAAAGTTCTTTCCAGCATGGACGGGGGAGGAGATGCCCCGTCATAGGGCCACCGCCCATAAACAATGGGAAGGCGTCACCCCTCCCTTGCTGCACATTGCGAGGGAGGGGAAGTGGGGAGGCACAAAATCGCCCGCCCATGGCGCGCCCATAACCCGTGCTGAATGGCCAACACTTCCCCCCACTAAACAACACACATGGGGCTCCCTGACGGGCCACCCACGACGCACTGCCGCCAGTGCCCTTATTTTGGGGCCAGACTTAAAATAGGTGGCAAAACTCCGTTCCGGTGCGTTCCCCCAGTAAAAAAAACCCTGTCTACAACTAACAATTACAGGGGGAATGAAGCACTGGCACTCTTAGATTTCCATGAGCACATGTTTCCTACAACTGACTCTAGTATTCTGATACAAAACCCTACAAATTGCATTATATCTACTAAGGTAAAGGTCTAGGTTTTGCACAGCTGAACTTCCGTTCAGTTTGTTGGCAAGTATGTATATGTGAATAGATATGTGGGTGTGTATAGAGATATATTTATATAAAATATATGTATGTATATATGTATATATATATATATATATATATATATACACACACAGAAATGGGTATTCAGAGGTTAGAAGGACAAAAGGTTAAATTCTGTTAAAAGCCATAAACCATTCTGTCAGTTACAGGTTTGTACTCATACATCCCAAATTTACATCTTATAAAAGACCAGCAAGATCCTTTGAAATGCAGATCTTGTGATAGATTGGTTGTTACAACAAAGGGACACCTGGAGATGACAAAAGTCATAAAAAATGTTTACGAGAGGGAACCTAGGACGGGGAGAGAGAGAACCTAGGAAGAAAAGAGGGAGATATCTCTGGAAGAGAAAGGAGAGATATCATTGGAAGAAAAGAAGGAACAGATCTTTGAAGGAGAGCTGAGAGAGAGATCTGTGCATTGAAGGATTCATACTACGATAACCTGTAATTGTCACCGTTGCATATGGTCTGTACATTTTCCAATAAGTCAGGCTATCTCTGAGAACTCAAGCTGCTGTGGAGGTTTGTCTATGCGATCGAGATTGCTTTATTAAGACAATAGAGAATATACATTATACAGCACAGTTGAGTTTTCAGATTTGTATTTATTTTGAATCAGAATGATGTTTTTCAGTTTTTATGTCTACCATGGTTAAATTGATGAAATTTTTCTTTTGTTCCTCCCCGTTATGTTTTCTCGAATAAATTAAAGATCTCCTCACAACATCCACAACATGTGTGTACACCTAGAAATAGATATGGATGACCCATATAATTGGCCGTGCTATTTCTATTGCTACTACTACTTGTCCAGAGAAGAATGCCTACCTATACTGTATGTATTTCAAAGTGCCATTAATAAAAATCGGCCATGTAAGAGTAACCTTCCTCCTGTGACCCCCCCCC
>CM070042.1:14940934-14960778 GCA_036250615.1 Ptychadena robeensis
CCCCCCCCCCCTGCCCTTAGGTGCAGGGCTTATATATAGACCTGGCTTCCCCCATCAACATTGACAATTTTACTGGTGTAGCACTGCCAAAGTTGATAAGGAAAGCTGGGTCAGCGTGTGACCACTTCACAGGCGAGTTGATATGCAATAACAGTTTGGTTTTGGGGGCCGCCGAAAAAGGCCCAAAGGACTAGGGACTAGAGTAAAAGCCTAGGTTGTGAAATGCAGCAAGTAAGACACAGACACACAGCAAATTAGCTTTTTTTCAGGTTTTTGCATAGATTAAGTTCAAACCCAACTCACATTTTGGCCCTCATTAGGGCGAGCTCCCTTCATATTGATGCAACAGAGGAAAGGTTCAGCAGCCCGCAGCTTCAAAACAGCACCGTGGGCACGCCCCTCAGAATATGCAGAGGGGACACTGTACCATTATTAGATACTGATATACTACTGGCAGACAAGAGTTCCCTTAACTGGCCACTGAGACAGTTGGCCAAAGTCAGTTAGAAGATTGGTTCCAGGGGCAGAGAAAATGAATCATAGTTTTTCTGGCTAAATAATTGTCAAAGACTAGAGATGTTCATTGAGCAGCTGTTGTAGTTGATCAGGCCAGTTTCAGTCTGCATACAATTAGCATGCAAATTTTGGCATTCGATTGATCAGCTCTACTAGACATATTGATGGGTCAGATCAAAAGATGAGGTCAGTTAGAAAAATACCCAAAAAAAATAGGGTGCTTACTGACTAATTTCAATTCAGGCAATTGCAAAGAGAGCCCCAAATCTACAAATAGCAGATTTGCTAAGCGGCTTAGTCTGCTCTTAGGGAACTTTTAATATATAAAATACTCTGATTTAACCATATATTGCTCACACAAGCTTTATCCTCTAACAGGTACTTTAAGAACAGCGACGGCAGCTTTTCTAATAAGCAATGGATATTCTTCTGGCTTGGCCTCTCGGACATCAGAGACTCCTATGAACTAGTTAACCATGCTAAAAGCATGCCTGACTCCTTCTGTAAGGCCTCTGTCTCCTGAGTGGCTGCTTCCTCCTATTTTACAAAACTGGATACAATGCTGGCAGACAACATCTGGTAACAGACATTACTACAATGGTCAGAATAGGTTTCTTACGGACTAGATGAGAAAATCCAAAGCGTTCCCACTAGTATGTACAAATCTGTATATTCAGTTATGTATCAGAGTTATTTACAGACGATAAGTGCCAATTCTTTGGAAGTAAAGTCTACATTTGCTTGGATGGTGTAGTGCTCCCTTTGTGCCTTTTCCATAGTTTGACATGGTCTTTCTATCTTTACAATTGGCTGTTCTCAAAAAAAGTAGTCTGCAGTGCTCTCAAACTGCAAAGTTCATGTAATGTAGATGGAGGGAGACATAATATTTGTAGCAACAAAACCCAACTTTTTCACTAAAAATTAAAAGCCTGGAATGGCCCACAACAGAAAAATAGCTACTCCGCCCTGTTGAAAATAATGCCTAGCCCAGTGGTTCCCAAACTTACCTTGCAGCACCCCCTTTTCTATTTTGAAACATTATCGAACCCCCTGCCTATTCAATCACAGGTTAGGAATGAAAGCACATGACCCTTGGCATACCTTGTGCCCCCCAGTTTGGGAACCACTGGCCTAGCCAAAGAAAACTCACATCCTCCAATTTTGTATTCTGGTCACCTTTGGCTTTAAATGGCATCCCATTTGCCCTAACATCCCCGAAATAAACCTTTACATTTCATGATATTTATTTCCATCCAAATTTGCATCAATTTTATTTTGTTATCAATAATAGAAGAGTTTAATTTGTGAGTTAAGTTCTTAATGTTCCCGTTCAACTTAAGCAACATCAGACCATAATCCTTCCTCTGCAAGCACTAAGCATGGAAGGTACATCGCTTCATTTACAAGCCTCCGTAAGCCCCCCCCCCCCATACACCTTTAGATCACTCCATACAATTTCCTTTAGATCTACCAACAATAGTGGCCTCCCTGATAGAATACATAGCAATTGGAAGGTTTAGAAAGATCCTCATATTACATAAGTAGTTCACAGTGGGGGGGGGGGGTGCAAAGGTATTCCAGGCGGGCGCTGGCCCTCATTCCTAGCCTGTATTCGAATAGGGAGGTGGGGGGCTCGATCATTTTCCTAAATAGAAAAGGGGGGCCCTGCAAGAAAAGTTTGGGAACCACTGTATTATATGGTTTTGGTAGAAAAAAAGTTATTGGTACAGACATTGTATGGTAAGATTGTAAGTTGCATGGGGGGCTTTACTCTGTTTGCCTATAACTCTAAAACAGGATAAAAATGGACTCATCGGACAACATGATTTAGGACTTTATTATATGGACTGCCCTGTGTGCTGGCAATGCACGTGTTTTGCCCAGTATACACCGTATATTCAGATGTACTGCATTAGTATTTCCATTACAAGTGTATTGAAAATGCTAATGCTAGCACATCCAAAACGCATGCAGGGTGTTAGTGCATATCATGCAATCCAGTGTGTACAAAGTTAAGGTGCCCTTTGGGACAATATGAGCTGGAGTTCATGCAGCACAGCCTTTGCTTTGTGTGTGATGGAGCCTACTGTGGTTGTCTGCCCTCAATGGGTGAAAAATTAAGCCAAGGCAGATAACGATCCATAGCATATTGCAGAGATATGTTAATCACAGAGTGACAAGTACATCTGTTGTACTTGATTGGCTCAGTTAAGGTCTGCATACCATTTGCATAGAAGTCAAAACGTTGGTATCCCTTTGACGATTACTGATGAAGGTGTTGAAGGTTAGATAAAGGCCCAGAGCAGATTGAATTATGACCTGTTCAGTAAAGGCACATGCATAGAGAAAATTTCAAGCCTGTTTTCTTATTCCAGAAATTGAAGGTAGGTTTGGTACTTTAAATTAGCTTTTTTAGGATGTTAAGGCCCTATTCACACATGAGGTTACCCTAGTTTTTTTTCTTTTCACGTTTAAAAGCTTGAAAAAAAAAAAAAAGGGAGGTTACACACTCAATGTGCTGTAGTTCACAAGCGGTGCAGGACCATGTTTGGATGGTCACTGACGTCAAGGGAAGACTACACTTTGCAGAGCGGTTTTTGAGAACTAAACGCCTAGGTGTGAACGATTCCGCCCTACAACTCTAGTTTATCCACGGTTATTTGTTTTTATTGTAATATAACGTGGTAAGTCTAAAACACCTGATAGGTGCTTACAGACACAAGAGGGTGCCTAGAGAACAATAGACAACACAAGCGGAGAGATCTTTGGACATTCCTGTAGAATATTTTGTATGGTGGCACCATCCTTCAAACCGGATCTACTAGCAAGTTTCAATTTTTAGTCCGAGGTATATGGAAAGTTATTTCTAGTTTGCAAATGGTTTTATACATGGATTAGTTAAAATTAAGGTTGAACCACATAAAAATCAAGTTTGTAAATCCTTGCCACCAGTCTATATGATTGTGTTAACTTTTTAAGTCTGTGTATTTATAGAAAAATAAAAGTTCCAGTTGATAGGATCTGTATCATATACTGTCATTTTAGCTTGGTTGAAAAAAAAAAAAAAAATATATATATATATATATATATATATATATATAGCATTTGATCAATAAGGTGAACAGACGTTTCCCCCTGATTTTAAGGGGGGAAAAGTGCCACTTAAGCCCCCCATAGACAGGCAGACTCCTCCATACAACTTTCATGAGACCTACCAACAACTATGTAGTATAGTGACCTCCCTGATAGAATACATAGTGATTGGAAGGTGTAGAAAGGTCCTCCTATTACATGGTTTTGGTAGAAGAAAAGTTGGTTGTACAGAAGTTGCATGGAGGAGTCTGCCTGTTTATGGGGGGTTTTACAAATCCTGTAGCTTGTCTAAAAATTTGAAATTATATAGTGAATCTTTACATTTCTGTCTGCAAAGAAAACTACTAAAGTGCTGGGAATAATTACTTTTAATCCCTATTTGGCATGTATTTATGGGGTTTAAAAAAAAAGATAAAGATAAATTTTCCACATCTGAAACCATTCAATACATGCCAAATATTTGTGTTTAAAATAGCAATTTTAAGCCATTTTGGTAAGGCTTTTTTAAAATTGAAATTCATGTATGTAGAGTAGATGATGCACATGAACATGAATGCAAAACAAGTTTCTAGTGACAAATGGGATTACACAGACTAACTGGAACAAAAACATTTTTCAAATCTGTAAGGTATATGTTTTGTTCTGAACGATGCAGCTTCTTGTCTTATGTCATTCAACAGGTAATTGCCTAGGTAATAGATCCAAAATTGGGTAGTGCTGGTACTGCTTTCCCTAGTAATAAAGCCATCACCAGGCACAGTGTGGTGTCTCTAAGGCATGGGTGGGCAGAATACGTCCCGTAGGCCATAAACGGCCCGTTTAGCGTTTTAATCCGTCCCTTACTGCTCCACAACAGCAGCGCGGGTCGTATCAAACATTGGACAGCAGATTGCTAAAGACTGGCTGTGAGGAGCACTGATCGTGGTACATGTTACAAGTGCGGCATCTGCTGGTACCACATGCTCATGTTCCAGACAACTGAACTGAATTAGCCATTTTCAAACCTTGTAGAGCACAACATATTACAGTATCAACGTTATAATTTAACAAACGTCAAGTGGTTCTCTATGTATTCTATGAGACTTAAGAATAATGAAGGAAGTCGTCCATTATGTCTGTGTGTAGGGGGAGGGGGTCGTGGTTAACTCTGTGCTCCAGGGATTAGGTCGCCCATCCCCTTTCAATGATAGTTATGAAGATAAGGGGGGGAGGGGGGGGGGTTTACACTCAATGGGGACTTTTAATTGGCGGACCTTCCCTATTACTTCTCGTTAGTAGTAATAATGTAGATAAATTATATTTGAAATTTTATTTTGAAGACATCAACACGTAAACAAATATATACAATACAGGTAGTCCAAGATGACCCCAGTTGTACAATAATCGGGTGCAAGATGTTGAGCGTCATTCAAGTGACAGGGTTCCGAAGTGTAGGCTGTAAAATATGGTCAACATGTTTCGCCCTTAAACAATGGGCTTCCTCAGGACATTACAACCATCTGAAAGTCTCTGTAAAGTGACCTATCTGCGTGTTGGCAATAGTTCCACGAGGGACATCCACAAGGGTACGGAAAGAGCCCGGTATCTGCTCCCAGCTGTCCATCATGTCTGTGTGTTGCATAATCTTTAAGGGCCCTTTCACACTGGCCACGTTTGGGTTGCAGTACCACAACACATCGCAACACTGTGTTTGCATAAATATTTGATACCCTGTTTCCCCCCAAAATAAGGCATCCTCTGAAAATAAGGCACCCCTACATTTTTGCCTCATGCCAAAATATAAGGTATTCCCCCAAAAATAAGGCACCCCCGAAGATACGGTACTGTAACTTTGGACAGGGTCACTTTGCATTGTGTTGCATTCTAAAAGGTTTACAAGAATCCATTGTAAATGGCTTGAACTTGTCCTTAACACTTGTCCAAACACAGTGTTTTTGAAGTGTTTTGATTTCTGCTCTCGAGCCCGCAAGTCAAAAAGTTTGCCCAGCTCTGCCCTAAGGGAGAATCCCAAAGGAGATCTATTGGTTATAACTTGGTGTGATCGATGGACTATGTTTAAGGTTCAATAATTAGTTTTAATTTTAATCCCTATTGGTAGTATTTTAAGGACCAATCTGGGTGGATTAACAAGTGCGAGATATGCCCCATTTAGTAGACTGTGAGTCATTTGCTTAGGGTTAATGATATTCCTGATGATGATGTGAGGATGATGATGAATGATCTCGAAAGTAACAGACTAGTTTATATTAGGGATTTAAGGAAATAGCTAGGTGGTTTCCAACAAAATAAAAGGAATGCATTTGTCATGTCTGTTTTGTCCTGGTATCCATTGTCCTGGTATCCATAGTGGCCACTATGGGTCTTGCAGCTCCAGGCGGCCTGATCTTTAGGCCCTCATACACGGGTCGGATTCCGACCGGATTCCGGCACGATCGATTCCGGGCGCGTGCACGCGAATCGATCGTGCCGGAATCGTGTGCAGCCCACCTTGTCCAATCGATCAGGTCCGATTGATCAGGGGCTCAGAATCGGATCCGACAGAGAACCAACATGTTGGTTCCATCAGATTGATTCTGCACAGATCAGGGGGAGTTGCCATTTGTGAGGTGGAGTCGGAGATGGAATCGGACACGGAATCGTCCCGGAATCCGTTGGACAAGGTGGTATGCAGCGATCGGATTCTCTTAATTGGCCGATCGATCACACCTGCGATTCCTGCCAGAATCGCCGGAATCGATCGGATAGGTGATCGAGCGGCCATGGAATCCGACTGTGTATGGCTGGCTTTTCTCTCTGCTCCCGACAGTTTACCTTCTGGGAGGTATTCTGGACTTGGGATGGTGATAAACCTAGGCAACATCTTGTGGATGTTTCAGTAATTTATTACAAGAGGCTTCTGATGCATGTTAATTACAAAGCCCCTAAACATGGTATCATCCCCCAAATTGCTGGTGATGTAGAGAAGGCTTGGAGGACTGTTACAAAAAAAGAAAGTATTGCTTTAGCACATTTTTTTTGTTATTAACCTCCCTAGCGCACTGCCCGTTTCGCGCCGTTCGAGGCAGTGTACAAAGTACACTGCCTGTCAGTCTCTCCCTCCCGGGCTCTTCACGCAGCCGGTGTCATAATTGACACCAGCTGCGTGAGTGGGAAATACGCCGCTCCTCCATTAACATGGAACCCCTGGAAATGCTGCAGCGATGAAGACACCAGGTCTCCCCGGTGCCAGCTTCCCCTGCGGTTGAGAGGACCCTGATCGGCGAACGAACAGGGTTTGTCTCAACCGCTGAAGTGAAAGGTCTGGGTAAGGGGGTGGGGCTCATAGAAAAAAAATTGCTAAGGGGGCCCAGTCATTTCTAGCTACACCCCTGTGTTCTGTTTATGTAAGACTTTTAAGTGGAAACTTTTTACACATCTGTGATATTGGTGTAACATTTGTTTCATTACACCTGGTTTACCAGAGACCAAACATTCATATAACCAGAGTATACCCTTTGTGTCTACAGCAAGATCAATAGTCAGGGAACCATGCTGCATTCTTGTCTGTTAATCTGCAACATGGAATGATTAACCTCTTGGGCATTATGCCCAAACCCTGTATGGTCACAGTTTGGTCATAACACAAACTTGCCTGTATCGGGATTGGGCATACTTGTTCGCGCTTTGAGTTAGCAGCGATTCTGCATCACTGCAGGCTTGTTGATCCCTTCTGGCGCCACGTCTTCTGCATAAAGGATAAGGGAGGGGCCGATGCCATAGATCTCCATGTTAATGTTGGCCCACATCACCGGTGTTGTGTAGAAGAGTGGGCGGCCAAGAAGCCGTACGGTGAAAACAATTTCACAAAACAGCCATATCGCCAGGGAGGTTAACTGTATGTAACTGTGTAAAATGTATTATCTGCAAAACAAAAAAAAGAAAGCCCACAGAAAGGGCAGAAGCTAACTGAAGGGAATCTGTTTATATATATTTGCGAAGCTGATGGTTCTGCACCCTCCTGTGGGAGGCGAATCTGTTCGAATTTTTCGTACACAAGCTGACAGCACTGTTTTGATTTTGTTTTTATTATTGTTATGTGAAAAGCTCAATAAAAATTATTTTAAAAAAAAAAGAAAAAAAAGAAAGGGCAGAAGCTTATTTTCCCCATAGTCCCTCACTCACCTCAACCTTAACCGCCCTAGCGTTAGCGACGGCACCATCTCGTCCAGCGCTGCTAGTCTCACTATTGCACTGGACGAGATGGTGCCGTCCAGTGAACATCGGGGCTCCGGCAGTTTTGCTCTGTCCCGGTGTCCCCGATGCGACATGCTGGCTGGCTGCTGGATCCTCCGTCTCTTCCCCCCCCCCCCCCCCCCCCCCCCCCCCCCCCCCCCCCCCCCGCCCCCCTCCAAGTGACGTGATGACACCAGATATCTAAATATCGCCAGAATAAAAAGTCTTTGGTGCAGTAACACTCTCTTCCCTGGTGTGATTTTACCACATCCATCACACCAGGTTAGAGAGGGTAACTGCAAATGGGCACATGTGGGGCACCAGAGACTTTATTTGGGCGAGATTTAGTACATAGCGGCATAGCATTGTGCACGGATTTTTGTGTTTTCTCATTAATTTTTTTTTTATATATAATTGTTTGTTTCAAACATTATGATTTATAGTCAGGATGTCTATTAGACCCTTGTGCGGACAGATTTTGGGAAGTTACATGCCTACAACATCAAGAAAAATTTACCATTCAAATCTATGGTGCGCTTTTGGTTCAGAAATCTGGACCTCAGCAGTGCGCTAGGGAGGTTAAAATATGTTCACACTGGAACATTAAGCTGTGTTTTAAGATACAGGATGTTCCTTTCTAAAAAAAATACATGTTATTATGTAAACATACAGAAGTGTTCGACCGTGAACCATGGTGAAGTCTGGACCTGCCAATGAGGCTTGGTCATTGCACCATTTTTCATATAACTTTGCTTGTATTTTAGAGAGATTATTCAGGGCTATCCAATACATACAGACAGCTAGCAGGCTATTGGCTGTAAGTCTACCCATGTGCATTGCCTACCCATGTGCAGTAAAGGTTTAACAACGCCGTACTGAAGACATTTTACTCATATCGGAATTTTACATAAATACAAGATCATTCCAAATATCATGACATATCTCACGTGTTTCTGTAAGCGAGGAAAATGGTTACCTGGTAAATTGCTTGGAAAGTTAAAGCTTAGGGTAATTAAAATGGACCTCTGGGATTCCCCATCTCTCATATAAATTATCAAAAATACAAAATGCAATTAAAAAAACAAAACAAGGTATGCTATAGTTTACAGAAGGTGGGAATAATGCTACTGCTCACACACAGCATCATACAAACCCTGGAGTGTGATTGGAAAATGTTTTAAAAAGAAATAAAATAACAGCATCATGAAGGTCACATCAACTTTTGGTGCGATCTACCAGCTTGTCATTTGCCTCTCTTACCATTCAGCATAAATATGGGACATCATTGTCTCCACAAGTCCTGTGACACATCTATATTGCCACCTAGGCTCAGCCTGGCAGAAATGTAAAGAAAGTATTTCCCTAAGAAATAGTTCATCATGGAACATGGTTAATATGTCAACAGTTGATAATGGGACCTGTCTCCTGCAGATGTCAACGGTTGCTCCCAATGAAAAGATACATCATTGTTCCCTTTAAAGTCTGAGGCCGACTTCAAGAACTTGAGTCACTGTCAGATTGGTTTTGAAATATAAAAAAAGGATTGGTTTTCTCATCCGTCCGTAGCCAATATGACAGCAGCCCCAAAAATGCCAACGTTCTGTCCAATCATTCGCATTTGGTTCCAGAACTCCACTCTACGGTTTTGGTGCCAGTAGCCAATGTTCCCGTCTACGAGGAGAAGAGAAAAGGGGAGCAGAACAGCCAGCACCTGTGAAGAGAATCTGACATAATAGCCAGACAGGAAGGATAATGCCAAAACTCCATATAAGACAAAAAAGATCTGTAGGACTGGTTCTCCTCCCGGGAGGAAGTCAAGGTATGACTGGCGATCCTCTTTACTGTGTTGTAGAGTGTATGCCTGGTGGAGAAAACAAGAATCATTTGCAAACAGACATTTTAGAGATTTGCTTCCACTATTTTGAACAAAACTATCTTGACATTTGGTGCAATACATCCATCGACTTTTGCAGCACCCTAGATCCCCCAGATACCCAAGCTGGACCACAGGCTTATGGTAATGCCCAATATATACACAGATGAGAAATCAATTATGGAAACAATACATTTTGAATGCAGTAGGAGACAGATAAAGTGGAAAAGAACTGTCCTTCTAAAAAGGGACATAAAAGGATTCATGCATCTGAACCCAGGCATAGACCTAACTACATACCAGACAGATGAGGTAGATGCCCAGAAAGACCTGTCCCGTGGACTGAAGAGATCGACTACGGGGCTTCTGTCTGTAGAGTTCTCCAGCTCCACTGGCCAGGACAAGAAAACCCCCGATGACAGCAATGATTCGAGAATACATCCGTACCTGAGTAATATGGACAGGTGAAAAGAGTGATTATATACTTTGGGAGAAAACAATCATTAGAATACAGCCAAAGTTTCAATAGTAAGTTTTAATACCTTTAGCAATTTTTTTTGTTTTCAAAAATAATAAATTAGGTTTTTATTGCTTTGCCCTTGCTGAGAAAAAAATAAACCCTCTCCACTTCATCACTTTTTGTGTTAATGATTTTGAAAGCGATGATCAAATTACAGTTACAGCTGGTCATTGAGAGTGATGTGCGGGCAAATATCAATACATTCACCGCCTCTGCATTGCTTTCTGGCACATACTATAAAGCTAAATGTCTCTCCTCAACCTAGTACCCTCTGTCACACCTTTCAGACTCATCTCCTACATACCTACCAATGCTACCTATTGGCATATCTTCTAAACCCCTCTACTACACACAGCACCCTGCCTGGTACTTAACACACACTAGTTTTCCATGATACCCATGATATATCCATGATACCCATTATCATACCCTAACTTCTAATATTTGCTTTGGGTAACTGTGTGCCTCCGTGTGACTCCTTCAGGGCTGGCTGCAGTGCAGAAAGGACACGCAAGCTGCTGATCCCTGTCGTAACAGAGTCTGTTACCCGGCCTTACCGGTAGAACCCAACAAAAAATAGAGTATAGAGTGATCAGGAAGGGACAATGAATGGCACAGAGTGATCAGGAGGGGACAATGAATGGCACAGAGTGATCAGGAGGGGACAATGAATGGCACAGAGTGATCAGAAGGGGACAATGATTGGCACAGAGTGATCAGAAGGGGACAATGAATGGCACAGAGTGATCAGAATAAGACACCCCCCTCAAAAAAAGACCTAGGGCATATTTTGGCATTTAAAAAAATATAAGACAGTGCCTTCTCTGGGAAACACAGTACTACGTGCCTTAATACTATCACAACTTCTCTTCCCTGCTGCACATAAAACTTATCATGCTACTTTTTTTAACCTACTTCCCTCTATCATATCCTGTACAATGGCCTCCTGCACATGCAACCTCTATCATACTATATTAATGCACACAAACCCGACACAATCCTCTAGGACAAATACTGCCATACATCATGAACTCCTGGGTGGGCATGACCGAGCCAATTTTTCAATTAATTCCCAAACAATCGATCACCATGCACGTTCGCGGTGATCATTGTTCGGGAACCGATTGCGGCCACCCTTTTGAGAAGGATCAATCGATCCTGCTCGAAGACAGCTCAATTAAACAGGGAACCAACATGTTGGTAAATCCCTGTTCGATTGCCACTACTTTGGATGGCACCAGGGTCCCCGTTCAAAGTATTGAATGGGAATGGATTGTGCAATGTGGTGCACATCAAGTTGCTGTTTAAGCGCTGAACACTGCAATATGGTAACGTCATCTTTATCCTTGGTTTGTGACTGAGGATTTAAATGATATGTCAAACGATAGCTATCTTGTAAATGGCTCGTTCACACGAGTACGCTGCAGCACGTGCATATCTGAAAAGGCCATGCTGCACGCATTGTCTCAGACACAGTGCAAGCTTCTCCCATACATACTCAAGCGCATCAATGGAATTTCTGCAGTAATGGACGCAGCTAGTGGCGGCAGTAGCATTCCTGCTAGTTTATCTGTTACTAGGCAGAGATCTCATCTATACAAACAAAGCCTAAAGATACCCATACACGTTTAGATTCCTGTTTGTTTCCCTTATGACTCCCCCAGCTATCAACTTTGCCGGTCCTACATCAGTAAAATTAGCAATGTTGATCAGGGAAACCAGGTCTACATATGAGCGCTGCACCCAGGGCAGGAGGGGGGGGGGGTGGTGGTTGCTGTTGGGTTTTAACTGCCTAACGGGATCTGGTCCACCACCTGCTGAGATATGGGGGGGAGGGTTTGGATGGATGTTATATGTGGCCCTTTAGTGATGCCGAGGGCCGCACTTGTGGCCCTACATATCAATTCAGTTGCCCACCACTGGACTACAGTGACCAAACTTAACAAATGCCCAGAGGTCATTGGTCATTAGGTTTGATTTTCTTACCTTTAACCAGTCCCCATAATGGACATGACCCCCAATGTGAGCCACGTAGGTGCTGACAGCCAGTTGCAAAGCACAACCGAGGGCAAACCAGCGACGCTTCACACCGAATGACATAAAGCTGGCACATAGCACTGCTACTGCCAGGTCAAAATAGAGATAAGGCACAGGGATATCCGGTTTCCTAGAACACCAAAAAAAAAAAAGAAAGGGACGTTAAAGTTCTCCAAACCAAGAAATGAAGAATTACTAGTAGTCATGGTGGCCACACACATCACGGATATTATCATCCAAAGGGTCGTTCAGTATGAAGAAAATCAGCTCATTTTAAGCAAAGAACAAAAAAGAGCCCCTCCATTCTATCCACTTAGTAAACTATTAGCTCTTAACAGCCGTTTCTACTAACCAAACCAAATAACTAAACCAATCGCTTTTAAAATATTGTGAACGACCGTTTGAATAAATTTTTGGGTGATATTATCAATCATTGTAGTTTCCCAAATCATTAGGGGAACGACCCCCATTACACCATAATGGTCCGTAGGGCAGTGGTCCAAAGCACAATGCGCCAGCCTGGTAAACCTGGCACTGCTTGTTGCTGCCAACCAGCCCATTCATTTTCGCTGATGTTTATGTACCTGACAGAACTTTGGGAGAATTTAGACTTTGCTAAGAACAACTGGACAAAGGATAACTAACTGTTCCCATCTCACCAGCAGCAGACTGTTCACCTATGCACCCGGGTGAGATGCCTATCCATGTTTGTGCTCACTATGGTGCTCACATATACCATAGCAGCAGCTGAGGAACTCTAGGAATGAATGGAGTCAGTTATCTGCATGCAGCACACACTGTATACCTCTTGGCTTCTGCTCGTTCGGCATACAGCATAAGCTGGCTGAAACAAAACCAGAACGGGCACCGGGTGAGGAGCAACACCCCAAACCGGGTCACAAGTTGCAGAAGTCTCTTACGTCCACTAACGGCCATTGTAAATGTGTTGACACCCAAGACAGGTCCTCACTTCCGCCAGGACACAGCCAACTCACTTCCGCCAACCACTACAAATAGTTTTCTGCATACTTGTCGGCCATCCAAATCATAGAGCTCCTCCAGCGGAACAGAGGGACCCTTCTGTCGCACGTGAGCTCAGTTCCGCCCAACCTAAAGCTTGCACTCCGGTGACATCTAGCGGCCAGAAGCAATTATGACAAACTGTCTCATTTGACTAATCATTACACTTAACTTAGATCTTTGTGCGGGTTTTTTTGTGTTTTGACAATTTATTGATTGATTTGAAAAAAATCTGAAAAACAATATTTTTATCTTAATACATTCATATTTTGGATTCAGTCCAATGCATGTTTTGGTTTAGCCTATGTATCACATGCAAGGCTTGCCCAGTTGATTTATCACATGCAAGACTTCCAATTTGTTTGCTTTGGATTTGGATAACTATTACATTTGAAATAGTAATCAATGCATGTGACAGTTCTGGAAACCTCACACAATTGAAAATGCATGGAAGAAAATTATTTTATGAAAGATAAAACAGACTTAATATGCTACCAGTTGAATATGAAATGTTTTAAAAAAAAATTCAAGACATGATTGTGTAAATATCATCATGGAAAGTGCTTTATTTGTGCGATAGCCGTATAGACAGGGGTACATCGAGCATCAAAAGAACCTGGTCGTTGTAGTGCACCAAAACGTGCTACACAACACTACAGGGTCTAAAGCAGCACCTATTATTTCTGCGTTATATTAAGAGTACTTGGTGATTCATGATTAGCATCACGGAAGTGCAGAGGACCCGGCACATCTCTATGGGCTTGCTCCACTCCTGCCAGCCGGAGGAGGCAGACGGGCCCCCGGAGCCGGCCTTGCACATGTGGGAGCACATATATTTACTATGTGTGAAGAAAGCTATTTTGACGAAATGGTTAGTCCAGGCGGTCCCTACAGAGGAGGAGGTAGACCAATTCCTTCATGGGATTATGCTTCAAGAGCAATTATACACCCACAAGCAGTCGGATAAAAAAAATTGATCTGTTCTTTAAAACCTGGAAAAGATTTATACTGGCAGTGCTGACTCCAGAACAGCTGGTGGCGGTGATGCAGATGTTTAGGCATACCTCATGGTATGCCACGGAGCAGTTATGGGGTACCTTGGGGCACCTGGAGATCCCACCCTAGGGTAGGAACTTGGCGACCCAACTGGACTGAAATTGAGCGGGACTGGGACCTTGGTTACTCTCAATTTACCCATGCCCTGCGTCCGCTCTGGAATAGGCCCTGGCAACAGTAGATCTTGAGGGAGGCAGCTAAGGGACTAGCGGAAGGCGGTATAAGGTTTACGGGAATGAATGGGGGGTACACCGGGGGAGGGCATTCGCAGATGATTGTTAACTTGTTTTATGATCGCACAAGGCACGTGGTCACTTGTGTGAGTTGGTCGTTAGGACCTTATTTGAATTATAGTTAGAAAATTTTGTTGCCATAATCTGCAGTATTAGCATGCATTTCTGACAACATGTATGATGCAACTATGATATGTTATGTACAAACCACAGAAAGTAAGTATTGTCTTAATATGCCTTGATATTGTTTATGTTTTGTTTATTTAAAAACTGAATAAAGATATATGCAAAAAAAAAGAGTCCTTGGTGATAATGTGAATTTGTCTGTAACTAGAAATTGATATTTTAATAATGATCCGGGGCACACTAGCAATCAGGAAGAAGAACAAAAAAATGGATTGACCTAGTCCAGGCCTTGATTTGATTTTACCATTTTATTTTTGAATGAAAATGTTGCAGAGGGTTTCAGACTCACAGCTGATATACGTGAGTTACAAAAAGGAAGTAAAACATGAATAGAAATAAATCTTGGCAATTCTTAACATTATTTTAAGGAAGAGAGACTCATAACCATGCCATTTTCTACGAAAGCTAAGGTTTTTCTTAGTTACCAATGTAGAAAAAGAAGTAAAACTTCACAACCCCATATATATTATATTTCAGAAACCTGAACACCAAAGTCATATGGCTTGTTGCATAATAAAGAATCGAGGATCCAAAACTGATAGTTCAGCTACAAATGGAATTAGAGATTCGAGCTGCATTGTGTAATACACACTTGAGTTTTGAGCTGTTTATTTGCAGTGGTAAACCAATACACTGCCATTTTAAATAGTTGTCCAATATTTGGCCTGGGACACACAAAAGTGTGAATTCCAATTTATGTCATATTTTTCACTCCATAGGACACACTTTTCTCTCCAAAACCAGGGGTAAAATCTCTGTGCCTTTTATAACCCAGAGGCACAACCACCCATGGGGTGACGAATAGTTTGGCCGGTAGGCCAATCACAAAGCAGGTGCTGGAGGTGATCAGGAGCTGCAGGAGGAAGCTACTAGCACATCTGACACACACAGAGGAGACAAACCTTCCGCTCTGGGTGTCTGCTACACAACCACTTAATCAGCCAATGAACACAACTATGGGGGAACTAGCTGCAAACAGTAGGTAGAGTGCATGTTATGTGTGTGTCTCAGTGTGTGATTGTCTCTATGTGAATGTTAAAATGTTTCTGTATTATTGTTGTGTGTATATATGATCACGCTTTCTGTGCTGCAGCTGCAGTGCTTTTTTTTTTTGTTACCATAATGCTACCATGTCTTCTACTGCTAAAAATAACCCTGTGTTTCTGCCTTGCGCCGGCCATCATTCTGAACCTGTGTGTTAACGAGTGTGGGGGGGGGGGGGGGGCTTGATTATGTTCCTATATAGAAAAGGGGGGCTCTGCAGGGAAAGTTTGGGAACCACTGCCTTAAACTTTAATTTTTTTAATTTGATTTTGAATGGAAAAATCAAACTATGTATTAACAGATTTATGCTTTTAGCTGTCACACATTACATGGTGGTTGTACCATATATATATATATATGCCAAATGTTGTCATCATCACCACCACTGCTTGGCAATAGCATAAGAGGCCGGTCCAGCCTTGTGCACACTATTGTCTCTGACATCCTTGGTAGCTAGTTCTGTGGACAGGTGTCTTTTATACAGGTACTGTACCAAGGAGGGAATAATAGCACTCCCGTCCCTTACAGAGGTTTCTCCTAACCTTGACTAATTACCAACATAAAGTAAAAACTTCTAAGAGCCTGAAATCTTACTGCTTAATCTGAAGGTATGAAATACTTATTTTCCTTGTTGCCATAAACATCCATCTTTGACTCTTGTGCACTGGGTGTGTGATGGTTTTTGTTGTTAATCTGTCTCTCAGAGCTAAAATAAACATATCATTACAACTTTAGACTGGCAAGAGGACACTCTTACAAAATCAGCAGGGGATCAAATACTTACTTCCCTTACTGTAAATGGCAACCTTGTGATTATCACCTCTGCTGTTCCAGGGTATGTGTAAGTGTGACAGACAGGGCAAGTCACTTCTGTTAAAAAATGTATTGTTGCATCACATTTCCCTGGCTTTTATTCTTCCATACAAGTCTGTGCATTGTAGAAGTAGGAATTGCATCCCAAAATATTAAAAAAAATTATGCTGCTTTTGGCAGAGAGCATGAAACACATTATCTGCTTCTGACTTTAACTATTACGTCCACACCCAGTGCCATAATAAGACATGCACAGATTCAGGAATCAACCAATGACAGTAGCGAGTGTGATGCAACAGCAGAAAAAAATAAATGAGTTAGCCTGTCCCAAGGTCAGGGTCTTCAATAGTGCATGCATGGGTTGAGATGCCCCTCCCCCGCCTCTGTGTCACTGACATTCTGCTATGGACAGGGGACATGTCGAGATGAGCTTCCCCCTCTGGGTCCCCTGTCCATAGCAGAATGTACTGTTAGTGATACTGGGAGGGGGGGTCCATCACTTGTCCCCTGTCCATAGCAAAATGAAATGTCAGCGCTAGATCCCATAGCAGCCCATAGCTGAATGAACTGTTAGTGCTAGATCCAATAGCAGCATATGTAGGGTTCACTCGGCTACATATCCTGCTACTCCTCTACATATGCTGATAGATCCAATAACAGCATATGTAGTGTAGTGAACTCCTCCCCCTGGTGGAGAAGTCAATAAAGTGGATCTGGGGGCCAGGGGTGGCTTATTTAATGGGAAACCAGATTAAACAGTGGAGGGTATAAACTGTGGAGGGTAACAGCTCTCTAACCTAGTTGCTGCTGTCTCATCAGGACCAAATCCGCTGGACTGCCCCTCCCCTGTCTGAGCCAAAGCTTTATAACCCAGGTGCCCAACCTGTGGCCCCCAAAACCTGTTAATGCATAAAACATAGAAACTCACCTGTTTACTGATCCTCCACTGATGACTCCTCACCTTGGTACTTCTTAGAGCGGTAAGAGGAGGAGAGGCTCCAGCTGAGTATGCTAATTGGCATATGTGACCAAGACAGTGCCTGAGTGCCTATGCTTGCACTACTTAGACTACTTTGATGATATCTATAAGGCACATAACCTTTGTTAATATTTGGGGCATGTGTAGTGGTCACATGCTGACCCGGATTTCCTAATCAACTTTGGAAGTCCTACATCAGTAAAATTGTCAATGTTCATCCGGAAAACCAGGTCTACATATGACTGCTGCACCCGGGGGGGTTGCTGCCGGGTTTTGACTGCCTGCCATGATCTGATCCACCGCCTGCTGTGATCTGTTGGCGGGGGGGGGGGGGGGGGGGGGGGGGGGGAGACTGGATCGTTGTTATGTGCGGCCCTTTAGTGATGCCAAGGGCTGCACATGTGGCTCTCCATATCAACCACCACTGCTTTATACCCTTCCAGCACCGGGGTCTCATGGGACAAAAATTTCAAGGAACCAGTACCTGATCTTGCTTGCACTACAGATATGATACCAGGCACCCAGCACATCGTACACAGTGGCAGTCCGGGCTGAGTGAGCAGAGGCTGCTGTTCCGATCAGGCAGCATGCCGGGGCCCCTTCGTGCTGACCGTCGGGCCCCCCTAGCTGACGGAACTCCCCTCTGTCCCCCCCATGACAGCGGCCCTGCATGATGCTGCTCAATGTATACATAGAAGATGACACCCCTTTTGGACAAAGTCTTTCACTCGTATCATATAATTAATTCATATATCAAGACCAAAAAATTGGTTCCCTCTTGGAACTTTAGATGGAACAGTAACGCATATATAAAGAAAAAAAGGGATTCCTGGTGTAGCACAAGTCCAATTATCTTAAAAGAACACATTTTATTGATTGTTTGAAACTAGTCATAACACATAAACATATAATAATAAAAGATGCCAGCTACACTGTGACATACATAAAGTGTAGCGGCTGATATATATATATATTTGATGGTGAACCTAGTGAAGTTGAAGCAACGGTAAGGTGCATGTGGCTACATGTTTCGCCATTCACGGCTTCTTCAGGCCAGGGGCACCTTATGTGAATATAAAGATATTTATAACAAAAGAAAAAGAAAAATGGGATTTGGAATAGACAAACACTAAGTCTGGTTAACTGAGAAAATAGTTCAATCACATTTTATTCACATTACAACACGAGTGATTCGAGTAAAAAGCTACACCAATTAAGTAGCTATATCAAACATATACAAAGTTACATTTACGAGGGTTCAAAATGTTCATAAATGATAATTGCCATGAGGACCTCAACGCGTTTCACCCGGCTTGGGCTTCCTCAGGAGGTAGGTAACATATCTGATCAATGATGAGGCATCAATATAGCTTTAGAAGGTATAGCTCATGTTTTTGAAGAAAGCATACATAACAAATAAAAGTTGTCAGATCCTGTTTGCAGATAGCGACTGACTATAAAGATAGATCTTGGCGGTTAAAAATGACAATACCAACTCTCCTGTGTATTCTATGGTAATGGAGGGTATGTCTTGGCAGCGCGGTGGGGAGACGTGAGCGTCTTTACAAGTAGGAGGCAATTTGCGTTACTGTTCCATCTAAAGTCCCAAGGGGGAACCTATTTTTTGGTCTTGATATACAAATTCAGGGATGGGAACAGTAACTATATCTACTCTCCAATCTATCTTTTGATTCTTTCATATAATTAATTCAGCATAACAAATTGCTACAATGTGGCATTCTATGAAGTATCTTTTTTGTATGTTCCTTATTGTAGACACCAAAATAAAAAAGCTAGAACGAAAAAGATCTCTTTGAAGGTTACCAACGTTCGCTGTATCTTTGTAACCCCTACCATTAAGGCACACGTTTCTACAGGTGACAGAAACAGGGAAATACATTAAGGGAAACATAACACGATTAGATTTCCACCAACCATAAAACACCTGGAGATAGTAATATTTTCAGCAAAGTAAACTGAATCATCACTCAATGCTGGCTGGGATGCAATGAAGTCATTTATTGTACAAATAAAACACAAGCAATATTTTTTGGGACTGTCCACTCATTGCTGGTTTTTGGGTGGAGGTTGTCTCTTATGTGTCGACCCTTACGGTGGTCGATCAGCCGCAAAATTCGGGTGGAAGTCTAAGCGTGAATGGGGGGGGGGGCTTTTTCTATATGACATCAACAGACATGAGTTTTCATTAGTGATGAGCGACTAGGCAATATTCGAATTCGCGTAATTTCGCGAATATCCGCC